>WNWK01002036.1:15000-234380 GCA_009830355.1 Cherax destructor
CCATCCTTCAGAGTGCAGACACTGTACTTCCCACCTCAGCACTGTAACATTCTCACCCATCCTTCAGAGTACAGGCACTGTACTTCCCACCTCCAGCACTGTAACATTCTCACCCATCCTTCAGAGTACAGGCACTGTACTTCCCACCTCCAGCACTGTAACATCCTCACCATCCTTCAGAGTACAGGCACTGTACTTCCCACCTCCAGCACTGTAACATTCTCACCCATCCTTCAGAGTACAGGCACTGTACTTCCCACCTCCAGCACTGTAACATCCTCACCCATCCTTCAGAGTGCAGGCACTGTACTTCCCACCTCCAGCACTGTAACATTCTCACCCATCCTTCAGAGTACAGGCACTGTACTTCCCACCTCCAGCACTGTAACATCCTCACCCATCCTTCAGAGTGCAGACACTGTACTTCCCACCTCAGCACTGTAACATCCTCACTCATCCTTCAGAGTGCAGGCACTGTACTTCCCACCTCAGCACTGCAACATCCACACTCATCCTTCAGAGTGCACGCACTGTACTTCCCACCTCAGCACTGAACATCCTCACTCATCCTTCAGAGTGCAGGTACTGTACTTTCCACCTCCAGCACTGTAACATCCTCACTCATCCTTCAGAGTGCAGGCACTGTACTTCCCACCTCCAGCACTGTAACATCCTCACTCATCCTTCAGAGTGCAGGCACTGTACTTCCCACCTCCAGCACTGTAACATCCTCACTCATCCTTCAGAGTGCAGGCACTGTACTTCCCACCTCAGCACTGCAACATCCACACTCATCCTTCAGAGTGCACGCACTGTACTTCCCACCTCAGCACTGTAACATCCTCACTCATCCTTCAGAGTGCAGGCACTGTACTTCCCACCTCCAGCACTGTAACATCCTCACTCATCCTTCAGAGTGCAGGCACTGTACTTCCCACCTCCAGCACTGTAACATCCTCACTCATCCTTCAGAGTGCAGGCACTGTACTTCCCACCTCCAGCACTGTAACATCCTCACTCATCCTTCAGAGTGCAGGCACTGTACTTCCTACCTCCAACACTGTAACACACACCTATCTCAGTCTTAGTACCTAATTATTCTACAAGTTGCTATCGCAACTGCAGTCCTTGTTATCCTCTTAAGAACCTAGATACCTCTGTCTGTCTCTCCTGAAGACACTAGCCCTGCCCGCCCTGATGTAGGGCCACGATGGACCTGATATACGGTACCTTAGTGGGAGGGGCTGGTCTGACGTGTACACATGCGTTACCTGGCGATATCCTGGCGATACCCTGGCGATACCTGCAGTATTGGGGTATATATTGATTAGGAGTGTATGGGAGTGCCAGTAGATAGTGTGTACACTGTCTGGCTATGTGTTGTGGGTGTGGATTTGCTTACAGTGATTACGTGGTTGTTAAAGTGGCTTGTTCCACGCTAACGATAGTAAGTGTTCATTGAATGTGCTGCTACTGGAGGTACAAGATACAATACCTTGGCTGGTACAATTCACAACAAACCCACGATACCCTGGCTGCAACAATTCACAACTAACCCACAATACCCTGGCAGCAACCATTCACAACAAACCCACGATACCCTGGCTGCAACAATTCACAACTAACCCACAATACCCTGGCAGCAACCATTCACAACAAACCCACGATACCCTGGCTGCAACAATTCACAACTAACCCACAATACCCTGGCTGCAACAATTCACAACTAATCCACAAGTCCCAAATGAAAAAAAAAGATCGACCTTTTGGTATTTGCTGAATCATCATGAAGACGAGATGGATTAAGAATAAGGTGTCAGTAAGAAGTAAGGTCAAAGACGGGTAAGGTCAGTTCAAGTCATGTGTGTCTTCTCGTGGTAAATTAAGAGTCCAGATTGTTGCTACCAGAGGATGTTGATATAGCGTTCTCTTATTGTGACCATGGTGCCCCTGCTTTTCAGTGGTTAACTCTGCACTTCCTTCTGTATCTCTCACTGCTGTAAGCTGCTGGGTACAGTACAGACGTATACAAGCAAACAGGAACAGACAAGCAGACACACACATACGCACACAGGGAGAAATACACAGAAAACCACACATGCACAGGCAGACAGACACATAGACGGTTACCACTAAGATTTTCTCCTAGTGAGAGAGAGAGAGAGAGAGAGAGAGAGAGAGAGAGAGAGAGAGAGAGAGAGAGAGAGAGAGAGAGAGAGAGAGAGAGAGAGAGAGAGAGAGAGAGAGAGAGAGAGAGAGAGAGAGAGGAAGGGAGAGAGAGAGATTTATATATGACGATTCTTTGAGAGAAGAGCCTGGGTGAGATGATAGATGAGGTGGGTGATAAGTGTGAAAGCTCACAGCATCACTAACTAGAAGAAACTTTATCTAGTGTCACTAGATCTTACTCATAGTTATCTCAGAGCATCATGATAAGTTACCTGGAGAAGAGTTATCTTAGGTGATGATGACCGTTTTAGAAGAAGTGGTACACCAGCTGTGTACCACTCAGGTACACCAGCTGTGTACCACTCAGGTACACCTGTGTGTTGGTCCAGTGTATATCTGGGACCTGTGTGCTGCACCAGTGTGTACCTGGGACCTGTCTCTGTCTCGCTCTCTCCCTCTCACAGCACCTAGCAACACCTCTCTCTCTCACTCACAACTAGAGACAGCTCTCTCTCACTCTCACATATTTCCAAGCTTTATCAACCCTCTCTGTATTTTAATGGGTTTATGCAAATAAGGAAGAGGCGATTCTCAATGTCGTCAGCGGCAGCAGCAGCGGTTCCTGTCTAGAGACAGGAAGACAGGACGAGGGAGAGAGGAAGAGGAGGAAGGATTGAGAAGGAGGGGTGTGAAGAAGAGCGGAAGAGGAAGAGAGGAGGATAGGGAAGGGAGAAGAGGCAATGAGTTTGATGAAGATGTTTCTATCTCTCTGTTTCTATCTCTTTCTGTCTCTTCACACACACACACACACACACACACACACACACACACAACACACACACACACACACATAATCCATAGATGAACAGAGAGAGAGAGAGAACCCGAGGGTGAGGTTGATAATCTTGGAGTGAAATTTGACTCCAAACTGATCATGAAGAACCACGTTGTAAATCTTGCAAACAAGGCGGCCAGGAAGCTTACAGCACTTCGACGTATCTCGCATCTGCTCGACAGTAGAGGGTGCCAGATTCTGTACGAGGCACAAGTACGCTCACACCTTGAGTATGCTTCACTTTCTTGGACTGCCTTCCTATCCATCTCATCTGCGACTTATTGACAGAGTACAGAACAGAGCAAGACGATCATCTCTGGCCTCGACCCAGCCTGTCTGTCATTTCAGCAGAGCCTTCAACACAGGAGGGATGTGGGTGGCCTTACTGTTGTGTATAAGGCCAATATTGTCAAAGTACCACACTTGGCTCCACTCGAGGACAGTGAGAAGTGAGCTTCTACACCACAAGACGGGCAGCCAGCAGCAACTAAACTCTGACTGTAATCTTCTCCAGAACATCACTACATCTGAGATCATTTATTCCCAGGATGACTCGAGTCTGGAACATGTTCGTACAACATTATGACATCGGCGAAATAAAGTCAGTTGACCAAATGAAATCACTGTCCCACAGATGGCTCCAACTTCACCCTGTTCCCCACTTGTGTGTCTCATAACAATAAAAAAATGCTTTGAAATGAGCTGGTGTTTGTAGAGAGAGAGAGGCAGAGAGAGAGAGAGAGAGAGAGAGAGAGAGAGAGAGAGAGAGAGAGAGAGAGAGAGAGAGAGAGAGAGAGAGAGAGAGAGAGAGAGAGAGAGAGAGTATTAGATGCATTACCACTGGTGGCGGTACAGCAGTATCGTAACTGTTCCTGTAGCTACAAATAAGCGGGTACAGCGAGGTACATAACCATCCTGTACCAGTGTACTGTACCTTCCTGACTGGCGGCTACAGCGCCTCACAGAGGAGACAGTGTCTCCCCCACAGAGGAGACAGTGTCTCCCCCACAGAGGAGACAGTGTCTCCCCACAGAAGAGAAAGTGTCTCCCCCACAGAAGAGAGGAAGGTGTGTACACTTTATTTTCTTATAAACACTTGACACTTGTCTGTCAAGGAACGCTCTTGAATGTCTCGACCCGAGAGACAAGCAACTGTTTCTTCAGACACAGAAGACATCTGGCAACGCCTCAGTCTTAAGTCTTAAATGTGAGAGACAAGTACTCTGTATCAGCAGGTAGTTAGCCATACATACTATGAATGGAGTACCACACCAGAATGTCTCTGTTCCAGCTCTTTCTCTCGTCTTCCTCTCTCAATTATCTCCTCTCTCTCTTCTCCCTCCTCTCTCTCTCTCTCTCTCTCTCTCTCTCTTCTCTCTCTCTCTCTCTCTCTCTCTCTCTCTTGTTCTGTCCAGCTTCTTTTTCTCATGACACTTCTTGTGGGAGATTCTGAAGAGAAGCTGCAGAGGTCTGGTGGATGAATTTGGTAGGGTGTGTAAAAGAAGAAAATTGAAAGTGAATATAGGAAAGAGTAAGGTGATGAGGATAACAAAAAGAATAGGTGACGAAAGATTGGATATCAGATTGGAGGGAGAGAGTATGGAGGAGGTGAATGTATTCAGATATTTGGGAGTGGACATGTCGGCGGATGGGTCTATGAAGGATGAGGTGAATCATAGAATTGATGAGGGGAAAAGGGTGAGTGGAGCACTTCGGAGTCTGTGGAGACAAAGAACCTTGTCCATGGAAGTAAAGAGGGGAATGTATGAGAGTATAGTTATACCAACGCTCTTATATGGGTGTGAAGCATGGGTGATGAATGTTGCAACGAGGAGAAGGCTGGAGGCAGTGGAGATGTCATGTCTGAGGTCAATGTGTGGTGTGAATATAATGCAGAGAATTCGGAGTTTGGAAATTAGGAGGAGGTGTGGGATTACCAAAACTATTATCCAGAGGGCTGAGAAGGGGTTGTTGAGGTGGTTTGGACATGTAGAGAGAATGGAACGAGACAGAGTGACTTCGAGAGTGTATAAATCTGTAGTGGAGGGAAGGCGGGGTAGGGGTCGGCCTAGGAAAGGTTGGAGGGAGGGGGTAAAGGAAGTTTTGTGTGCGAGGGGTTTGGACTTCCAGCAAGCATGTGTGAGCGTATTTGATAGGAGTGAATGGAGGCATATGGTTTTTAATACTTGACGTGCTGTTGGAGTGTGAGCAAAGTAACATTTATGAAGGGATTCAGGGAAACCGGCAGGCCGGACTTGAGTTCTGGAGATGGGAAGTACAGTGCCGGCACTCTGAAGGAGGGGTGTTAATGTTGCAGTTTTATAACTGTAGTGTAAAGCACCCTTCTGGCAAGACAGTGATGGGTGAATGATGATGAAATTTCTTTCGGGCCACCTGCCTTGGTGGAATCGGCCGATGAAAAATTATTTATATATTCAATAATTATTATATATTATATAATAAAATAAAAAAATAATATATATATATATATATATATATATATATTAAAACGCAAAACAACCACAGGGAAAGTTTAATGATAGCTCTAGGCCTTTCGTGTTGCAATCAACACATCAGGAGCTTGCATTGTTGCAGAGCAGAGCAGGAAATCCAGGTAGATTCTTTAGGGGAACGACTCTCTCTCTCTAGGGAGGAGGAGTTGGTTTAACATGGTCTGAGCAGTAATAGGTGTCAGGGAGGCTGCCATCAGCCTGACACATCACCACCGCTGCTATCCAGAGAAGCTACGCCTGACCTACTGATTGTGGCTCCCTCGCGGAGGGAGTCTGAGTGGCCAGCGTTCTGATGGTCTGACCAATAAGGACATCTCTCTACGGTTCTTCATCTGATACTCTCTCTCTCTCTCTCTCTCTCTCTCTCTCTCTCTCTCTCTCTCTCCCCCTCTCTCTCTCTTATTTTGTCCGATGGCCATTGTATGGTAGCACATTTGGACTGTCCACTATACAGGTAAATACTGTCACCTTTACTTCCTCACCTTTGGAAATGCAGACTAGAGTCTTTGTACCGTAATTTTTTTTTCATTATACTCTCTTGCGTGTGGGTGGTAGACTGTACTCACCTCCTTGTGGTTGCAGGGGTCGATTCATAGCTCCTGTCCCCTGTGGGTGGTAGACTGTGTCTGTGGCTGGTACACACACTCACCTCAGAGTATTGTAAAGTCATCCCAGAGTAATGTAAAGTTCTCCCAGAGTAATGTAAAATCCTCCCAGAGTAATGTAAAGTCCTCTCAGAGTATTGTAAAGTCATCCCAGAGTAATGTAAAGTCCTCCCAGAGTAATGTAAAGTCCTCTCAGAGTATTGTAAAGTCATCCCAGAGTAATGTAAAATCCTCCCAGAGTAATGTAAAGTCCTCTCAGAGTATTGTAAAGTCATCCCAGAGTAATGTAAAGTCATCCCAGAGTAATGTAAAGTCATCCCAGAGTAATGTAAAGTCCTCCCAGAGTAATGTAAAGTCCTCCCAGAGTAATGTAAAGTCCTCCCAGAGTAATATAAAGTCCTCTCAGAGTATTGTAAAGTCCTCTCAGAGTATTGTAAAGTCCTCTCAGAGTATTGTAAAGTCCTCTCAGAGTATTGTAAAGTCCTCTCAGAGTATTGTAAAGTCCTCCCAGAGTAATGTAAAGTCCTCCCAGAGTAATATATAGTCCTCTCAGAGTATTGTAAAGTCCTCTCAGAGTATTGTAAAGTCCTCTCAGAGTATTGTAAAGTCCTCTCAGAGTATTGTAAAGTCCTCTCAGAGTATTGTAAAGTCCTCTCAGAGTATTGTAAAGTCCTCTTGAGTATCGTAAAGTTTTCTCAGAGTATTGTAAACAAGAAGAGGACATCAGCAGGTTGTAAGAGCAGACGGTGGCCTCTCCCAGATCTCAGCAGATTAGCTACTGTAAACTTGTACTGTAGATTGTTTTTGTGTGAGTGACTTGCTAGCTGGTTAATGTGAGGGAGGGAAGACTCAGGGCTCTACACGGGACCCTGACCAGACATGGGGCTGGGGCCTGTGTAAGACTGTAGAATATAGTAGACAGTGGAAGATGAGGGGATCAGTCCCTCACTCTGTCCCAGAGGATTGGAAGGGACAGACTGGAAGATTGGAAGGGACAGACTGTGTCAGGGAACAAAAACAGTGTTTGTTATATAAGTATCTTACAAAGACAGTTTTTGTCAAGGAATGCAGAGTCGCAAAGATGTGTTTTTGTCAGGTAATCCAGGCGATTACAGAGTCGTTACTGGTAACGTAACACCGTTGGTTACAAAGGCGATACAGACGCAGGTGACATAGTGGAAATTCTCTGTCTTTGGCACTGATGTTGGCACCGATGTTACCTTTGTGACTTGATCTATCACCTGGCACTGATGTCACCTTTGTGACTTGATCTCTCACTTGGCACTGATGTCACCTTTGTGACTTGATACCTCACTTGGCACTGATGTCACCTAAAAGACTTGATACCTCACCACCAACTGATAGTAACAGTTCTCCTCACGATCTCTCACAAGGTTCACTATACCACAGTTAGAAGCAGAGATCTCGACCTTCCCGACGTGTAGTATGGGTGTTGTACTCACCTAGTTGTGGTTGCAGGGGTCGAGTCACATATACAAGCTTACCTTCACTCTTGTTAATATTACAGGTTCCTTATTGGTCGTTCTTGTTGATTTCCCAAGATAAAGCTCTATTGTAGAGCTTTATGGCGACTCGTTGAAGCTCTACATGGAGCGAAACATCGCAGTGAAGGCTTGTTCTGGAGATCATGTTGATGCTTGTCGTAAATACACCATCTCGCTCACACCATCTCGCCCACACCATCTCGCCCACACCATCTCTCCTACACCATCTCGCCCACACCATCTCGCCCACACCATCTCGCCCACACCATCTCTCCCACACCATCTCTCCCACACCATCTCGCCCACACCATCTCTCCCACACCATCTCGCCTACACCATCTCTCCCACACCATCTCTCCCACACCATCTCGCCCACATGTATAATGATGGAGGGGAGGAAGTTAGGTGGTCAGGGGAGGCAGCTAGGGGGGGGGAAATAAGGTAGGTGGTTGCTCCCCTGGGTGATTCAGGGGCCTTGCCGGGCCCTTCTAGGGACGTTGGTCCTGACATCCAATTTGGACGGCCTTTGAGGGACGCTCCTGTGAGGGGTTGGGGTCCCATCTATCTCCCATCAACGTGAGATGCTGGGGATGCTTGCCCTATCCCTGTGTGATGCTTAGAAGGGATAGTCTTCTATCCCTATGTCTGCTTATTGCTACCAGTCTCTGTGTGGTCATCAGCATCCCTGTATCTGTCCATTAGTGATGCTGGGTTCCCTGTCAATATCCGTGGTAGCCAGTATCCCTGTATCTGTCCAGAGTGTGCTGGGTTCCCTGTCAATATCCGTGGTAGCCAGTATCCCTGTATCTGTCTATTAGTGACGCTGTGTTCCCTGTCAATATCCGTGGTAGCCAGCATCCCTGTATCTGTCCAGAGTGTGCTGGGTCCCTGTCAATCCATCTCTCAAACTGGAAATAAGTCAATTTGTCTGACTTTTCTGGGTTATTCTGTATAATTTACACTGTGTATGATAATTGTACTTACGTGTACCTGTGCTTAAATAAACGTACTATGCTTGCCGTCCCTATTGTGAGGGAAGTCCCTGTCCCATGTCCCCGTTTGGGGAGTAGATATCTGAATTACAAAAGAGATATAAGCTCTTCCTGTATAATCCACAGTGTAAATTATACATAATGTGTGTGTAAATTCTATACATTGCCTTGTAAATTGTGTAAATGGTAGGTGACGGTAAGATCTATCTCACTTACTGTATTTTTCGGCCAGTATCGACCTGACACCAATTAGCTTACCCTTGGTATTTTCTTATCTATGTCAGTGAGCGTCTCCACCCACTGTATACCACCACACCTATCTGCCCCCCCCTTGTTTGTCAACCCCATCCACAGCCAGTGTTGTAAACAACTGGTGGAGTGAGTCTCCACCACCCCATCTAGTGTGTACTCACCTATTTGTGGTTGCAGGGGTCGATTCATAGCTCCGAGCGCCGTCTCTTCGCTAGTCGCTACTAGGTCCACTCTCTCCCTCTCGTGTGTGTGTGTACTCACTCTGTATGACATTGTCATGTAGAGTACTGTGATTACTCACCCACCTGTTCCAACTGGATTTGTTGGTCTCTCAGCTGGCTCTCTGGCTATGTGCATAGTTAGCATCTTAAGGTCACTTGTCGATAGACACTTGCTCATAGTTTATAACTCTCTCATCTCCAGTATCAGGGAGAGGTCACCTAGGTCAGGTCAGAGTGGTCCTTAAGGTCACATTATCTTCTCCCAGGACAACATGACCGCCCCTGAACGTGGGTGGTGCCGCCCACTGTCCATTCCTCTCTCACCCCGCCCACTACCCTTACTCTCACGTTAATGACTTAGATAATAGTAGTAGTAGCATTTGTAGTAGTAGTAGTAGTAGTTGTATTATTATCATCATTACGTGTGTGTGTGCGTTTTACTGACACCAGGCAATATAGAATTGCAAAAGGCTTCTGTTAAAATCTGCTCTAATTTGCATAATTCACTTGCATATGCTCTGTAAACTCAGTCGTGGTTAGATACGTTATCTGAAATGGGTTGAACACGTATCTGACAAACCTGGGTTGAACTGTATCACAGTCTGGGTTACGTTTATCTGACAATCATGGGTTGTCCTGGACCCACTTGAACATTCCACATCCTCTCATCCTCCAATTTGTTGCAGTGTGTCATGGTGAACCATGTTGACAGCTTTCCTGCAGCCCAGGAAAGTGCAGCACACCCACCCACCCAGCCTTGTCTGTCTTTATAACTGATCTCCAGGAAGTTAGTGAGACAGGATTCCTCACTCCCTCCATCCTGACTTATCAAGTCGTCCCACATTCCAAAATCCTTCACTCCAGCAACTCCTATCCATCCTGTCCTGTCCATCCCCTCCTACCCGTCTGTGTTATTTTTCTTGGGGTAAAAACAGTCGTGACTCTCAGTTAGACTTAGCCTCGAAGCTGTATGTTAAAGGTTCCGCTGGTGTGTCTTGAACTGCGTCTTGAAGATCCTGACTAGAGGTGCACTCACTGCCACAGCTCCTTCCTTCAGTATCCATGGTAACACATCGAGTACCAATGATTCTCTTCTTTCTACCAGTATATATATATATATATATATATATATACTGGGGGTGTGTATGAGTGAGGTGGCAGGCTGGAAGACTTGACAGGTACCAGGCTGGAAGGCTTGACAGGTACCAGGCTTGACAGGTACCAGGCATGAGAGGTACCAGGCTTGACAGGTACCAGGCATGACAGGTACCAGGCATGACAGGTACCAGGATTGACAGGTACCAGGCTTGACAGGTACCAGGCATGACAGGTACCAGGCATGACAGGTACCAGGCTTGACAGGTACCAGGCATGACAGGTACCAGGCATGACAGGTACCAGGCATGACAGGTACCAGGCTTGACAGGTACCAGGCTTGACAGGTACCAGGCTTGACAGGTACCAGACATGACAGGTACCAGGCTTGACAGGTACCAGGCATGACAGGTACCAGGCTTGACAGGTACCAGGCTTGACAGGTACCAGGCTTGACAGGTACCAGGCATGACAGGTACCAGGCTTGACAGGTACCAGGCTTGACAGGTACCAGGCTTGACAGGTACCAGGCTTGACAGGGAAGCTAGTGGAAAGAGACTTACTAATAAACTCTGGAAAGTAATTATCTAACGTATTACGCAGACGTAAAAATATTGTTATATCAAATTAACGTTGAAGGCAATAAGACCCACCCAGGCAGGTGGTGCTAGATGGTGCCAGGTGATGCCAGATGGTGCTATGTGGTGCCAGTTGGTGCTAGATGGTGCCAGGTGGTGCTAGATGGTGCCAGTTGGTGCTAGATGGTGCCAGGTGGTGCTAGATGGTGCCAGGGTAATAATAATAATAATAATGTGGTTCTGAAGAGAAGTTGCAGAGGTTGGTGGATGAGTTTGTAAAAGAAGGAAATTAAAAGTGAATATAGGAAAGAGTAAGGTGATGATGATAAAAAAAATTAGATAACGGAAGATTGGATATCAGATTGGAGGGAGAGAGTATGGAGGAGGTGAATGTATTCAGATATCTGGGAGTGGATGTATCAGCAGATGGGTCTATGAAGGATGAGGTGAATCATAGAATTAACGAGGGGGAAAGGTGAGTGGTGCACTGAGGAGTCTGTGGAGACAAAGAACTTGTCCATGGAAGTAAAGAGGGGAATGTATGAGAGTATAGTTATACCAACACTCTTGTATGGGTGTGAAGCATGGGTGATGAATGTTGCAACAAGGAGAAGGCTGGAGGCAGTGGAGATGTCATGTCTGAGGTCAATGTGTGGTGTGAATATAATGCAGAGAATTTCGGTTTGAATTAGGAGGAGGTGCGGGATTACAAAACTATTATCCAGAGGGCTGAGGAGGGTTGTTGAGATGGTTCGGACATGTAGAGAGGATGGAACGAGACAGAATGACTTCGAGAGTGTATAGATCTGTAGTGGAGGGAAGGCGGGTAGGGTCGGCCTAGGAAAGGTTGGAGGAGGGGTAAATGAGGTTTGTGTGCGAGGGCTTATACTTACAGCAAGCATGTGTGAGCGTTTTAGATAGGAGCGAGTGGAGTCAAATGGTTTTTAGGACTTAACGTGCTGTTGGAGTGTGAGCAAAGAAATATTTATGAAGGATTCAGGAAACCGCAGGCCGGACTTGAGTCCTGGAGATGGGAAGTACAGTGTCTGCACTCTGAAGGAGGTGTTAATGTTGCAGTTTTATAACATATTATATATATATATATATATATATATATATATATATATATATATATATATATATATATGTCTCGATTAGGTAAAACTTGCGATTTTGGCTTAAATAGCAACGCTCTTCTTGCCATATAAGACAAGCGAAATTTTGTGTATGCAATAATTTCGCCAAAATCATTCTGAACATAACGAAAAAAATATACTTCATTGTGTTTGTTTATTATTAAATTAATGTTAAAGTATCTAAAATATATTTAGTTGGGTTAGACTAAATTAAATTACGCTTGTTGTAATAAGGTTAGGTAGGTTTTCAAAGTTTCTCTTGGTACAAAATTATGAATTCTTACATTAACATAAATGAAAAAAATATATCTTTAAACGTATAAGAGAAAATTTTAGAAAGGACATAATTTTAGATGAGTTCTTGCTAATTGACCAGTTTTACCTAATCGGCACGACATATATATATATATATATATATATATATATATATATATATATATATATAAGAAGAAAACCTTTCACCATCATTCACTTATATATATATAAGTTAGTTAATCGCAGGAGTTATGAGATTGTAGTTAACTGGAATAATACTGGGAGTGATTTACATATTTTATTCTCCTTTATTACCGACCAGACTTTATCTTTACTGTTATAAATGATGACTAGAGCGCTGGTTATTATAATGAGGCTTGATTTGCATATTGTATTACCTGTCATTGGTCTGAGGTGGGTTGTATGAGCTGGGGAGGTTGTATGAGCTGGGGGAGGTTGTATGAGCTGGGGAGGTTGTATGAGCTGGGGGAGGTTGTATGAGCTGGGAGGTTGTATGAGCTGAGGGAAGGTTGTATGAGCTGAGGGAAGGTTGTATGAGCTGAGGGGAGGTTGTATGAGCTGAGGAAGTTGTATGAAGCTAGGGGAGGTTGTATGAGCTGAGGAAGCTTATGAAACTGAGGGAGGTTGTATAAACTAGGGAAGGTTTATGAGTTGAGGAGGTTTAATGAGCTGGGAGTTGTATGAGTGGGAGGTTGTATGAGCTGAGGAAGGTTGTATGGCTGAGGAGGTTGTATGAAACTGATGGGAAGGTTGTATGAGCTAGGAAAGTTGTATGAGCTGGAAAGTTTATGAAACTGGGGAGGTTGTATGAGCTGGGAAGGTTGTATAAGCTGGGAGGTTGTATGAGCTGAGGAGGGTTGTATGAGCTGGGAAGGTTGTATGAGCTGAGGGAAGGTTGTATGAGCTGAGGGGAGGTTGTATGAGCTGAGGGAAGGTTGTATGAGCTGGGGGAAGGTTGTATGAACCTGAGGAAGGTTGTATGAGCTGAGGGAAGGTTGTATGAGCTGAGGAGGTTGTATGAGCTGAGGAGGTTATATGACTGAGGAGGTTGTATAAGCTGGGAAGGTTGTAAAGCTGAGGAAGTTGTATAAGCTGGGAGAGGTTGTATGAGCTGGGGAGGTTGTATGAGCTAGGGGAAAAGTTTAATGAAACTGAGGAAGGTTGTATGAGCTGAGGAGGTTGTATGAGCTGGGAAGGTTTATAGAGCTCGGAGATTTATGAGCTAGGGAAGTTGTATGAGCTAGGGAAGGTTGTATGAAACTGAGGAAGGTTTATGAGCTGAGGAGGTTGTAGAAGCTGAGGAAAGTTGTATGAAAGCTGAGGAAAGGTTTATGAGCTGAGGAGAGGTTGTATGAGACTGGGAAAATTGTATGAGCTAGAAAGGATTTATGAAGCTGGGAAAATTGTATAGACTGAGGGAGATTGTATGAAGCTGAGAAAGATTGTATAACTGAGGAAGGTTGATATAAACTGAGGAGGTTGTATGAAACTGAGGAGTTTATAGCTGAGGGAAAGTTTATGAAGCTGAAGGGAAAAGTTATGAGCTGAGAAGGTTGTATAGCTGAGGAAAGGTTTATAACTGAAAATTTATGACTGAGGAAGTTGTATACTGAGGAAAGTTGTATGAAGCTGAGGGAAAGGTTTATAGCTGAGGAAGTTTATGAGCTGAGGAAAGGTTGTATGAGTGAGGAAAGGTTGTATGAGCTGAGGGAGGTTGTATGAGCTGAGGGAAAGGTTTATGAGCTGGGAAGTTGTATGAGCTGGGGAAAGGTTCTATGAGCTGAGGGAGGTTATATGATCTGAGGAAAGAATTGTATGAGCTGGGGAGGTTTATGAGCTGAGGAGTTGTAGAGCTGAGGAAGGTTGTATGAGCTGAGGGGAGGTTGTATGAGCTGAGGGAAGGTTGTATGAGCTGAGGGGAGGTTGTATGAGCTGGGGAGGTTGTATGAGCTGAGGGAAGGTTGTATGAGCTGGGGGAGGTTGTATGAGCTGGGATTAATGAAGGTATTGTGTTAAGTTATGGTTGATGAGCACACATGATGGTTGGGTCTACTCACCTAATTATGGCTGTAGGGGTCGATTCATAGCTCCTGGCCCCGCCTCTTCACTGGTCGCTACTAGGTCCACTCTTTCCCTGCTCCACGAGCTTTATCATACCTCTTCTGAAAGCCATGTATGGATCCTGCCTCCACTACGTCACTCTCCAGACCGTTCCACTTCCTGACAACTTTATGACTGAAGAAATACTTCCTAACATCCCTGTATATGTGTGTGTGTGTACTCACCTAGTTGTACTCACCTAGTTGTGGTTGCAGGGGGTCGATTCATAGCTCCTGGCCCCGCCTCTTCACTGGCCGCTACTGGGTCACTCTCCCTGCGCCATGAACTTTATCATACCTCTTCTTAAAGCTATGTATGGAACCTGCCGCCACTACATCGCTTCCCAAACTATTCCACTTCCCGACCACTCTGTGACTGAAGAAATACTTCCTAACATCTCTGTGATTCATCTGAATCTTCAACTTCCAACTGTGTCCCCTTGTTGCTGTGTCCCATCTCTGGAACATTCTGTCTCTGTCCACTTTGTCAATTCCTCTCAGTATCTTATATGTCGTTATCATGTCCCCCCTATCTGTGTGTGTGTGTGTGTTAGTTACCATTTTGTCCTAGGCACATGTCGATTAGACACTAGGCCTGTTGTATGTATGTGTGTGTGTGTGTGTGTACTCACCTAATTGTACTCACCTAATTGTGGTTGCAGGGGTCGAAACTCAGCTCCTGGCCCCGCCTCTTCTCTGTCCGCTACTGGGTCTCTGCTCTCCCTGCTCCATGAGCTTTATCATACCTCGTCCTAAAACTGTGTATGGTTCCTGCCTCCACTATATCTTTCTCTAGACTATTCCACTTCCTGACTACTCTGTGGCTGAAGAAATGCTTCCTAACATCCCTTTGACTTATCTGAGTCTTCAGCTTCCAGTTGTGTCCCCTTGTTTCTGTGTTCCCTCTCTGGAACATCCTGTCACTGTCTACCTTGTGGGCCAGATGTGTGTGTGTGTGTGTGTGTGTGTGTGTGTGTGTGTGTGTACCTCTACATCCAGCTGCCTTCCACCTCAACATTCCACCTGCCTCAGTAATACGACCCCCCCCCCCCAAACACACACACAGAGTGAGGGATCAGTCCCCAACCTTCAATTGCCGCACCTGTAGAAATCCTGGCCCTTATTTAGTGCTAATTAAGGGCTATTTCCCTTAATCACAGCAAGCTGCGTATCACCCTAGTCTACGCCAATTCCCTAAATAGTTAGTTATGTCTATTACAATCTCGTACGAGGCGCCAGACACGACCAAACAGACTGATTGAACCTTCAGTGGCAAGGTTGAAAATCCTGAAATATGACGCGTGTGATCCGACCTTGTGGCAGGACTGATGTGATGCTGTTGTGGGTCCAGATGTGAAGATTATCTAGATGTGACTGTAACGAGGAGCACTGTACTCTCTCGTTAACCTGATGTGACTGTAACGAGAAGCACTGTACTCTCTCGTTAACCTGATGTGACTGTAACGAGAAGCACTGTACTCTCTCGTTAACCTGATGTGACTGTAACGAGAAGCACTGTACTCTCTCGTTAACCTGATGTGACTGTAACGAGGAACACTTTACTCTCTCGTTAACCTGATGTGACTGTAACGAGGAGCACTGTACTCTCTCGTTAACCTGATGTGACTGTAACGAGGAGCACTGTACTCTCTCGTTAACCTGATGTAACTGTAACGAGGAGCACTGTACTCTCTCGTTAACCTGATGTGACTGTAACGAGGAGCACTGTACTCTCTCGTTAACCTGATGTAACTGTAACGAGGAGCACTGTACTCTCGTTAACCTGATGTGACTGTAACGAGGAGCACTGTACTCTCTCGTTAACCTGATGTGACTGTAACGAGGAGCACTGTACTCTCTCGTTAACCTGATGTGACTGTAACGAGGAGCACTGTACTCTCTCGTTAACCTGATGTGACTGTAACGAGGAGCACTGTACTCTCGTTAACCTGATGTGACTGTAACGAGGAGCACTGTACTCTCGTTAACCTGATGTAACTGTAACGAGGAGCACTGTACTCTCGTTAACCTGATGTGACTGTAACGAGGAACACTGTACTCTCTCGTTAACCTGTTGTGACTGTAACGAGGAGCACTGTACTCTCTCGTTAACCTGATGTAACTGTAACGAGGAGCACTGTACTCTCTCGTTAACCTGATGTGACTGTAACGAGGAGCACTGTACTCTCGTTAACCTGATGTAACTGTAACGAGGAGCACTGTACTCTCTCGTTAACCTGATGTGACTGTAACGAGGAGCACTGTACTCTCTCGTTAACCTGATGTGACTGTAACGAGGAGCACTGTACTCTCTCGTTAACCAATTGTGACTGTGTTAACTGTTTGTAGTGTACTGTGTACACTTGTGTTTGTTAACTGTCAGTCTTGTGGACACCTGAGATTGTAATAATAATAATAATAATAATAATAATAATAATAATAATGATAATAATAACAGCAACAACAACAACACTAATAATAATAATAATAATAATAATAATAATAATAATAATAACAACAACACAACACTAATAATTATTATTATTATTATTATTATTATTATTATTAGTGTTGTTGTTGTTGTTGTTATTATTATTATCATTATAATAATAATAATAATAATAATAATAATAATGATAATAATAACAACAACAACACAACAACACTAATAATAATAATAATAATAATAATAATATAGAGTTCAGCTGGTGTGAAAGTATATAAACAGTTGTATTAGATAACTGGTGTAGTGAACACCTGTCTGTTGAACAGGTGGCTCTCTCGCCCTTGTACAAGAAGGTTCCACTGTACCACCTGTCTACATTAACAAGGTAGAACTATGTACTCTAACTTTACACTATAATGTCCACTATACACTTGTATGGTAGTGTCTGGCCGGAGTACAACTGCTAAGTAAAAGGACACAAATGCAACTAATGTGACATTTTATTGTGGCAACGTTTCGCTCTCCAGGATCTTTGTCAAGCCGGCTTGAGAAAGCTCCTGGAGAGCGAAACGTTGCCACAATAAAATGTCACATTAGTTGCATTTGTGTCCTTTTACTTAACATATTGTCGGTAATTCTACCAATATTATTACAGTACAACTGCTGTTTGGTGGTGCTGTATCTGGGGGTGGTGCTACCAGCAGCAGTGCTTGTGGTGGTGCTGTATCTGGGGGTGGTGCTACCAGCAGCAGTGCTTGTGGTGGTGCTGTATCTGGGGTGGTGCTACCAGCAGCAGTGCTTGTGGTGGTGCTGTATCTGGGGTGGTGCTACCAGCAGCAGTGCTTGTGGTGGTGCTGTATCTGGGGTGGTGCTACCAGCAGCAGTGCTTGTGGTGGTGCTGTATCTGGGGTGGTGCTACCAGCAGCAGTGCTTGTGGTGGTGTGTGTGGATCTGGGGTGGTGCTACCAGCAGCTGTGCTTGTGGTGGTGCTGTATCTGGGGTGGTGCTACCAGCAGCAGTGCTTGTGGTGGTGCTGTATCTGGGGTGGTGCTACCAGCAGCAGTGCTTGTGGTGGTGCTGATCTGGGGTGGTGCTACCAGCAGCAGTGCTTGTGGTGGTGCTGTATCTGGGGTGGTGCTACCAGCAGCATTGCTTATGGTGGTGCTGTATCTGGGGTGGTGCTACCAGCAGCAGTGCTTGTGGTGGTGTAGTGTGGTGGTGGTGTTAGTGGGTCTGGTAAAAACAAACACAGGAGCTGTGACTCGACCCCTGCAACCACAATAAGGTTAGTTCACACACATTCACTACATATAACCGCCCTTCTCTCACTCTAATCCCTGATTCTATGCCCTGCCCTTATTTATATCCCTAACCCTTGCCCTGTGTAAGCCATGATGCCCTCGGCTATCCATCCTACCCTATGCTTATGTCGTCTCTCCTTTTATAAGAGCATAAGAAAGAAGGAACACTGCAGCAGGCCTACTGGCCCATGCGAGGCAGGTCTAAGTCACCTAGTACTAGTCAGGTCACATCCACTTAAGGAAGGAGCACGGCATCAGACCTACTAGCACAAGCTAGTCAGATCAAACTCACACCCACCCACACCCACTCATGTATTTATCTAACCTATTTTTAAAACTACACAACGTTTTAGCTTCTATGACGGTACTCGGGAGTTTGTTCCACTCATCCACAACTCTATTACCAAACCAGTGCTTTCCTATATCCTTCCTGAATCTGAATTTTTCCAACTTAAAGCCATTGCTGCGAGTCCTGTCTTGGCTAGATATTTTTAGCACGCTATTTACATCCCCTTTATTTATTCCTGTTTTCCATTTATACACTTCAATCATATCCCCCCTAATTCTACGCCTTTCTAGAGAGTGTAGATTCAGGACCCTCAGTCTATCCTCATAGGGAAGATTTCTGATACATGGTTTCAACAGCAGTACTACAACAACAGTGCCACAACAACAGTGCCACAACAGCAGTGCCACAACAGCAGTGCCACAACAATAGTGCCACAACAACAGTGCCACAACAGCAGTGCCACAACAATAGTGCCACAACAACAGTGCCACAACAAGTGCCACAACAACAGTGCCACAACAATAGTGTCACAACAACAGTACCACAACAACAGTGTCACAACAATAGTGCCACAACAGTGCCACAACAATAATGCCACAACAACAGTGCCACAACAATAGTGCCACAACAACAGTGCCACAACAGCAGTGCCACAACAATAGTGTCACAACAGTGCCACAACAATAGTGTCACAACAACAGTACAACAACAACAGTGTCACAACAATAGTGCCACAACAGTGCCACAACAATAGTGCCACAACAACAGTGCCACAACAA
Source organism: Cherax destructor (assembly GCA_009830355.1). Taxonomy (NCBI): domain Eukaryota; kingdom Metazoa; phylum Arthropoda; class Malacostraca; order Decapoda; family Parastacidae; genus Cherax; species Cherax destructor. The sequence continues at coordinate 34,092 of WNWK01002036.1, forward strand.
TAGTGCCACAACAACAGTACCACAACAACAGTGTCACAACAATAGTGCCACAACAGTGCCACAATAGTGCCACAACAACAGTACCACAACAACAGTGTCACAACAACAGTGCCACAACAGCAGTGCCACAACATCAGTGCCACAACAGTACCACAATAGCAGTGCCACAACAACAGTACCACAACAGCAGTGCCACAACAACAGTGCCACAACAATAGTGTCACAACAACAGTACCACAACAACAGTGTCACAACAGTGCCACAACAGCAGTACTACAACAGTGCCCCCCCTCCCCCCAGCAACTCTCCACCACAAGTACAAACTTACTTCGTTGCCTCCGTCATACGTTGTAAAGTGAACGTATGGCAGCTACACCCGTATTCCCAGCTGACGTAACAGTTACTACAAGAACGACTTACAAACACAAATAGCGAGCAACTGTGAACTTGTCGACGAAGTTCATTATACTGGCGTTAAGTGACGTTAAGTGAACAAGCGTTAAGTGAACAAGCGTTAAGTGACGTTAAGTGAACAAGCGTTAAGTGACGTTAAGTGAACAAGCGTTAAGTGAACAAGCGTTAAGTGACGTTAAGTGAACAAGCGTTAAGTGACGTTAAGTGAACAAGCGTTAAGTGAACAAGCGTTAAGTGACGTTAAGTGAACAAGCGTTAAGTGACGTTAAGTGAACAAGCGTTAAGTGACGTTAAGTGAACAAGCGTTAAGTGACGTTAAGTGAACAAGCGTTAAGTGAACAAGCGTTAAGTGACGTTAAGTGAACAAGCGTTAAGTGGCGTTAAGTGAACAAGGTGAAGAGTAAGTGGACTAAGGGAAGCAAGTGGAAAATAAGAGAGCCAAAGAGGAGACAGGAGAATTAGAGTTTGAATATCACAGTAAAGAGGACACTGAAGAATGTTGAGATGGTGTGGAGCCAGGGAGAGTGGAGCCAGGGAGAGTGTAGCCAGGGAGAGTGGAGCCAGGGAGAGTGGAGCCAGGGAGAGTGGAGCCAGGGAGAGTGTAGCCAGGGAGAGTGGAGCCAGGGAGAGTGGAGCCAGGGAGAGTGGAGCCAGAGGGAGGAGAAGTGGAACCAGGAAGTGAGCCAGGAAGTGGAGCCAGGAGAGTGGAGCCAGGAGAAGTTAGAGAAGTGGAGCCAGGAGAAATGGAGCAAGGAAAGTGAGCCAAGGAAGGAGCTCAGAGAGTGAGCCAGGGAAGTGGAAACCAAGAAGAATGGAACCAAGGGAGAGTGGAGCCAGGGAGAGTGGAGCCAGGGAGTGTGGAGCCAGGGAGAGTGGAGCCAGGGAGAGTGGAGCCAGGGAGAGTGAGCCAGGGAGAGTGGAGCCAGGAGAGTGGAGCCAGGAAAAGTGAGCCAGGAGAGTGGAAGACCAGGAAAGTAAACCAAGAGAAGTGAAACCAGGAAGTGGAACAAGAGAAGTATTAACCAGGGGGAGAGAGAGTGAAGGAAGGAGCAAGAGTGAAACCAGGGAGAGGAGCCAGGGAGAGTAGCCAGGAAAGTGAAACCAGGGAACCAGGAGTATAACCAAGGAAAGTAGAGCAAGAGGAAGTGGAACCAGGAGAGAGAACCAGGAAGGGACCAGAAGAAGTGGAGCCAGGAGAGATGAGCCAGGGAGAGTGGAGCCAGGAAAGTGGAGCCAGGGAGAAGTGAGCAGGAGAGTGGAGCCAGGGAAAGTGGAGCCAGGAGAGTGGAGCCAGGAAATGGAGCCAGGGAGTAGGCTCAGGAGAGTGGGAGCCAGGGAGAGTGGAGCAGGAGAGTGGAGCCAGGGAGAGAAATGGAAACCAAGGAAAGTGAAACCAGAAGAATGGAAACCAAGAAGAAATGAAACCAAGAAGGAAATGGAAACCAAGAAGAAATGGAACCAAGAAGTGAGAGAAATGGAAACCAAAGAGAAAGTAGAAACCAAGAAGAAATGAAGAAGAAATGAAACCAAGAGATATGGACAGAATGAACCAGAAAGTGGAAACCAAGAAAGTAGAACCAGAGAAAGTGAAACCAAGGAAGAAGTAAAACCAAGGAAAATGGAAACCCAGAAATGGAAACCAAGGAAAGTGAACCAGAAAGTAGAGCAAGAGAATGGAACCAGGAAATGCAGAAGTAACCAAGGAGAATGGAAACCAGAAAAGTGGAAACCAAGGAAAATGGAAACCAGAAAGAAAAAAGTATAACCAAGAGAGAAATGGAAACCAGAAAAACAAGGAAGTAGAACCAAGGAAGTAAATGAAGAATTAACCAAGAAAGGAAAGGAGATGAAACCAAGAGAGAAGTGGAAACCAAGAAGAAATGGAAACCAAGAAAGTAAAACCAGAAAGAACCAAGAAAGTAAACCAAGGAAGAAATGGAAACCAAGAAATGGAAACCAAGGAAAGTAAACCAAGGAAAGTTAAGAAAGTAAACCAAGAAATGAAACCAAGGAAAGTGGAAACCAGAAGAGAAGTGACCAAGGAAAGTGACCAAGGAAAGTAAGCCAAGAGAAATGGAAACCAAGGAGAAAGTGAAACCAAGAAAGTAAAACCAAGAGAAATGAAACCAAGAGAAGAAATGAAACCAAGAGAAATGGAAACAAGGAAGAAATAAACCCGAAATTAACCAGAAAGTAACCAAGGAAAAGACAAGAAGGAAACAAGAGAGAAAAATAGAAATAAACCAAAAGAAATGGAAACAAGAGAAATGGGAAAACCCAAAAAGAAGTCCCAAAAGGAAAGAAATGGAAACCCAAAGGGAAAGGGAGATCCAAGGAAATGAAACCAAAAGAAATGGGAAAACCAAGGAAGAAATGAAGGAAGAGAAATGGAAACCAGAAGAAGTAAACCAGAAAAAATGGAAACCAGGAAAGTAAACCAGAAATGAACCAAAAGAAGTGGAAACCAGGGAAAATGGAGCCAGAGAAGTAGAACCAAGAGAAGTGGAAACCAAAGGAAAGGAAAAGCCAAGGAAATAAAACCAAAGTGAAACCAAGAGAAGTAGAGCCAAAAAAGAAATGGAAACCAAGAGAAAGTGGAAACCAAAGGGAAAAAAGGGAAACAGAAAGAAACCAAGGAAAAGTAGGCCAAGAAGAAATGGAAACCAAGAAGAAATGGGAAAACCAAGAAGAGAAATGAAACCAAAAGAGAAGTGGAAATTAAGAAGAAAGAAACCCAAAGGGAAAAGAAACAAAAATATGGGAAACAAAGAAATGAAACAAAAAAGAAATGAAACCAAGAAATGAGCAAAGTTTTGAAACAGAAAGTAACAAGGGAAAATAACAAAAAAGAAGAGCAAGGGGAAAAGTTAAACCCAAAAAAGTAAAAAGGGAAAAGGAAACAGGGAAATAACAAGAGAATTTCCAGGGGAAAAAGACCAGGAAGTGGGCCAGGGGAAATAAGCCAGGAGTGGACCAGGAGTTGGACCAGGGAAGTGGGCAGGGGGATGGGGCCCGGGAAGTGGGAACCCGGGGTGTGGACCAGGAAGTGACCAGGGAGAGTACCAGGGAAAATGACCAGAAAGTGGGAAAACCCGGGAAAATAAAACAAGGAAGTATTTAACAAGAAAATGGAAACCAAGAGAAGTAAAAACCCGGGAAAATAGAGCAAGGAAGAAATGAAACCCGAAGAAATGAAACCAAAAGAAACCAGGAAAGAAAAAGGAAAAAGGAAGGGCGGAGGATCCACTGTGTGTGCGCGTGTACCACACTGTGTTAGTTACCATTTTGTCCTAGGCACATGTCAATTAGACACTAGGCCTGTTGTATATATGTGTGTGTGTGTGTATGCGTATGTAAGGAAACATTTCGAAATGTTTCTGCCCCACCGGGAATTGAACCCGGCCTCTCCGTGCGTGAAGCAAGAGCTTTACCCACTAGGCCACCGGGGGCTGTGTACCACACTGTGTGTGTGCGTGTACCACACTGTGTACCACACTGTGTGTACCACATTCTGTCTATAATATTTTTAGGCTAGAAATTAGGTATCAGAATTTACCTCCGAAGTGGCTAGTCTATTGTGTACTTCATATCTATTCAGGGGATGGTAGACTGGCATAGCGTTGTAGGTGGGTGGGTGGAAGGCAGGTGGGTGGAAGACAGGTCACATTCGCCCCTCGTCAAGTTTTTCTCAAAGGTACTTAGGTATTTGGTTGAAAGACCTAAGTTACGCGTTGTTAGTAACTTGATACCCTTATACCAGCTTGTAGTGAGTGAGTGAGAGAGTGAGAGAGACAAGAACAGAGAGATTCTAACACTATTGTGTCAGCAGGAATAGTTTTCGGGACTATGGGGTCACAAGATCAGTTTGGTGGCAGGTCACTGACTCTCTCACTTACCATCCTCTTCTTCCTTCCTTCTGTTTGTCTTTCATATCTATCCCACTCCTCCTCCCGCTGTTTCTGCTACTGCTTCTGCTGCTCCTGTTCTTCCTGCTGCTGCTGCTTGTATTCCTGGCCAGTGATAATCCTGGTGACCTCAGTACCTGACCTGTCTTGACCTGGGTCTTGATGGTATCTTCACACACAGTATTGTTGTTGTTGATAGCTGATATTGTGGAGGTCTTAACGTAGACTAGAGATGTATCGGATGTCAACATTTAGATATCCGCGGATGTGTATGAGGATATCTTAATTATTTTGCGGATGCATATGCGGATATCTGTTTACAGTAAAATGCGGATGCGGATATCCGATACATCTCTAAGGTAGAGCTGTCAGTTGATGATCAGGCAGTGTATTAACTGCCACGTCAGTTCCTCTGTCTTCTAATATCATGTTTATTTTTCCACTATAATCTACCTTGTCCATAATTACTATCGCATTTGCTTTGTCTGTTTGGTAAGGTGAAGTCCAGGATCTTTCCTTAATTCATGGTATAACTTAACAATTGTATTGTAGAGGTCACCTAATTGTGATTGCAGGGGTCCAGTCACAGCTCCTGGCCCCGCCTTTTCGTCTGTGTGTAACTCAGGATAGGTAGATATTTCTGAAGGCTCTTAATCACCTCTCACCTACGTGGCAAGAGACAGCTAAACAGAGGAGAAAGTAGAGGAGAGGAAGAGACGGACGGAGAGAAGAAGGCGGAGATAGATGGTCACCTGGCTGTCAGAGTTCCGTCCTCTGAGCTGTGACAGGAGGGACAATGCCCATCAGGGTTTTACCTCTGATTACCCTCCCTTAATTCCCATCATCTGACTTCCTTCATTTCCAGCCTACGGCCTTCCCACCCACCATAGGCCTACTGTCAGGTCCTTACCCACCAGCCTAGACCCTTCGGTCTGTCCTTGTTCCAGACTTTTAGACCTACTCTTGTTCCAGACTTTTAGACCTACTCTTGTTCCAGATTTTTAGACCTACTCTTGTTCCAGACTTTTAGACCTACTCTTGTTCCAGATTTTTAGACCTACTCTTGTTTCAGACTTTTAGACCTACTCTTGTCCCAGACTTTTAGACCTACTCTTGTTCCAGACTTTTAGACCTACTCTTGTTCCAGACTTTTAGACCTACTCTTGTTCCAGACTTTTAGACCTACTCTTGTTCCAGACTTTTAGACCTACTCTTGTTCCACACCCTTTGCTGCTGCTGTAGTGTAGTGGTAACGGTGTAGTGACTAGCGTAGTGGTAACGGGGTAGGCGTTCCCTCGTTACCTCTCTAAACAACCATTAAGATACTTTATAGGCAGTTAAGCTGTCGGTGAGAAAAAATATATATCCCCCTCTTTTAAAGATTAGAGATAATTTCTCGTGGTTCATATTTGTTCTAGAGTAACTTGCTTCTTAGTAAATCCTTCTTTAAGACGTTTAACATCGCCTTCTTAAGATTTATGTTGACACAAAGTTACGATATTTGAGATGCTGTGTCAGCAAACTTCCTTATAGAGGACATTGTTGGTGGTGGTTGAAGAGTAGAGGTAAGCCAGGTTGATGGACTCTAGTTAGAGACAAGCCAGGTTGATGGACTCTAGTTAGAGACAAGCCAGGTTGATGGACTCTAGTTAGAGACAAGCCAGGTTGATGGGCTCTAGTTAGAGACAAGCCAGGTTGATGGACACAGATCACCTTTGCATTGTCGATAGTTTCTGGTGAGGGAAACATACACAGTAAAGATACATATGTGTTATACATGTGTTATGCATGTGTTTAGTGTGTGTGGAGATGGATGAAACTGAGTGGGAATGAGTGGATGAGACTGAGTGGGAATGAGTGGATGAGACTGAGTGGGAATGAGTGGATGAGGCTGGAGTGGGAATGAGTGGATGAGGCTGGAGTGGGAATGAGTGGATGAGGCTGGAGTGGGAATGAGTGGATGAGACTGAGTGGGAATGAGTGGATGAGGCTGGAGTGGGAATGAGTGGATGAGGCTGGAGTGGGAATGAGTGGATGAGACTGAGTGGGAATGAGTGGATGAGGCTGGAGTGGGAATGAGTGGATGAGGCTGGAGTGGGAATGAGTGGATGAGGCTGGAGTGGGAATGAGTGGATGAGGCTGGAGTGGGAATGAGTGGATGAGACTGAGTGGGAATGAGTGGATGAGGCTGGAGTGGGAATGAGTGGATGAGGCTGGAGTGGGAATGAGTGGATGAGGCTGGAGTGGGAATGAGTGGATGAGGCTGGAGTGAGAATGAGTGGATGAGGCTGGAGTGGGAATGAGTGGATGAGGCTGGAGTGGGAATGAGTGGATGAGGCTGGAGTGGGAATGAGTGGATGAGGCTGGAGTGGGAATGAGTGGATGAGGCTGGAGTGGGAATGAGTGGATGAGACTGAGTGGGAATGAGTGGATGAGGCTGGAGTGGGAATGAGTGGATGAGGCTGGAGTGGGAATGAGTGGATGAGGCTGGAGTGGGAATGAGTGGATGAGGCTGGAGTGGTGAGTAAGGACACCACTAATTAGAAATTGGAAGGAATGGTAAGAAGAAGCAGGTAAAAGAAGTAGTAGTTAAGAGAGGTGATTAGAGGTAGAGGCTGTGAGGTCCACTGACTGTGTATTGGGGTTAGGGAGGTTAAAGGATGGATCGAAGATGAGGATTGGTACATAGGATAGTAGGAGGAATATTTGGAGGATAGGTAGTGTGTGTGTGTTCACCTGTTTGTGGTTGTAGGGGTGGATTCATAGCTCCTGGCCCCGCCTCTTCGCTGGTCGCTACTAGGTCCACTCTCTCCCTGCTCCAAGATCTTTATCATACCTCTTTTTAAAGCTATGTATGGATCCTGCCTCCACTACATCACTCTCCACATTGTTCCACTAACTGACAACTCTGTAACTGAAGAAATACTTCCTAACATCCCTGTGACTCATCTGAGTCTTCAACTTCCAGTTGTGACCTCTTGTTGTTGTGTCACATCTCTGGAACATCCTGTCCCTATCCACCTTGTCAATTCCTCTCAGTATTTTATACGTCGTTATCATATCCCCTCTATCCCGTGTGTGTGTGTTTGTGTGTGTGTGCTAGGCAGCTACGTACACTGTCTTTGTTGTCGTCAACAGTATTGTGTTGGTAAGGTAAGTGTTTTTGTCGTTGTAGACGTGTGTTTGTGAAGGTCTGTTATTGTTCCATTGTCTGAGGATTGCTTTTGTTACCGACACTGAAGACACAACCTCTTGTGATTGATTTATTATTGTGGGTCTGTATGTATACTGTCTGTATATATGTATGTATACTGTCTGTATGTATACTGCATGTATATATTATATGTATGTATACTGTATGTATGTATACTGTCTATATATGTATGTATACTATGTATGTGTACTATATGTATATACTGTATACATGTGTATATTGTATGTATTTAGGTATTGTATATGTACGTTTGTATGAATGTTTGTATGCGTATGAATGTAGGCACTTAGATGAGTGTGGTGGGGTCGATTCATAGCTCCTGGTCTTAACAATCAATTTTCTTATGTGCCGTACCTTATATTAAAACTGTGTACTGCCTTTTACTCCCTCCAGTACTCCCTCCTACCCTGGGATACCCTGGTATACCCTAGGATACCCTGGGATACCCTAAGATACACTAGGATACCCTGGGATACATTAGGATACCCTGGGATACCCTGATATACCTCGGGACAGTTTAATACTTCCTCACGTCCCTGTGGCTGACGTGGCTGTTCAGCCATGTGGCTTACTCGTCTCAGACGTGTATTTTGTATGTCTTGGTTGTGGCTCCCCTGTTGTTGATGGTGGAGTTTGTGTTGTTAGGAAGGGTCGTTCCAGTTTCTTGGATCAAGAGATTTTCCAACAGCGTGAAGACACTCCCTCCTGGTTGAAGATGGGTGGTGTGGTGTGGTGTGGGTGGGTGATGTGGATGGTGTGGGTGGGTGATGTGGGTGGTGTGGTGGGGTGTTGGTGGGTGATATGGGTGATGTGGGTGGGTGGTGTGGTGTGGGTGAGTGGTATGGATGGGTGTTGTGGGTGGGTGGTGTGGGTTGTGTGGGTGGGCGGTGTGGGCGGGTGCAGCCAGCCACCGTCTGGTCCAGGACCTGTCCCACCCCCACACAGTGTACTTAACAACAAGGACCCGTGTCTCACCTGCACACACTGTGTCTGTCATGTTCACACTGTGTACACCATCATGTTCACACTGTGTACACCATCATGTTCACACTGTGTACACCATCATGTTCACACTGTGTACACCATCATGTTCACACTGTGTACACCACCATGAGGCTCACACAGTGTACATCATTTCACTTGCAGCACACTTGCTGCCTGTGTATGTGACTGAAGAAGGCTGCCGTGTGGGTGAAACGTTCCAACAAGTGTCGTACACGTCTCATATTCACAAATTTGTCTTCACTTTCTATCATTATCAACGTAAGTGAAGACTTTCCAGTGTGTAAGTCAGCAGCCTTGACGAGGGTCATACACAGCAGTACCACTCCAGCCAGTGTCATCACTGGCTCAGTATCTTCTTCTGAAAGTTCTAGTTATCCACTCTAGCGTTTAACTTGCGGTAGCAACGTGTGGTCGACAGACTTTAAACCTCTCATGTAGTCGACAGACTTTAAACCTCATCTAGTCGACACACACTTTAATTCAACAGTGGCACGTGGATACTATTTGACATGCAGAGTTAGCTTTGGGGAGGTCAGTCCCATAGTCTCCATACATCAAAGCTGAGGGACTGACAACCTCAATATGAAGATTAAGACACTTAAGCAACATATGGAAATCTTTACTGAAGAAACGATTCGCCACACAGTGGCTTCATCAGTCCAATACAAAGCAGAAAGTTGTAAGGAGAGGAGGAGTTTGAGGTTATCAGTCCCTCGGCCTGGAGTCGATGTGTTCAGTCTATCAATCTTGTAGACAGTACAGCACAAGGCCGTAGAAGTGGCTTATATACTGTAGTCAAGTGAGGCGAAGCAGGAGGAGGCGGGGTCATAGTGGTACCATCCACTAGTCGAAGTAGGTCTTCGTCCATAGTTGGCTAACACCCAGGTACCTATTTACTGCTAGGTGATCAGAGGCAACAGGTGTTCCAACACACATCTCCCTGCCTATGAGTCAAATCCAGGATTCTTCAGCTGTCAGATGACTCTGCTGGCTACTCCAACACCTGTCCTCACAGAAATCCTGCCTAGGAGTCAAATCCAGGATTCTTCAGCTGTCAGATGACTCTGCTGGCTACTCCAACACCTGCCCTCACAGTAATCCTGCCTATGAGTCAAATCCAGGATTCTTCAGCTGTCAGATGACTCTGCTGGCTACTCCAACACCTGTCCTCACAGAAATCCTGCCTAAGAGTCAAATCCAGGATTCTTCAGCTGTCAGATGACTCTGCTGGCTACTCCAACACCTGCCCTCACAGTAATCCTGCCTAGGAGTCAAATCCAGGATTCTTCAGCTGTCAGATGACTCTGCTGGCTACTCCAACACCTGTCCTCACAGTAATCCTGCCTAGGAGTCAAATCCAGGATTCTTCAGCTGTCAGATGACTCTGCTGGCTACTCCAACACCTGTCCTCACAGTAATCCTGCCTATGAGTCAAATCCAGGATTCTTCAGCTGTCAGATGACTCTGCTGGCTACTCCAATAACCTGCCCTCATAGTAATTCTGCCTAGGAGTCAAATCCAGGATTCTTCAGCTATCAGATGACTCTGCTGGCTACTCCAACACCTGTCCTCACAGTAATCCTGCCTAGGAGTCAAATCCAGGATTCCTCAGCTGTCAGATTACTCTGCTGGCTACTTCATCACCTGCCCTCACAGTAATCCACACATTTCATCTAATGGCTGTGACCTTTAGGCTGTGACCTGGCCTGGTTTCTTTCATTGACGCTCGTTAAACGCCACTCCCTCGTAATTACAAGTCGTTCCCAAGAAGCCAGGACCTGCTGGATAGTCTGTTAACATTGTTTGGGGTGGAGGAACGATTATTAGACAAGATAATCCTTCATTAAAGAGGGTAATAAGGGATGTCGTATCCTCTGATCCATGTAAACACACGACCTAGTCCACAGTCTTCAGGCCTTCAATGATTCACTGTTGTTGTATCAAGGGGAAATGTTACTGTGTAAGACACTCCAGTACCTGCTGGAATGTTACTGTGTAAGACACTCCAGTACCTGCTGGAATGTTACTGTGTAAGACACTCCAGTACCTGCTGGAATTTTACTGTGTAAGACACTCCAGTACCTGCTGGAATGTTACTGTGTAAGACACTCCAGTACCTGCTGGAATGTTACTGTGTAAGACACTCCAGTACCTGCTGGGATGTTACTGTGTAAGACACTCCAGTACCTGCTGGAATGTTACTGTGTAAGACACTCCAGTACCTGCTGGAATGTTACTGTGTAAGACACTCCAGTCATAACACTGGACGTGACGTCACAAAGAGCACGTTTCTACAAAGCAGCGATGTTTTGATCTAAAAACTCAAAATTGTTGGTCGGAAGCACGGTAAATCCCTATAGCATTTCTATCTGCCCGCTAATTGTTCAGGTACCAGGTGAATATGCTCTGGGCGATTCTCAATTACTGCCACCAGCCATGGTACCATTAGTACCACCTGTAATGGTACCATTTTTTCCCATGGATATTTCATATATATATATGTGTGTGTGTGTGTGTGTGTGTGCGGCCCAGAGCGGCGGCAGCATTTGCCGTAAATTGCATGCATTTACCCTCTGCCAATTTATCTTGTATCCCATTTATCGTGTGGTTGGTGGATAGTAGTATGGTTAGTGATGTGGTTGGTGGATAGTAGTATGGTTAGTGATGTGGTTGGTGGATAGTAGTATGGTTAGTGATGTGGTTGGTGGATAGTAGTATGGTTAGTGATGTGGTTGGTGGATAGTAGTATGGTTAGTGATGTGGTTGGTGGATAGTAGTATGGTTAGTGATGTGGTTGGTGTATAGTAGTATGGTTAGTGATGTGGTTGGTGGATAGTAGTATGGTTAGTGATGTGGTTGGTGGATAGTAGTATGGTTAGTGATGTGGTTGGTGGATAGTAGTATGGTTAGTGATGTGGTTGGTGGCTGGTTTGTGTGTGTTTGTGTAAGGGTGGTCGTACCTTCAGGGTAATAACTACCATGGTATTTAGTGGTATTAGCGACTGTGTGGTACCCTGACACCTGCCCCATGACAGTACACAGGTGACCACTAACAACCTGTGTCCCTAATTAAGGTAGACACGTTGTAATTATTGCATAAGTCGTGGTACCTACCTAGCACAGTTGTATGTCCTCGTTATTACTAATAACGTAGATAATAACGTACAATAACTTAGATAACGAACAATAACTCACCTATTTGTGGTTGCAGGGGTCGAGTCACAGCTCCTGGCCCCCCTCCTCTTCACTGGTGGCTGCTAGGTTTACTGTCTCCCTGCTCCATGAGCTTCATCGTACCTCTTCTTAAAGCTATGTATGGATCGTGTGTATATGTGTGTGTGATTTGCTGGGTTTAAAACCTATCTACTACACTAATCATTTAGGCTGCAGTGTAACCTGTTCACCACCAGTCAGGAATACATGTTGGTAAATTAGACACATATGCAACACTTGGGTATCTTTATTGAGGAAACGTTTCGCCACACAGTGGCTTCATCAGTCCAATACAAAGGAGAATCGTTTGTATGGACTGATGAAGCCACTGTGTGGCGAAACGTTTCCTCAATAAAGATACCCAAGTGTTGCATATGTGTCTAATTTACCAACTCGTCGGTTCTCTGAATCATTCATTCACAGGAATACATGTTACTGAGAGACATACACCTCCCTGGTGTATATATCCTGTGTATGGAGGTGTGTATAGAGTGTATTAGTTAGTAACACCTGAGACATACACCTCCCTCGGTGTATATAACCCGTGTATGGAGGTGTGTATAGAGTGTATTAGTAACAGATGTTATTCTTCAACAGAGACCTGAGTCACAATCAACTGACAGTGGTGGGCAGGAGAGCCTTCAGAGGAGCACCTAATATTAACAACTTGTAAGTTATACTGCTGTATACTTGTGTATACTTGCGTATACTTGCGTATACTTGTGTACACCTGTGTATACCTTTGTATACTTATGTATACTTGCGTATACTTGTGTATACTTGTTTATGTCTGTGTATGTTTGTATATATACCTGTGTATATTTGTGTATATTTTTTAAAGTATTTTGTACAAACGTGAATGGTGTGTATACTGTGGTCTCTCTGTCTGTCTGTCTCTCTCTCTATCTCTCTCTTTCACTCTCATAGTTTCTGCCTCGCTTATCCGTCTTCCGTCCGTCTCTCCTTTATCCGGAAGTCGGAGATTTTCTCTCTTGTCTCACTGCACACGACCTTCCTCTCCCTGTCTATGTCTCATTATCACTCACTATCTCTCATTATCTCTCACTGTCTCTCATTATCTCTCACTGTCTCTCATTATCTCTTACTGTCTCTCATTATCTCTCACTGTCTCTCATTATCTCTCACTGTTTCACATTGTCTCATTATCTCTCACTGTTTCACATTGTCTCATTATCTCTCACTGTTTCACTGTCATTATCTCTCACTGTTTCTCACTGTCTCATTATCTCACTGTTTCTCACTGTCTCATTATCTCTCATTGTCTCTCCCTGCCTCATTATCTCTGACTCTCCCACAGACAGTTAGACAACAATCAACTAACCTGCATTGATGACTCAGCCATCAAGAACCTTAACGACCTACAGGTCCTGTAAGTACCTTGTTATCACTACCTTATCTTATCCTAGTCGTTCTTATCCTGTTCTACACTGTTATTACCTCGGTTATCCTGTTTCACGTTATTTCCTTCCGGTTATCCTGTTCTACACTGTTATTACCTTCCTGGGTTATCCTGTTCTACACTGTTATTACCTTCCTGGGTTATCCTGTTCTACACTGTTATTACCTTCCTGGGTTATCCTGTTCTACCTGATTTCCTTTACGTTCACACTGTTATTACCTTCCTGGGTTATCCTGTTCTACACTGTTATTACCTTCCTGGGTTATCCTGTTCTACACTGTTATTACCTTCCTGGGTTATCCTGTTCTACACTGTTATTACCTTCCTGGGTTATCCTGTTCTACACTGTTATTACCTTCCTGGGTTATCCTGGTTCTTTTTATATACACTAAGTTACACATCTCTGTGTATATACACTGACACATACATCCATGTATGTATATACACTGCACTGAAGAACTGTATCCGCCCCAAAAATACAACAACAGCAACAGCAATATCCTAGACCTCAGATATATCAGGTAATTAAGTAACTACAATAGCCAATTAAGAGTTAATTACCTCTAATAATAAGACTCTGGCTGGTAATTAGGTCAATTTAGAAGTGTTTAGTGCCGTGTCTGGCGCCACCAAGTTAAATGACACTTGTATCCGGCGCCGGATGTATCCACGACACATATAACATTTTGTTGGGATTTTTAACCCCGGAGGGTTAGCCACGAAGGATAACCCAGGGTAGGGAGGGTTAGCCACCCAGGATAACCGGGGGTTGGGAGGGTTAGCCACCCAGGATAACCGGGGGTTGGGAGGGTTAGCCACCCAGGATAACCCGGTTCGAGGTTAGCACCAGGATAACCCGGGTGGAGGTTGCCTCCAGATAACCGGGTGGGAGGGTTAGCCACCCAGGATAACCCGGGGCTGGGATGGTTAGCCACCCAGGATAACCCGGGGTTGGGAGGGTTAGCCACCCAGGATAACCCAGGGTAGGGAGGGTTAGCCACCCAGGATAACCCAGGGTAGGGAGGGTTAGCCACCCAGGATAACCCAGGGTAGGGAGGGTTAGCCAGCCAAGATAACCCAAGAAAGTCAGTGCGTCATCGGGGACTGTCTGTCTTATTTCCATTGTGGTCCTTCAATCTTGTCCCCCAGGATGCCACCCACACCAGTCGACTATCACCCAGGTACCTACTTGCTTGCTAGGTGAACGGGACAACTGGTGTAAGGAAACACGCCCAAGGTTTCCACCCGTGCCGGGAATCGAACCACGGACACTCAGTGTGTGAAGCGAGTGTTGCCAACCAGGCCACGGGCCTGTGGCGTGTGTTCTTCTCACTGCCCATGCAGAGGATACTGGTAGTTACAGTGTGTGGTGGTAGTTACAGTGTGTGGTGGTAGTTACAGTGTGTGGTGGTAGTTACAGTGTGTGGTGGTAGTTACAGTGTGGTGGTGGTAGTTACAGTGTGGTGGTGGTAGTTACAGTGTGTGGTGGTGGTAGTTACAGTGTGTGGTGGTAGTTACAGTTTGTGGTGGTAGTTACAGTGTGTGGTGGTAGTTACAGTGTGTGGTGGTAGTTACAGTGTGTGGTGGTAGTTACAGTGTGGTGGTGGTAGTTACAGTGTGGTGGTGGTAGTTACAGTGTGGTGGTGGTAGTTACAGTGTGGTGGTGGTAGTTACAGTGTGTGGTGGTGGTAGTTACAGTGTGTGGTGGTAGTTACAGTTTGTGGTGGTAGTTACAGTGTGTGGTGGTAGTTACAGTGTGTGGTGGTAGTTACAGTGTGTGGTGGTAGTTACAGTGTGTGGTGGTAGTTACAGTGTGGTGGTGGTAGTTACAGTGTGGTGGTGGTAGTTACAGTGTGGTGGTGGTAGTTACAGTGTGGTGGTGGTAGTTACAGTGTGGTGGTGGTAGTTACAGTGTGTGGTGGTAGTTACAGTTTGTGGTGGTAGTTACAGTGTGTTGTGGTAGTTACAGTGTGGTGGTGGTAGTTACAGTGTGGTGGTGGTAGTTACAGTGTGGTGGTAGTTGCAGTGTGGTGGTGGTAGTTACAGTGTGGTGGTGGTAGCTTTCAGTGTGGTGGTGGTTCAGTTTATCAGTGTGTGGTCTGGTAGTTACAGTGTGTGGTGGTAGTTACAGTGTGGTGGTGGTAGTTACAGTGTGTGGTGGTAGTTCAGTGTGTGGTGGTAGTTACAGTGTGGTGGTGGTAGTTACAGTGTGTGGTGGTAGTTACAGTGTGTGGTGGTGGTAGTTACAGTGTGTGGTGGTAGTTACAGTGTGTGGTGGTAGTTACAGTGTGTGGTGGTAGTTACAGTGTGGTGGTGGTAGTTACAGTGTGGTGGTGGTAGTTACAGTGTGGTGGTGGTAGTTACAGTGTGGTGGTGGTAGTTACAGTGTGGTGGTGGTGGTGGTTACAGTGTGATGGTGGTGGTGGTAGTTACAGTGTGGTGGTGGTGGTGGTGGTGGTTACAGTGTGGTGGTGGTGGTGGTAGTTACAGTGTGGTGGTGGTGGTAGTTACAGTGTGGTGGTGGTGATAGTTACAGTGTAGTGGTGGTAGTTACAGTGTGTGGTGATGATAGTTACAGTGTGGTGGTGGTGGTAGTTACAGTGTGGTAAGACACTATATCTCTTAGCCACAGATTGCTTAGTATATCTCTGTCTCTGTCTCTCTCTCTGTCTCTCTCTCTCCCTCCCTCCCTCCCCCCTCGTAACATTATACAGTCATGTATAATTCACTATCATTTATATCTCAGAATATACAAATCCTGACTTGTATACTTCATAATTTATAAACAGCCAAAATAGGCATACAAATTACCATATACATAATGTATACGAGAGAAGGTCACTCGGGCAGTGGTTAAGTTGTATTATGTATGTTATAGATGGAGGTGTATGAATGTTATATTAGAGGTTAGTTGATGCTGGCGAGGGATCTTGATCCTTGCAGATGGAGATAGACTCTTCTTCTTCTTCCTCGGATCAAATATGAGTTCTTCCCATGACTGGCCTAGCCAGTGCTTTTCCTTAAAAAATAATAATAATAATAATAATAATAATAGCAATAATAATTATAATGATAATAATAATAATAATAATAATAATAATAATATTTATAATAATGATAATAATGTTTGTTAATGACTCAAACACAGGTGTTACACCTGTGTCTGACTAATTAACCTGTGTGTGTGTGTTTGTATGTGTGTATATGTCTGTACTTAATTGTGGTTGCAGGGGTCGAGTCACAGGTCGTGTGTGTGTACGTGTGAGTATATCATTAAGAGAGGTCAGTTCACCTTGTGGTTTACACACGTGTGTTTCAGAACGCTCAACACCAACAACCTGACAACACTGCCCAGGGAACTCTTCGAGAGGATGGCTGGACTTCGTAGTGTTCGGCTGGCTGACAACCCCTTCGTCTGTGACTGTCGTCTCTCCTGGCTGGGTCGCTGGCTCAGGAGACACCCTACCCTGGCACTCTTCACTAAGTGCCACGCTCCGGCTACCCTCAGGGGCAAGGAGGTAGCCGAACTACATGACTCTGACTTCAGGTGCCCAGGTCAGTATCTGTTTCTTGTATATATATATAGTCATTGTCTTAGATGCATTAAACGTCATATTTATGTTAAACGCACAGATGAAACACTACACGACGTTTCGGTCCGTTCGAAACTTATCAGTGTCCTCACTGGACCGTTGTCAAGGGGCGATTGCTCTGACTTGACACTGGTCCACTCTCAGTTGTGAGTTGTACCAGCCAGGGTATTGTGGGTTAGTTGTGAGTTGTATCAGCCAGGGTATTGTGGGTTAGTTGTGAATTGTTGCAGCCAGGGTATTGTGGGTTAGTTGTGAGTTGTAGCAGCCAGGGTATTGTGGGTTAGTTGTGAGTTGTATCAGCCAGGGTATTGTGGGTTAGTTGTGAGTTGTATCAGCCAGGGTATTGTGGGTTAGTTGTGAGTTGTATCAGCCAGGGTATTGTGGGTTAGTTGTGAGTTGTATCAGCCAGGGTATTGTGGGTTAGTTGTGAGTTGTATCAGCCAGGGTATTGTGGGTTAGTTGTGAGTTGTATCAGCCAGGGTATTGTGGGTTAGTTGTGAGTTGTATCAGCCAGGGTATTGTGGGTTAGTTGTGAGTTGTTGCAGCCAGGGTATTGTGGGTTAGTTGTGAGTTGTATCAGCCAGGGTATTGTGGGTTAGTTGTGAGTTGTTGCAGCCAGGGTATTGTGGGTTAGTTGTGAGTTGTATCAGCCAGGGTATTGTGGGTTAGTTGTGAGTTGTATCAGCCAGGGTATTGTGGGTTAGTTGTGAGTTGTTGCAGCCAGGGTATTGTGGGTTAGTTGTGAGTTGTACCAGCCAGGGTATTGTGGGTTAGTTGTGAATTGTTGCAGCCAGGGTATTGTGGGTTAGTTGTGAATTGTTGCAGCCAGGGTATTGTGGCCAGGAATGACTGGTGAATCAGAAACACAGGGAATGACTGGTGAATCAGAAACACAGGGAATGACTGGTAATCAGAAACACAGGGAATGACTGGTGAATCAGAAACACAGGGAATGACGTGAATCAGAAACACAGGGAATGACTGGTAATCAGAAACACAGGGAATGACTGGTAATCAGAAACACAGGGAATGACTGGTGAATCAGGTATATAAAGAATGTCATTATGGTAGCTGGGAGAGCCATCAGTGTCACACAGTTATGCCATTACCATTGTTTATACGTTACTGATAAGACTTAATGCTGGAGCCTGCAGAGATGATCTGATGGTAGTAGTGGTGGTAGTAGTGGTGGTAGTAGTGGTGGTAGTAGCATTCTTTGATTATTTCTTACATGATTCATGGTGGATAATGTTAAGATATATTTCCATGCAATGGTAGCAATGGTAGGTAGTGGTGGGGTTGACGTGTGTGTTGAGTGAAGTGTATATGTAACCACTCCAGTGTACAGTGTTGTGTGTGGCAGTGTTGTGTGTGGCAGTGTTGTGAGGTACAGTGTTGTGTGTGGCAGTGTTGTGAGGTACAGTGTTGTGAGGTACAGTGTTGTGTGTGGCAGTGTTGTGAGGTACAGTGTTGTGTGTGGCAGTGTTGTGTGTGGCAGTGTTGTGAGGTACAGTGTTGTGTGTGGCAGTGTTGTGAGGTACAGTGTTGTGTGTGGCAGTGTTGTGAGGTGCAGTGTTGTGAGGTACAGTGTTGTGTGTGGCAGTGTTGTGAGGTACAGTGTTGTGAGGTACAGTGTTGTGTGTGGCAGTGTTGTGAGGTGCAGTGTTGTGAGGTACAGTGTTGTGAGGTACAGTGGTAAATGGAAGGTCAGGTTACAGTCATGCTACGTGTGTGTGTGTGTGTGTGTGTGTGTGTACTCACCTATACGTGGTTGCTGGGGTTGATTCTAAGGGAGAGTGACAGGTGTGGGAGAGTGAATGTTGTTGTGGGAGAGTGACGGTGGTGTGTGCGAGGGATGGTTGAGGTGTGAGGAATGTGGTGGGTGATGAATGGGTGATGGGTGGGTGATGATCGAGTGATGGGTAGGCACGATAACCAGGCATACTCCACCATAGTAATTGCTGCCTTCACAGGTACACCTGATTACCTGCCCTCTGGGTGGCAACCTTAACCTCTCCCCCCACCTCTCCCTCACCTCTCCCCACCTCTTCCTCATACCACCACCAAGGAGAAGCACTAAACTCTCAAGTCACTCGCCTGGTGAAGGCTGGATGCGGTTCAACACCCAGGCAGCCATCTTGGAAGGAAATATAAACAACGAATATACGGCAGGTTAGGGTCCAGGCTACTGCTGTTCAGGAAGGCCCTGCTTATACGGCAGGTTAGGTTCTGGACTACTGCTGTAAAGAGAAGATCGCTGTAAAGTGAAATTTAGGTTTTTTTATTTTAACTTTCAAATACATATAAAAGTTTGATAAGATATTTGCACTATCATATATTAAGTGAGCAATAGAACTAGGCCTAAACAATGCACATACAGTACACACATTACTTACCTTACAATATTTTCGTCCTTAGCTTATAGTGAGTGCTGAATATATTTATTGTAGGAAATCTGAAGTGAAGAATGGGAATAATTGACAACCGCTGCATTAGCGAAACACCGTAAAGCTAAGCGCTGTAAAGTGGGGCCCGTCTGTATAGTACGGCCATATACAGTGTACTCATTAAGCTCTGTATAGAGCATAATTTTTTGGGAAATATGAATAAAAATTGCATTCATAATTGAATAGGGTGGACTATGGAGGCCTTTCAACTCGCTGGTGAATGTTTGATATACTTTCTCAGTTGCATTACGTAGAGCTTAATGTATACAGAGAAGGTTTATGAGAGAGCTGACCGTGTATGTTTTAAAGAAGGGTCTACAGATTTTCGTGTACGCTACAGGAATTAAGATAATTGATCAAACACTCTTAGTTAACATATGTTCCTCACATCCTCCTCCTCTTTCCTCTCCCACTATTCATGCTCTCTTCTTTTTATTTCTTCTCTAATTAAAGAGTTGATGTTGAGGATGTCAAGTTAGTGAGTTAGTGATAGTGTAAAGTTGACCCCCACACACAGCTGTTCCTCTTATCATACCAGCCAGTTTTTGTTGACATTGAGAGATGCAACAGAGAGAGAGAGAGAGAGAGAGAGAGAGAGAGAGAGGAGAGAGAGAGCGGATGTGGTGTATGCCAGGTCTTGAGCTGTGAGTTTTCAAATATATTTTCACGTATTTTCTTTACGGGAAAACTACTGAGTAGTTGAATATATAGAGTGAAGTTGATGTTCAGATTCCCCTGGCTTGGTCTCTCTCTCTCTTCTCTCTCTCTCTCTCTCTCTCTCTCTCTCTCTCTCTCTCTCTCTCTTCTCTCTCTCTCTCCTCCTGGGAAAACAGAGCGAGAGAGTTAACGAGTAGAACACATGTGCAGCAGGTTGGTATTTCGTTTGAAGAGATGTTTCGCCCTCCCAGGAGGCCGTTTTTTTCAGTTGAAATGCAGAGGTGGCAATAAAAGTAGTGGAGATGTGGATATCGGGTGGTCAGTCCCTCAGTCTGGAGATGGAGCAAGCTTTGAGGTAGTCAGTCCCTTGTTATCCTGAGCATTTCCCGCAAATTAGGTCAGTTTTGTCCCCAGGACGCGACCCACACCAGTCCACTAACACCCAGGTACCTACTTATTGCTAGGTGAACCGCACATACACATACACACCAAGAGAGATGTGTATCTCTGTATGTACCTAGAGATGTGTATGTCTCTGGGTGCACATACCTAGAGAGGTTTATATCTTTGAGTTTATATACTTGGAGAAGTGTGTGTATGTCTTGAAGGGGCAAGATGTGTTTGCTCACACCTGTGATGACTTTCATCTCAGCTCAGCTCTAAGCATGACGTTCTCAAGCTAAATCTCCACATGCTGCGCCCCAATATTATTTACCTTTTGAATATATATATACGTATATATATATATATATATATATATATATATATATATATATATATATATATATATATATATATATATATATATATGCCCATGCGGGCCAAAGCAGCATGGGATCGACTCCTTGCTAGTCGCAGTGTTGTTATTGGTCAATACCACTCGTTCGTGGGTACAATAATATATATATATATATATATATATATATATATATATATATATATATATATATATATATATATATATATATATATATATATATATATATATATATATATATATATTATACACATCGGCCGTCTTCCACCAGGGCAAGGTGGCCCGAAAATGAAAAACTTTCATCATCATTCACTCCATCACTGTCTTGCCAGAGGCGTGCTTACACTACAGTTATAAAACTGCAACATTAACACCCCTCGATCAGAGTGCCGGCACTGTACTTCCCATCTCCAGGACTCAAGTCCGGCTAAGCGGTTTCCCTGAATCCCTTCATAAATATTACCTTGCTCACACTCCAACAGCACGTCAAGTCCTAAAAACCATTTGTCTCCACTCGCTCCTATCTAACACGCTCACGCATGCTTGCTGGAGTCCAGGCAGTCCTGGCAGCGCTTGAGAGTCCGCAACACTACGGTGCTCCTCACCAACTCCAAGACTGAGGGACTGATTACCTCATGTTTTGTATATAGTTCTACAGTCTTCACATCATGTCCTTGTATTGATAAAGCCACTGGAGGGCGAAACGTCTACAATAAAGATACCCAGATGTTGCACATGTGTCTAATTCATTATATTAATTGTGGGAGGTTGCTGTATGTGTCATCTGTGTCAGCCTTAAAGTAATTACTATTAATACTGGCGAGACCTGAGTGTATAAACCAGTATGGGCTTCCTAACTTGGAGAAGTCTTCCCTGTTGGTTACTTTCTCTTCATGAATGAGGGAGGAGCTGTTAATAGTCACTAGCCTTAAGAAGAGACTGTTAACCAGTGCTTCTCTTAATGCTGGATGAGTGTTGACTTAACAGTCACTTATATAGTACACTGTGAAACAAGTCTCAATAATCGTCTTATTGGCAACTTACCCAGTGAACATAAGAACATGGGAGAACACTGCAGCAGGTCTACTGGCTGTTCTAGGCCAGTAGACCCAAACCCACTAATAAACACATTTGCCCAACCCATTTTGAATGACACCTAAGGAATAAGCTTTGATAAACCAATTAACAAGTCCCACTCAGGTGAGTTGTCACCTTCTCTGAGTGAAGGTTCACCTTAGTGTTTAACATTCTTGTCTCTCCTTTCAATTCCTCTGAAGATGTGTGTGTAAGCACATGAAAGCGCTCAGGTATTTGTATTATTTCCACAGTTCCAACTGTTTATGCCTTCCATCTTATGTCTAACTCGTCTGTGTTAGTAATAATGGTACAATTATCGACAGAATGTTAGGTAAATGGACACAGATGCAACCAGTGTAACATTTTATTGTGGCAACGTTTCGCTCTCCAGGAGCTTTGTCAAGCCCTTTGACAAAGCTCCTGGAGAGAAACGTCGCCACAATGTCACATTAGCTGCATCTGTGTCCAGATACCTACGTTTATATTGTTGCTTTGTCTCGACTCTCAGTGTAACAGAGGATCCCAACTGTTTTAATTTCTCCAGAAAAACGTCACAACGATCCCACTTCTTGTCTCGTATAGCATGAGAGGTCCAGTGTCCCAGTGGGTCTTATAAGAGGTCCAGTGTCCCAGTGGTGCTTATAAGAGGTCCAGTGTCCCAGTGGTTCTTATAAGAGGTCCAGTGTCCCAGTGGTGCTTATAAGAGGTCCAGTGTCCCAGTGGTGCTTATAAGAGGTCCAGTGTCTCAGTGGTGCTTATAAGAGGTCCAGTGTCCCAGTGGTGCATATAAGAGGTCCAGTTTCCCAGTGGTGCTTATAAGGTCCAGTGTCCCAGTGATGCTTATAAGGTCCAGTGTCCCAGTGGTGCTTATAAGAGGTCCAGTGTCCCAGTGGTTCTTATAAGAGGTCCAGTGTCCCAGTGGTCCTTATAAGAGGTCCAGTGTCCCAGTGGTTCTTATAAGAGGTCCAGTGTCCCAGTGGTGCTTATAAGAGGTCCAGTGTCCCAGTGGTGCTTATAAGAGGTCCAGTGTCCCAGTTGTGCTTATAAGGTCCAGTGTCCCAGTGGTGCTTATAAGGTCCAGTGTCCCAGTGGTGCTTATAAGAGGTCCAGTGTCCCAGTGGTGCTTATAAGAGGACCAGTGTCCCAGTGGTGCTTATAAGAGGTCCAGTGTCCCAGTGGTGCTTATAAGAGGTCCAGTGTCCCAGTGGTGCTTATATGAGGTCCAGTGTCCCAGTGGTGCTTATAAGAGGACCAGTGTCCCAGTGGTGCTTATAAGAGGACCAGTGTCCCAGGGGTGCTTATAAGAGGACCAGTGTCCCAGTGGTGCTTATAAGAGGTCCAGTGTCCCAGTGGTGCTTATAAGAGGTCCAGTGTCCCAGTGGTGCTTATAAGAGGTCCAGTGTCCCAGTGGTGCTTATAAGGTCCAGTGTCCCAGTGGTGCTTATAAGGTCCAGTGTCCCAGTGGTGCTTATAAGGTCCAGTATCCCAGTGGTGTTTATAAGGTCCAGTGTCCCAGTGGTGCTTATAAGAGGTCCAGTGTCCCAGTGGTGCTTATAAGGTCCAGTGTCCCAGTGGTGCTTATAAGGTCCAGTGTCCCAGTGGTGCTTATAAGAGGTCCAGTGTCCCAGTGGTGCTTATAAGGTCCAGTGTCCCAGTGGTGCTTATAAGAGGTCCAGTGTCCCAGTGGTGCTTATAAGGT
This sequence comes from Cherax destructor, assembly GCA_009830355.1. Lineage (NCBI taxonomy): Eukaryota > Metazoa > Arthropoda > Malacostraca > Decapoda > Parastacidae > Cherax > Cherax destructor. Next base: position 57,493 of record WNWK01002036.1, read on the forward strand.
CCAGTGTCCCAGTGGTGCTTATAAGAGGTCCAGTGTCCCAGTGGTGTTTATAAGAGGTCCAGTGTCCCAGTGGTGCTTATAAGGTCCAGTGTCCCAGTGGTGCTTATAAGAGGACCAGTGTCCCAGTGGTGCTTATGTACATGTAGTGTAGCAGGACCAGTGTTCTTGTAGTGTGGCAGTACCAGTGTTCTTGTAGTGTGGCAGGACCAGTGTGCTTGTAGTGTGGCAGGACCAGTGTTCTTGTAGTGTGGCAGGACCAGTGTTCTTGTAGTGTGGCAGGACCAGTGTTCTTGTAGTGTGGCAGGACCAGTGTTCTTGTAGTGTGGCAGGACCAGTGTTCTTGTAGTGTGGCAGGACCAGTGTTCTTGTAGTGTGGCAGGACCAGTGTTCTTGTAGTGTGGCAGGACCAGTGTTCTTGTAGTGTGGCATGACCAGTGTTCTTGTAGTGTGGCAGGACCAGTGTTCTTGTAGTGTGGCAGGACCAGTGTTCTTGTAGTGTGGCAGGACCAGTGTTCTTGTTCAGTGGCAGGACCAGTGTTCATGTAGTGTGGCAGGACCAGTGTTCTTGTAGTGTAGCAGGACCAGTGTTCTTGTAGTGTAGAAGGACCAGTGTTCTTGTAGTGTGGCATGACCAGTGTTCTTGTAGTGTGGCAGGACCAGTGTTCTTGTAGTGTGGCAGGACCAGTGTTCTTGTAGTGTGGCAGGACCAGTGTTCTTGTTCAGTGGCAGGACCAGTGTTCATGTAGTGTGGCAGGACCAGTGTTCTTGTAGTGTAGCAGGACCAGTGTTCTTGTAGTGTAGCAGGACCAGTGTTCTTGTAGTGTGGCAGGACCAGTGTGCTTGTAGTGTGGCAGGACCAGTGTTCTTGTAGTGTGGCAGGACCAGTGTTCTTGTAGTGTGGCAGGACCAGTGTTCTTGTAGTGTGGCAGGACCAGTGTTCTTGTAGTGTGGCAGGACCAGTGTTCTTGTAGTGTGGCAGGACCAGTGTTCTTGTAGTGTGGCAGGACCAGTGTTCTTGTAGTGTGGCAGCCAGTGTTCTTGTAGTGTGGCAGACCAGTGTTCTTGTAGTGTGGCAGGACCAGTGTTCTTGTAGTGTGGCAGGACCAGTGTTCTTGTAGTGTGGCAGACCAGTGTTCTTGTAGTGTGGCAGGACCAGTGTTCTTAGTGTGCAGGACCAGTGTTCTTGTAGTGTGGCAGGACCAGTGTTCTTGTAGTTGGCAGACCAGTGTTCTTAGTAAGTTGAGACCAGTGTTCTTGTAGTGTAGTAAGTTGCAGACCAGTCTGAGTAGCAGTGACAGTAGTTCTTGAGTATGGCAGACAAGTGCTTGTAGGTGAGACAGTGATTCTTAGTGTGGCAGAGACCAGTGTTCGTAGGTAAGTTGCTATATGGGCAGACCAGTGTTAGTTGTTAGAGTACAGGACCAGTGTTCTTGAGTGTGCAGACCATTCTTGTAGTGTGGCAGACCAGTGTTCTTAGTTGGCAGGACCAGTGTTCTTGTGTGTGGCAGTACCAGTGTTCTTGTAGTGGGCAGACCAGTGTTCTTGGTAGTTAGCAGACCAGTGTTCTGTAGTGGCAGGTACCAGGTATCTTAAGGAGGCAGGACCAGTGTTCTTAGTAGCCTAAGCAGGGACCAGTGTCTTGTAGTTGGCAGGTACAGTTCTAGAGCCTAACATGGAAGAAGTGTTAGGTTAGTTGAGCCTAATGGGAACAGGTGTTAGTTACAGGTTAGAGCTAACATGGAGAGCAGGGGATTCTTGTTAGCTATGGGAGACAAGGTAGTTGGTTAAATAGCCTACATGGGCAGAGCAGGTAGTTAGTAAGTTAGAGCCTAAATGGGAGAGCAAGGTGGTAGGTTAAGAGCAGTCTAACATGGGAGAGCAAGTGTTAGTGAGAATTGGCAGGTAAGTGTTAAGCTAAATGGGAGGGAGCAGGTGAGTTAGGTTAAAGTCTAGAGCCTAACATGGGAGAGACAGTGAGTTAGGTTAAGTTAGAGCCTAACATGGGAGAGCAAGTAAGTAGTTTTGAGCTATAGACAAGTAGTTGTATTAGAGCCTAACATGGAAGCAAGGTGAGTTAGGTAAGTGAGCCTCTGAGAGGTGGTAGAAGTTAGAGCCTAACATGGAGAGCAAGGTAGTTAGGTTAAATTAGAGCCTAACATGGAGACAAGGTAGTTAGGTTAGTTAGAGCCTAACATGGGAGAGCAAGGTGAGTTAGGTTAAGTTAGAGCCTAACATGGGAGAGCAAGGTGGTTAGGTTAGAAGTTTAAGCTACATGGGAGGAAGTGAGTGGTTAAGTAGCACATGGAGAGCAAGTGTTAGGTTAGTTGAGCCAACATGGGAGAGCAAGGTGAGTTAGGTTAGTAGAGTAACATGGAGAGCCAAGGTGTAGTTAGGAGGTTAAAGTTAGAGCCAGTCTAGCATGGGAGAGCAAGGTAGTTAGGTTAAAGTTAGAGCCAACATGGGAGAGCAAGGTGAGTTAGGTTAAAGTTAGAGCCAACATGGGAGAGTCAATGAGTTAGGCTAAAGTTCTAACATGGGAGACAAGGTGAGTTAGGTTAAGTTAGAGCCAACATGGGAGAGCAAGGTGAGTTGGTTGTAGAGCTAACATGGGAGAGGTTCAGTTAGGCTATGACAAGTTAGGTCTAATGGGCAGAGCACAGGTAGTTAGGTTAAAGTTGACCTAGACATGGGAGAGACAAGTAGTTAGGTTAAAGAGAGCTAACATGGGAGAGCAAGGTAGTAGGTAGTAAGCAGAGACCAGTAGTTCTGTAGTGGCAGAGACAAGGTGAGTTAGGTTAAAGTAGAGCCAACATGGGAGAGCAAGTGAGCTTAGGTTGTAGAGTCTACATGGAGAGCAAGGTGTTGATGGCTAAAGTTAGAGCCTAACATGGGAGAGCAAGGTAGAGTTAGGTTAAAGCTTAGAGCCTAATATGGAGAGCAAGGTAGTTAGGTTAAGTTAGAGCCTAACATGGGAGAGCAAGGTGAGTTAGGTTAAAGTTAGAGCCTAACATGGGAGAGCAAGGTGAGTTAGGTTAAAGTTAGAGCCTAACATGGGAGAGCAAGGTGAGTTAGGTTAAAGTTAGAGCCTAACATGGGAGAGCAAGGTGAGTTAGGTTAAAGTTAGAGCCTAACATGGGAGAGCAAGGTAAGTTAGGTTAAAGTTAGAGCCTAACATGGGAGAGCAAGGTGAGTTAGGTTAAAGTTAGAGCCTAACATGGGAGAGCAAGGTAAGTTAGGTTAAAGTTAGAGCCTAACATGGGAGAGCAAGGTGAGTTAGGTTAAAGTTAGAGCCTAACATGGGAGAGCAAGGTGAGTTAGGTTAAAGTTAGAGCTAGAATGAGAGAGGAAGGTGAGTTAGGTTAAAGTTAGAGCTAGAATGAGAGAGCAAGGTGAGTTAGGTTAAAGTTAGAGCTAGAATGAGAGAGCAAGGTGAGTTATCTCTTCGGTCATCTTAATTGTTACTTACAGTATTAATTATCCTCATGATTCGATACGCTTAAAGAAACTAAATTTAATTGTGATAATGAATGTTATGTTAATTATCTCTGCCCTAGGAGGAGCAGGAGTAGTAGTGGGAGAGAGTGCTGGTGTGGGAGTGTTGGAGAGAGAGTGCTGGTGTGGGAGTGTTGGAGAGAGAGTGCTGGTGTGGGAGTGTTGGAGAGAGAGTGCTTGTAAGGGAGAATTTTCGAGAGTGCTGGTGAGGGAAGGTGTGGAAGTGTTGGAGAGTGTTGGTGAAGGATAGAGCTGGAGAGGGTGTTGGAGAGAGTACTTGTAAGGGAGAGTGTTTGAACTACCTCCCTCACACCACAACTCCAACACTATCTCCACCACAATAGCGAGCACTAACTTAAGTAAATGTGCAGGTATATTACCACCAGTGACTTTCACATATAAACACCAGCTTAAAACTTGCCCAAAAAGAAAGAAGAAAAGAAAAAAATCCATTAAACAATGATTGACTCAGCAGTCCTGACTTAAAAAAAAACCTGGCTATTATTAGAGGGATTTTTTCATCCTTCAGAGTGTACGAGTCATCAGTAGATATTTAGCATAGTTATACATTAAAAAATTAAAATTTCTATTTTTTTTTAGCGATTTCTGTTCTGAATTTCTGTTATTAATTGGGTATATGTTGAATGTAAGTATTTAATCGCGTTATAGCATTATAGTTTAGGCTGGGATAGTGTATTTACGACATATACTTTTGTATATGGCTTTACAGCTATTTTGTCCTTCCATAGATGTAAATATTAAGTCACTGGGATAAGCCAGGAGGATGACTTGTGATTATCTGCTATACCCCAGCGCCCTCCAGTGATGATATTGGAGAGTTAAGATGTGGTAGTGGTAGTGATAGTAGTAGTAATAGTGGTAGTAGTAATAGTGGGCAGCAGCATGAGGGAGCGAGGAGAGGATACAAGAGCAATGGCAGGTCAGTGAGTGAGTCAGTTGTCGACCACACTGTGAGAGGAGAGGTTGTGTTTGCCTCGCTCCCGTCCTCACTTATCCCAACCTACGGATAAATCTCGCCCTGTGCTAAACCACGACCCTGCCTCATCCCCCTTGAAAATCCAAACATCCTATCCAACCATAGAGGTCAATACATATAGCTGCGTGTGTGTGCTGAATCAAAACAACCAACAAAACGTGTTTTTTTTTTCGTAGTAAACCATTCGTGTTGACGAATCTTGTGTCTGAAAAGATCTGGAGTGGATGGAGTAAATGGAGTGGGTAAGATGAGACGGGAGTGGAGGTAGACGTGAGGGAGAGAGACGTCCATGCATGTGAATGGAACACGTTTCGCCTGGACCAAGCTAAAGATGTACTACAAACTGCTATTGTTGGCCATCCTCCTCTTTGTGGCTCCCCAGGCTCTTAGTAAACGTAAACCCAGCAGGAAGTGCCCAGGTGTGTACCCCAGTACCCTTAGTGGTGGTTCCCCAGGCTCTTAGTAAACGTAAACCCAGCAGGAAGTGCCCAGGTGTGTACCCCAGTACCCTTAGTGGTGGTTCCCTAGGATCTTAGTAAATGTAAACCCAGCAGGAAGTGCCCAGGTGTGTACCCCAGTACCCTTAGTGGTGGTTCCCCAGGCTCTTAGTAAACGTAAACCCAGCAGGAAGTGCCCAGGTGTGTACCCCAGTACCCTTAGTGGTGGTTCCCCAGGCTCTTAGTAAACGTAAACCCAGCAGGAAGTGCCCAGGTGTGTACCCCAGTACCCTTAGTGGTGGTTCCCTAGGATCTTAGTAAATGTAAACCCAGCAGGAAGTGCCCAGGTGTGTACCCCAGTACCCTTAGTGGTGGTTCCCAGGCTCTTAGTAAACGTAAACCCAGCAGGAAGTGCCCAGGTGTGTACCCCAGTACCCTTAGTGGTGGTTCCCCAGGCTCTTAGTAAACGTAAACCCAGCAGGAAGTGCCCAGGTGTGTACCCCAGTACCCTTAGTGGTGGTTCCCTAGGATCTTAGTAAACGTAAACCCAGCAGGAAGTGCCCAGGTGTGTACCCCAGTACCCTTAGTGGTGGTTCCCTAGGATCTTAGTAAACGTAAACCCAGCAGGAAGTGCCCAGGTGTGTACCCCAGTACCCTTAGTGGTGGTTCCCTAGGATCTTAGTAAACGTAAACCCAGCAGGAAGTGCCCAGGTGTGTACCCCAGTACCCTTAGTGGTGGTTCCCCAGGCTCTTAGTAAACGTAAACCCAGCAGGAAGTGCCCAGGTGTGTACCCCAGTACCCTTAGTGGTGGTTCCCTAGGATCTTAGTAAACGTAAACCCAGCAGGAAGTGCCCAGGTGTGTACCCCAGTACCCTTAGTGGTGGTTCCCTAGGATCTTAGTAAACGTAAACCCAGCAGGAAGTGCCCAGGTGTGTACCCCAGTACCCTTAGTGGTGGTTCCCTAGGATCTTAGTAAACGTAAACCCAGCAGGAAGTGCCCAGGTGTGTACCCCAGTACCCTTAGTGGTGGTTCCCCAGGCTCTTAGTAAACGTAAACCCAGCAGGAAGTGCCCAGGTGTGTACCCCAGTACCCTTAGTGGTGGTTCCCAGGCTCTTAGTAAACGTAAACCCAGCAGGAAGTGCCCTGGTGTGTACCCCAGTACCCTTAGTGGTGGTTCCCTAGGATCTTAGTAAACGTAAACCCAGCAGGAAGTGCCCAGGTGTGTACCCCAGTACCCTTAGTGGTGGATCCCCAGGCTCTTAGTAAACGTAAACCCAGCAGGAAGTGCCCAGGTGTGTACCCCAGTACCCTTAGTGGTGGTTCCCCAGGCTCTTAGTAAACGTAAACCCAGCAGGAAGTGCCCAGTGTGTACCCCAGTACCCTTAGTGGTGGTTCCCCAGGCTCTTAGTAAACGTAAACCCAGCAGGAAGTGCCCAGGTTTGTACCTCAGTACCCTTAGTGGTGGTTCCCCAGGCTCTTAGTAAACGTAAACCCAGCAGGAAGCGCCCAGGTGTGTACCCCAGTACCCTTAGTGGTGGTTCCCCAGGCTCTTAGTAAACGTAAACCCAACAGGAAGTGCCCAGGTGTGTACCCCAGTACCCTTAGTGGTGGTTCCCCAGGCTCTTAGTAAACGTAAACCCAGCAGGAAGTGCCCAGGTGTGTACCCCAGTACCCTTAGTGGTGGTTCCCCAGGCTCTTAGTAAACGTAAACCCAGCAGGAAGTGCCCAGGTGTGTACCCCAGTACCCTTAGTGGTGGTTCCCCAGGCTCTTAGTAAACGTAAACCCTGCAGGAAGTGCCCAGGTGTGTACCCCAGTACCCTTAGTGGTGGTTCCCCAGGCTCTTAGTAAACGTAAACCCAGCAGGAAGTGCCCAGGTTTGTACCCCAGTACCCTTAGTGGTGGTTCCCCAGGCTCTTAGTCAACGTAAACCCAGCAGGAAGTGCCCAGGTGTGTACCCCAGTACCCTTAGTGGTGGTTCCCCAGGCTCTTAGTAAACGTGTAAACGTAAACCCAGCAGGAAGTGCCCAGGTGTGTACCCCAGTACCCTTAGTGGTGGTTCCCCAGGCTCTTAGTAAACGTAAACCCAGCAGGAAGTGCCCAGGTTTGTACCTCAGTACCCTTAGTGGTGGTTCCCCAGGCTCTTAGTAAACGTAAACCCAGCAGGAAGTGCCCAGGTGTGTACCCCAGTACCCTTAGTGGTGGTTCCCCAGGCTCTTAGTAAACGTAAACCCAGCAGGAAGTGCCCAGGTTTGTACCCCAGTACCCTTAGTGGTGGTTCCCAGGCTCTTAGTAAACGTAAACCCAGCAGGAAGTGCCCAGGTTTGTACCCCAGTACCCTTAGTGGTGGTTCCCCAGGCTCTTAGTGAACGTAAACCCAGCAGGAAGTGCCCAGGTGTGTACCCCAGTACCCTTAGTGGTGGTTCCCCAGGCTCTTAGTAAACGTAAACCCAGCAGGAAGTGCCCAGGTGTGTACCCCAGTACCCTTAGTGGTGGTTCCCAGGCTCTTAGTAAACGTAAACCCAGCAGGAAGTGCCCAGGTGTGTACCCCAGTACCCTTAGTGGTGGTTCCCCAGGCTCTTAGCAAACGTAAACCCAGCAGGAAGTGCCCAGGTGTGTACCCCAGTACCCTTAGTGGTGGTTCCCCAGGCTCTTAGTAAACGTAAACCCAGCAGGAAGTGCCCAGGTGTGTACCCCAGTACCCTTAGTGGTGGTTCCCCAGGCTCTTAGTAAACGTAAACCCAGCAGGAAGTGCCCAGGTGTGTACCCCAGTACCCTTAGTGGTGGTTCCCCAGGATCTTAGTAAACGTAAACCCTGCAGGAAGTGCCCAGGTGTGTACCCTCAGTACCCTTAGTTCTATAGCAATAATAATAATAATTACCTTAAATAATTACCTTATTTAATAAATATTCTTTGCATCATTACTCATACCACGTATACCTTGATGCTGATGAAGTGCTCTTGATTCAAGGAATTGGAGCTACCTTCTCTTTCCTAGAATTATACCTGTTTACCTCCTTACTCCCCAGACACTATAAGCTCGTACGTGTTTACTGCTTCCCCATGGATTTGAATCTTACTGAGGATTCGTATGTATGTACTAGGATAGGTTAGCCTAGCATTTCTTCTTCGTGTAAATATATTAAGTAGAGTTGTAAACAGAGGTTATACTACTTCAGTAATGTAACACCTAACACATAATTAACACCTCTAACACCTTGCTAACACATAATTAACACCTCTAACACCTTGCTAACAACACGTATAATTAACACTTCCAACTAACGCCTCGTAACTAACAACTGTTAATCAAGTCAACATGCCTGAGCGTTACATCGAAATTCCTAGAACAGTGTTATTGATAAATGTTTTGTGTAGTCAACATTCCTTCAAAATGAATGTTTATTGAGATGTGAATGATGCGTGTTTATATGAATGCTCTGGCATTTATGTAAACAAGTTGGTCCGTACAGTTGCTGAAAAGTGCTTCCTCAGATGATTATAATAATAATAATAATAATAATCTTCACTTCTAAAAGTACATGATATAACTTATACAGACCATAGCTGACATCAGTGACATACTTAATAGAAAGCTGGTTATGCAGAGCTTTTCGGGCAAATTAGGTTAATTTTGTCCCTAGGATGCGACCCACACCAGTCCACTAACACACAGGTACCTACTTACTGCTAGGTGAACAAGGACATCAGGTGTCTAGGAAACGCCCAAATGTTTTCACCCGTACTGGGGATCGAGCCACGGACCTCAGTATGTGAGCTGAGAGAGCTAGTTTATATTAGAGAAAGGTTTTGATTGATTTTTAGCTTGTGTAGACACCAATTTTATTAAATTTGGAAAATTTTAATGCTGGTTTTCATACAAGAATTGGTGACTGCATCACGCGGGTGTCTAAAAGGCTTTCTACACCTAGGTAATTTACACATATGTTAGTATATATGATCATTTATGTAGCTCTATTTATGTGTAACGGTAACGTAACGGTAACGGTAATGTATTTGTGTATACCTGAATAAACTTACTTACTTACTAACGTTAGAATGTAATTTCAGATCAGCTTCAAATTTTCAAAACTGTGAAGCCTAGTGGATGACCTAAATTGATTTTCGACTGTGTTGAAGCCAATCTTTATTAACCAGTATTTTGAGATTTTGAGCGGTCGTGGACCGGGGCGCGGGGGGGGGGGGGGGTTGACCCCCGGAATACCCTCCAGGTAGACCTCCCTAGATCTTAAAGCGTCTCTTTTGATTTCGTTACTACAGTGTATAATGTATTGTGCACTAGTCTAAATAACTTGGAGATTAATTCCATTTGAAATAATTATATTTTAGATAAGCCACATATAGCTGGCTTCTTCACATACACACACACACACACACACACACATATGTGTGTGTGTGTGTCGTGCCTAATAGGTAAAACTAGCGATTTTGGCTTAAATAGCAACGAACTTCTTGCCGAATAGGGCAAGCGAAAATTTCTGTATGCAATAAGTTCGCAAAAAATCATTCTGAACCTAACGAAAAATATATATTTTATTGTTTGTTTATTAGGCTTATTTAAAATATAATAATTTCAAATCCGTTTAAACCAGGTGGGTTAGTTGTGAATTGTTTCATCTTTGGTATTGTGGGTTAGTTGTGAATGCTCTTATCCTAGGTATTGTGGGTTAGTTGTGAATGCTCTTATCCTAGGTATTGTGGGTTAGTTGTGAATGCTCTTATCCTTGGTATTGTGGGTTAGTTGTGAATGTTCTCGTCCTTGGTATTGTAGGTTAGTTGTGAATGCTCTTATCCTTAGTATTGTAGGTTAGTTGTGAATGCTCTTATCCTTGGTACTGTGGGTTAGTTGTGAATGCTCTCATCCTTGGTATTGTAGGTTAGTTGTGAATGCTCTTATCCTTGGTATTGTAGGTTAGTTGTGAATGCTCTCATTCACGTTATTGTGGGTTAGTTGTGAATGCTCTCATTCACGTTATTGTGGGTTAGTTGTGAATGCTCTCATCCACGTTATTGTGGGTTAGTTGTGAATGCTCTCATTCACGTTATTGTGGGTTAGTTGTGAATGCTCTCATCCACGGTATTGTGGGTTAGTTGTGAATGCTCTCATTCACGTTATTGTGGTTTAGTTGTGAATGCTCTCATCCTTGGTATTGTAGGTTAGTTGTGAATGCTCTCATCCTTGGTATTGTAGGTTAGTTGTGAATGTTCTTATCCTTGGTATTGTAGGTTAGTTGTGAATGCTCTCATTCACGTTATTGTGGGTTAGTTGTGAATGCTCTCATCCACGTTATTGTTAGTTGTGATGCTCATTACGTTATTGGTTGTGAATGCTCTCATTCACGTTATTGTGGGTTAGTTGTGAATGCTCTCATCCACGTTATTGTGGGTTAGTTGTGAATGCTCTCATTCACGTTATTGTGGGTTAGTTGTGAATGCTCTCATTCACGTTATTGTGGGTTAGTTGTGAATGCTCTCATCCTTGGTATTGTAGGTTAGTTGTGAATGCTCTCATCCTTGGTATTGTAGGTTAGTTGTGAATGCTCTCATCCTTGGTATTGTAGGTTAGTTGTGAATGCTCTCATCCTTGGTATTGTAGGTTAGTTGTGAATGCTCTCATCCTTGGTATTGTAGGTTAGTTGTGAATGCTCTCATCCTTGTTATTGTGACTTTTATTCTCCAAATCAAACTTAGTCATATTTGCTGAAGCCTTTGCAAACTTCTGAAGACGTTTTCATCCGTGTTTAAAGTTTTCCCAGTTATTCTTGAACTCTGGCGCCCGGGGACGCCTTAGCGCCAAGTGAAATCTGAACAAAAATGTATTCTAGAGAAACGCACAAAACTGTATTTAGGTTAACCTTTTAAAAATACGGCGCTGGGAGACGGTAAGTTATTAATTGCTACGTTAGTTGCCCCTAACTCAGGAGTTATGTGTCCTTCTAGTGACAGTCCCACCACACCTCGTGTTTACACTCATTAACGCTATTACTTCCTTTACTGCTTTTCGGAATGACTGAAAATTATGAGGGTGTGTTTGTAGTAACCTATATGTGGTTGCAGGGGTCGATTCACAGCTCGTGTGCGTGTGTGTGTACTCACCTATATGTGGTTGCAGGGGTCGATTCACAGCTCGTGTGTGTGTGTACTCACCTATATGTGGTTGCAGGGGTCGATTCACAGCTCGTGTGTGTGTGTACTCACCTATATGTGGTTGCAGGGGTCGATTCACAGCTCGTGTGTGTGTGTACTCACCTATGCGTGGTTGCAGGGGTCGATTCACAGCTCGTGTGTCTGTGTACTCACCTATATGTGGTAGCAGGGGTCGATTCACAGCTCGTGTGTGTGTACTCACCTATGTCTGGTTGCAGGGGCTGATTCACAGCTCGTGTGTGTGTACTCAGCTATGTGTGGTTGCAGATATATTAAGATTGCAAGTATCATCTTGTGAGAATAATGTAGGTAACAAAGCAAGATATATACCGTATGGGATAACTCTAGCAAATACTCACAGCCTCATATTATTATATATAAAGCAGCAGAATTAGAATTAACATGCATGTTGGAGCGAGATGTGAGAATAATTAAGGAGAAGGGTTGGTGTGACCTCACGTGACTTATATCAGTTGTAATGAGACTAATATTGATTATATTCCCAAGAATATAAGTCACAATTCTTGCCTTGCTTCTCTAGTTGCTGGCCCAAGGTTATATTCACAAGATGTGTATAACTTTATATATACAGAGAGATGTGTACCTGACAGGTGCGTCTTTAACAGTATATACACACTGAGAGGTATATATCTTAATGTATATTCACTGAAAGGTGTGTATCTGAGTGTGTATACACCAAGAGATGTGTATCTCATATTTTATGTACACTGAGTTAACTTAAAGTTGCTATAAGGTTTGTCAGGAAACAGGACAAGTGTTTCCTGACGCAGGTCTTAGTCATGTGATGACCCACACCTGGAGCTTATGGTCATCTGACCGAGGCCTTCCACTGGCTTACCCCTCCACACCTTTAAAATTATAGTTATGTTTAAAACCATTTCATATATATACCTCTATAAAGAGTTATCTACAATCGCTATCATAGGCTTTAAGGTATATTTGACCGGTGATATTCAAGTTTAAGGGGCGCCTAAGTTCCCCAGTCTTCTAACAACAAGCTCACTTTTCCACTATAACCTAACTTGTCCATAATTACCATCGCATTTGCTTTGTTTGGTAAGGTGAAGTCCAGGATCTTACCTTAATTCATGGTATGACTTAACAAATCTGGAGCTAGTGACTAATTTTAAATGAGTTCTTGCTAATTGACCATTTTTACCTATTCGGCACTAAATATATATATAATAAACATCAGAATAAGGAAAGTTGACGATATTAATTATATATGTTATGGTCAATGATTACCACTGGCAGTGTGGAGCCTGTGACGTGGCTGTGACTAGTTTCTAGACTTTTTCTGGCAGCCCAGACATACCTGCTGATTACCAGACTGTTGGTAACAGCAGCAGACAACCAGACTATTGGTGGCAGCAGCAGACAACGCACGAAACATAGACACGAAGATGGTCATATCAACTCATGTTTTTGAAGTGTCTGTACTCGGCTATCGCAGTGTGTGTAACATGAACACCGCCAAGCACAATGAAAGTGCTCAGCCAGAACACTTAGAGTGAACAAGGAGCGATAACATCATCTCCAAGAGGCTGTGAGAACACGAAGACCATCAACTGAACGTTAAGAGAAGCAAACACACACACACACACACACGCCTCAAATACTAATGTTTTCTGGTGAAGAACGCTCGGAGGTTTAATGTTCTATCAAGAGAGGAAATTGCGGTTGCAGTTGAGTGGAGAAGAGAGGAACAGCAGCAGAAATTGTCGATGCGGCGCCAACTTGATTTATTATTATTTTTTTTACTTTGTATAACTCTATTGTCGTTACACACAAGTTTGTGTAACTCTGCTGTTGTTAAAAGTCTGTGTGACTGCTGTTGTTACACACAAGTCTGTGTAACTCTGTGGTATTTACACATCAAATTTACGATGGGAGGGACTTCGGTGATTTCACAATTCTGTGAAAGTCTTCACTCAATTAACATCACAGCTTTCAGGATGGTTATTGAACAACCTTGGTAACATAACATATCCCTGGTTATTGAACAAGCTTGGTAACATAACATATCACTGGTTATTGAACAAGCTTGGTAACATAACATAGCCCTGGTTATTGAACAAGCTTGGTAACATAACATATCCCTGGTTATTGAACAAGCTTGGTAACATAACATATCCCTGGTTATTGAACAACCTTGGTAACATAACATATCCCTGGTTATTGAACAAGCTTGGTAACATAACATATCCCTGGTTATTGAACAAGCTTGGTAACATAACATAGCCCTGGTTATTGAACAAGCTTGGTAATATAACATATCCCTGGTTATTGAACAAGCTTGGTAACATAACATATCCCTGGTTATTGAACAAGCTTGGTAACAAGATATCCCTGGTTATTGAACAACCTTGGTAACATAACATATCCCTGGTTATTGAACAAGCTTGGTAACATAACATATCCCTGGTTATTGAACAAGCTTGGTAACATAACATATCCCTGGCTAACAACGTGGCACAACATTTGCCTATAAACACAGCATATTAACCACCTCTCACAACCTGCTTGTCTTCTGTCAACAAATTTTATCAGTTTAAACATTGTATACACAAACTTGTGTCAGCAGCAGACTTAATTCCCAGAGTTCTTTCCTAACACTGATAACTACCTCTTAACAGCCGTAGGTTAAGAGTATACCTGGAGGGGGTTTCGGGGGTCAACGCCCCCTCGGCCCGGTCCATTACCAGGCCTCGCGGTGGATCAGGACCTGATCAACCAGGCTGTTACTGTAGGTGAATAATAGTCCAGGAGAACGAAAGAAAACCAAATAGGGTAACCTATTTCCGTGAGGGTCCTTAGGCCCTCCTTTTAGGATGCCATCCACCTAACACCCAGGTACATAGTTCGTGCTAGGTGAAGATGGACATCAGATACAAATACAAATTTGTTTCTTTTCTGCCGCATACAGGTGTTGTAGTTTACAGGCAATTAAGTATTGTTAGACACAAAAGCCACTAGCATGTGGTATATTTTGGGCGGCCCTGGCCCGGGCACTAACCCAGGTCCCTGCGATTTGGTGAAGGTGGGTTAGGGTGACACACGTGACCGCGCTGGTGACAAGGTAGTGGAGAAATAGTGGGACTATGTAGCAGTTCAACGGCGGCCACTTGTAACCCTCTCGTAAATCACTCAGTCTGCTCTTTGAGGCTCCCTCCAGCCCTCCAAACCTCCTTCCCTCCATCCCTCCTATCCCTCCAGCCCTTCCTCCTACCCTCCCTGCAGTACCGCGTAGTTCAGCCTGGTGGTTTATTTGTCAGCGTCTCCTGACACGGGTCTTAAGCACTTGATGACCCCTTTCACTGCTTAAGCATCCGCTGGCTTACCCTCCGCTAGGTTTGTTTGCCTAGCTCACAATCACAAGCTCCCGGGTTCGATTCCCTGGCATAGAGGAACATGTGGACAAGTTTCCTTACACCTACTTGCTGCCCCTGTCCACCTAGCAGTAAGAATAGGTACCTGTGTGTTAGTCGACTGTCATGGGTCGCATCCTGGGCATAAAATGTGTAAGATACTCCAGTACCTGCTGGAATGTTATACAATGTAAGATACTCCAGTACCTGCTAGAATGTTGTACTGTGTAAGATACTCCAGTACCTGCTGGAATGTTATACAATGTAAGATACTCCAGTACCTGCTGGAATGTTGTACTGTGTAAGATACTCCAGTACCTGCTAGAATGTTGTACTGTGTAAGATACTCCAGTACCTGCTGGAATGTTATACAATGTAAGATACTCCAGTACCTGCTAGAATGTTGTACTGTGTAAGATACTCCAGTACCTGCTGGAATGTTATACAATGTAAGATACTCCAGTACCTGCTAGAATGTTGTACTGTGTAAGATACTCCAGTACCTGCTAGAATGTTGTACTGTGTAAGATACTCCAGTACCTGCTGGAATGTTATACAATGTAAGATACTCCAGTACCTGCTAGAATGTTGTACTGTGTAAGATACTCCAGTACCTGCTAGAATGTTGTACTGTGTAAGATACTCCAGTACCTGCTGGAATGTTATACAATGTAAGATACTCCAGTACCTGCTGGAATGTTATACAATGTAAGATACTCCAGTACCTGCTGGAATGTTATACAATGTAAGATACTCCAGTACCTGCTGGAATGTTATACAATGTAAGATACTCCAGTACCTGCTGGAATGTTATACAATGTAAGATACTCCAGTACCTGCTGGAATGTTATACAGTGTAAGATACTCCAGTACCTGCTAGAATGTTGTACTGTGTAAGATACTCCAGTACCTGCTGGAATGTTATACAATGTAAGATACTCCAGTACCTGCTGGAATGTTATACAATGTAAGATACTCCAGTACTTGCTGGAATGTTATAAAATGTAAGATACTCCAGTACCTGCTGGAATGTTATACTGTGTAAGATACTCCAGTAACTGCTAGAATGTTGTACTGTGTAAAATACTCCAGTACCTGCTAGAATGTTGTACTGTGTAAGATACTCCAGTACCTGCTGGAATGTTATACAATGTAAGATACTCCAGTTCCTGCTGGAATGTTATACAATGTAAGATACTCCAGTACCTGCTGGAATGCTATACAATGTAAGATACTCCAGTACCTGCTGGAATGTTATACAATGTAAGATACTCCAGTACCTGCTGGAATGTTATACAATGTAAGATACTCCAGTACCTGCTGGAATGTTATACAGTGTAAGATACTCCAGTACCTGCTAGAATGTTGTACTGTGTAAGATACTCCAGTACCTGCTGGAATGTTATACAATGTAAGATACTCCAGTATCTGCTGGAATGTTATACAATGTAAGATACTCCAGTACCTGCTGGAATGTTATACAATGTAAGATACTCCAGTACCTGCTGGAATGTTATACTGTGTAAGATACTCCAGTACCTGCTGGAATAAACTCCAGTACCTGCTGGAATGTTATACAATGTAAGATACTCCAGTACCTGCTGGAATGTTATACAATGTAAGATACTCCAGTACCTGCTGGAATAAACTCCAGTACCTGCTGGAATTTTATACAATGTAAGATACTCCAGTACCTGCTGGAATTAACTCCAGTACCTGCTGGAATGTTATACAATGTAAGATACTCCAGTACCTGCTGGAATTATTAAAGTGTTGCATAAAAAGGTATTTGTGTACCTAATATGACAAGTAAAATATTTATTCCCTCCAGTCCCTCCTTCCTTCCCTCCAGTCCCTCCTTCCTTCCCTCCAATCCCTCCTTCCTTCCCTCCATCTCCTTGCCTCCCATCATCCTCCAAGTTGCAGTACACTGTCTCACTGCTGTTATTTGTGTACTGTTGTAACTGTCCCCCCCGCAAGTTGTGTTGTCCTGAGCGCCACTGCTGTTATGACGCTGTGACTGTTAGTGCTGGCAGGGAGTGATGCTGTTGTGGCTGTACCACTTGTGTTGCGGTGCTCGTGTGGTACAGCTGTGAATTACTAGTGATGTGTCTGACATTATCTGTGACACCTGACACCCCATAACTTGTCCTGTTGACCGCTGTAGCTGTGTGCTCACCTAAGTGTGGTTGCAGGGGTCGATTCATAGCTCCTGGTACCGCCTCTTCACTGGTCGCTGCAAGAGTGTGTGTGCAAGTTGTGTCTGCTGGGTGAAGCTCCAGCTCTCGGCCTATTTTTACCATCAAATAGTGGTTTTAGCCAGTCTAATTGACAGAATAAGTCGACTTTGATCTATCAACGAAATTATTTTAATATTGCGTTCAACAGCACTTAAGTTACATTATATCTACAACTTAAGTTACATTATATCTACAACTTAAGTTACATTATATCTACAACTTAAGTTACATTATATCCATAACTTAAGTTACATTATATTCACAACTTGTTACATTATATCTACAACTTAAGTTACATTATATCCATAACTTAAGTTACCTTATATCCACAACACAAGTTACATTATATCCACAAGTTACATTATATGGACAGTGATGGCAGTAGAAGCTTTAGCCGCAGTAATAACATTGAAAGACTTAGCTGCATATCAGCCAAATCAGCATTAAGCTGAACATGATGTGAGTGTTGTGGCCAGACTGTCACCAGCCTCCCACCCCCTCCTTAACCCTGGAGGCTGGTCAACGACTGGGCTCGAGGGGGCGTTGACCCCTGGAACACCCTCCAGGTAGAACCCAGGTAGACCCCAGGTAGACCCCAGGTAGACCCCAGGTAGACCCCAGGTAGATCCACGGTTCTGTGGTTTATCTTTTAGTGGCAGACTTATTCAGTACATTCTCTGGAATATACTGAATCCATCCACTGTACTCTCGTTGTAACAACAACAGCAATAATAATAATAATAATAATAATAATAATAATAATAATCTTTATTTCTACGAGTACGTAATGTTGTCATGAGTGGGGTAATGTTGACTGGAGTGGGGTACATTTCTTCTGAACTTCAGCTGACCCGATTGCAAACAAACCAAACCACGGGTGGGGTTCGAACCCCATCCGTGTTTTTTTTTCCAGCTGACCCTCTGTACTGCAACATTCCCTCAACTCCTTGAGAGTGCAGGCACTGTACTTCCTACCTCCAGGACTCAAGTCCGGCTAACCGGTTTCCCTGAATCTCTTCATAAACATGACCTTGCTCACACTATTCACTCTTTTTGAGAGTGTAAGGTAACATGGAGATTGTATGTCAGTGGTTATACATTAGTTCGAGTGAGTGGGATGTTGAGAGGGATAGAGTGAGTGGGATGTTGAGAGGGAAAGAGTGAGAGGGATGTTGAGAGGGAGTGACTGGGAGGCAAAGTGTGCGAGTCACCTTAACCATTGTGGCCTTGAAACACCTTCATATGTTAACACTTGGGAGGTGAAGGTCAGTGCTTGTCCCTTACCTGGTAGGTGTAGCCAGTCTGTGTGTGTGTGTACTCACCTATTTGTGGTTGCAGGGGTCCATTCACAGCTCCTGGCCCCGCCTCTCTAGGCCTCCTAGACATTTATCTTTGTTGAGCAGCTATGATAACAAGGAGACTAACTGGAGAACTAGGAGACTAACTGGAGAACAAGGAGACTAACTGGAGAACAAGGAGACTAACTGGAGAACTAGGAGACTAACTGGAGAACTAGGAGACTAACTGGAGAACAAGGAGACTAACTGACCAAAACACAGTTTGTATTGACAATAATACACACACAAGGATATATACACTGAGAGGTATATACATCTCAGTGTATATACACTGAGATGTATACATCTCCGTTCATATACATTGATAGTTTAATCAGTGTTTGAGGTATTTAAAGTACTCTTGAGAGGTGGTGAACAGGTGTCATGCAGCCTTAATGAGTCTCATGTGGTAGACAGTCTTGTGTCCTCTCTCCTTGTTACTACGTCCTCTGCTTAACCTTTATATTCTATCCTTTCTCCCCGTTTTATATTATTATTCCTCTCTCAAAACTTCCTTCATTCCTTCCCTGTTGGCTTCCTTCATTGCTTTCTTTCTTGCTTGCTTCTTTCCTTCCTTCCTTCCTTGCTTCCTTGCCTCCTTGCTTGCGTGCTTCCTTCCTTCCTTTCTTGCTTCCTTCCTTCCTTTCTTGCTTCCTTCCTTCCTTTCTTGCTTCCTTCCTTCCTTTCCACCCCAACACGTAGCATCATCACCACCAGTGTAGGCTAACACCCAGGTACCTAGTTACTGCTAGGTGAACATGGCCAGCAGGTGTAGACTAACTCCCAGGTACCTAGTTACTACTAGGGTGTAGAGTAACAGTGTAGGACAGTTGCTAAGGGCAGCTGGTGTAGAGATAGCTAGGTAAGACAGCTGGTGTAAGAGATAGCTGTGTAAAACAGTGGTAAGGAGACATCTGGTGTAAAGAGGCAGCTGGTGTAAGGAGATAGCTGGTGTAAAGAGACAGCTGGTGTAAGGAGACATCTGGTGTAAAGAGACAGCTGGTGTAAGGAGATAGCTGGTGTAAAGAGACAGCTGGTGTAAGGAGACAGCTAGTGTAAAGAGACATGCCCATACGTCTCACCCCTCCCGTCAGTTGAACACAGGTCCTTTCTTTTGTGACCCTAACGGTGCAGCAGCGAGGTAGGGAAGGTACATAGCGGCGGTACATGATACTTAGTGGCGGTGGAGGAGACAGTGTCGGCAGTGTGTGTAGGACACACGCCACAATAGGAGGCAGGAACTTGTGTGTGTATGTCGGTACCTGTGTTTTGTTACTGATGGTGTCCCTCCCTCCCTCCCTCTCCCTCCACATCTCCATCACTCTATTTCTCTCCCTCCCTCCCTCTCTGTCTTCTGCCCCTACACACCTAGCAGTAAAAATAGGTACCTGTGTGTAAGTGGTTACCTAGGTATTGTAGGTAGGTAGTGTGTGAAGGATGCCAGTACTGTGCTTCCAGGGGTCAACGCCCCCCCGCAGCCTCGGTCCCAGAATTGAAATAAATAATAATAATAATAATAATAATAATAATAATAATTTAAAACATTTCTTTGCATTCAATATTGCAAGTTGAACCTTCTTTTCTTCATTTAATTATTTAGCAACATTGTGTATATCAGCAGCGTGCAAGAATCCTATTTTGTAAGACAGTGGGAACAATAGCTGTGTCACATACATGGTAGTTCCCTACTGATGGTAACTCCAATTATGCCGCAAGGAAGTCTTTGAGGTGTGGTAACTGTGGTGTCTATAGTGGCGAGATTCAACCTTCACTATCATAGGTGATGCCTTGTAGGTTGAACTGACAATACCTTCCTGGAGGTTGTTAGGTGTTAGTGGGAGAGGTTGTTAAGTGTTAGTAGGGAGGTTGTTAAGTGTTAGTGGGGGATGTTGTTAAGTGTTAGTGGGGGATGTTGTTAAGTGTTAGTGGATGAGGTTGTTAAGTGTTAGTGGGGGATGTTGTTAAGTGTTAGTGGGGGAGGTTGTTAAGTGTTAGTGGGGGAGGTTGTTAAGTGTTAGTGGGGGAGGTTGTTAAGTGTTAGTGGGGGAGGTTGTTAGGTGTTAGTGGGGGAGGTTGTTAAGTGTTAGTGGGGGAGGTTGTTAGGTGTTAGTGGGGGAGGTTGTTAAGTGTTAGTTGGGGAGGTTGTTAGGTATCAGCGGTGTCTGAACAAACACAGGTGACTATCACCTTATTGTCGTGGACGCAGATGAAGCGTGGAACAAAGCATTTGGAACAATTCCAAAGAGGCAATCAACCGTAAACTCTGCGTTGAACCTCCGAATGTTCAGGTGTTGTATTGTGTGTGTAGAGGACAAGTGTTGTATTGTGTGTGTAGAGGACAAGTGTTGTATTATGTGTGTAGAGGACAAGTGTTGTATTATGTGTGTAGAGGACAAGTGTTGTATTGTGTGTGTAGAAGACAAGTGTTGTATTGTGTGTGTAGAGGACAAGTGTTGTATTATGTGTGTAGAGGACAAGTGTTGTATTGTGTGTGTAGAGGACAAGTGTTGTATTGTGTGTGTAGAGGACAAGTGTTGTATTGTGTGTGTAGAGGACAAGTGTTGTATTATGTGTGTAGAGGACAAGTGTTGTATTGTGTGTGTGTAGAGGACAAGTGTTGTATTGTGTGTGTAGAGGACAAGTGTTGTATTGTGTGTGTAGAGGACAAGTGTTGTATTTGTGTGTAGAGACAAGTGTTGTATTGTGTGTGTGTAGAGGACAAGTGTTGTATTTGTGTGTAGAGGACAGCAAGTGTTGTATTGTGTGTGTAGAGGACAAGTGTTGTATTGTGTGTGTAGAGGACAAGTGTTGTATTGTGTGTGTAGAGGACAAGTGTTGTATTGTGTGTGTAGAGGACAAGTGTTGTATTGTGTGTGTAGAGGACAAGTGTTGTATTGTGTGTGTAGAGGACAAGCAAGTGTTGTATTGTGTGTGTAGAGGACAAGTGTTGTATTGTGTGTGTAGAGGACAAGTGTTGTATTGTGTGTGTAGAGGACAAGTGTTGTATTGTGTGTGTAGAGGACAAGTGTTGTATTGTGTGTGTAGGAAAGCAAGTGTTGTATTGTGTGTGTAGAGGACAAGTGTTGTATGTGTGTGTAGAGGACAAGTGTTGTATTGTGGAGAGGACAAGTTTATTGTGTGTGAGAGACAAGTTGATGGGTGGAAAAGTTTATGTGTGTGAGACAGTTATGTGTGTGGAGACAAGTGATTGAGCGATGTGTGGAGAAAGTTATTGTGTGGAGACAAGGTGTGTGTGTGAGACAAGTGTGATGTGTGAGAAAGGTTGATGTGTGTAGACAAGTTGAGGTGTGTGGGACAATAGTTACAAGTGTGGTAAAGTTGATGTGGATATGTGGAGCAGTGTTGGAACAAGGTGTGTGAGAAGTGTGTGTGAACAAGTGTGGTAAAAATAGGGAACAAGAAGTGTAGAACAAAAAGTTGAGAAAAGATAGGAGCGTGTGTCGTAGAAAACAAATAAGTGTGTACTGAACAAACAAGTTAAAGTGTGTACGTGAAAACTATAGCAGTGTGTACGTGGAGAAAACAAGTTAGCAGGTGTGTCGTGGAGACAACAAGTATACAAGGTGTGTACGTGGAGACAACAAGTATAGCAAGGTGTGTGTGGAGAAAAAAGTATGCAAGGTGTACGTGGAGACAAACAAGGTATAGCAAAGGTGTGTACGTGAGACAAACAAGTATAGCAAGGTGTGTACGGAGACAAACAAGTATAGCAAGGGTGTACGTGGAGACAAACAAGTTAGCAAGGTGTGTACGTGGAGACAAAAGATAGAAGGTGTGTACGTGAGAAAACAAGATAGCAAGGTGTGGAGAAAACAAGTATGAAGGGTGAGTGAGGAAAAACAAGTATGAAGGTGGAGGAGACAAAAGTTACAGGGGAGAAACAAGTATGAAGTGTGTACGTGGAACAAACAAATAGCAAGGTGTGTACGTGACAAAGTATATGCAAGGAGTGGAGACAAACAAGAACAAGAGTGTAGTGGACAAAAAAAGCAAGGTGTAGTGGAGACAAACAAGTATAGCAAGGTGTGTCGTGGAGACAAACAGTAGCAAGGGTGTACGTGGAGCAAACAAGTATTGCAAGGTGTGTACGTGGAGACAAACAAGTATAGCAAGGTGTGTACGTGGAGACAAACAAGTGTAGCAAGGTGTGTACGTGGAGACAAACAAGTATAGCAAGGTGTGTACGTGGAGACAAACAAGTGTAGCAAGGTGTGTACGTGGAGACAAACAAGTATAGCAAGGTGTGTACGTGGAGGACAAACAAGTATAGCAAGGTGTGTACGTGGAGACAAACAAGTGTAGCAAGGTGTGTACGTGGAGGACAAGTATAGCAAGGTGTGTACGTGGAGGACAAGTATAGCAAGGTGTGTACGTGGAGGACAAGTATAGCAAGGTGTGTACGTGGAGACAAACAAGTATAGCAAGGTGTGTACGTGGAGGACAAACAAGTATAGCAAGGTGTGTACGTGGAGACAAACAAGTATAGCAAGGTGTGTACGTGGAGGACAAGTATAGCAAGGTGTGTACGTGGAGGACAAGTATAGCAAGGGGTGTACGTGGAGGACAAGTATAGCAAGGTGTGTACGTGGAGGACAAGTATAGCAAGGTGTGTACGTGGAGGACAAGTATAGCAAGGTGTGTACGTGGATTACAAGTATAGCAAGGTGTGTACGTGGAGACAAGTATAGCAAGGTGTGTACGTGGAGGACAAGTATAGCAAGGTGTGTACGTGGATTACAAGTATAGCAAGATGTGTACGTGGATTACAAGTATAGCAAGGTGTGTACGTGGATTACAAGTATAGCAAGGTGTGTACGTGGAGGACAAGTATAGCAAGGTGTGTACGTGGAGGACAAGTATAGCAAGGTGTGTACGTGGAGGACAAGTATAGCAAGGTGTGTACGTGGATTACAAGTATAGCAAGGTGTGTACGTGGAGGACAAGTATAGCAAGGTGTGTACGTGGAGACAAACAAGTATTACAAGGTGTGTACGTGGAGACAAACAAGTATAGCAAGGTGTGTACGTGGAGGACAAGTATAGCAAGGTGTGTACGTGGAGGACAAGTATAGCAAGGTGTGTACGTGGAGGACAAGTATAGCAAGGTGTGTACGTGGAGACAAACAAGTATTACAAGGTGTGTACGTGGAGACAAACAAGTATAGCAAGGTGTGTACGTGGAGGACAAGTATAGCAAGGTGTGTACGTGGAGGACAAGTATAGCAAGGTGTGTACGTGGAGGACAAGTATAGCAAGGTGTGTACGTGGAGGACAAGTATAGCAAGGTGTGTACGTGGAGACAAGTATAGCAAGGTGTGTACGTGGAGGACAAGTATAGCAAGGTGTGTACGTGGAGGACAAGTATTGCAAGGTGTGTACGTGGAGGACAAGTATAGCAAGGTGTGTACGTGGAGACAAACAAGTATAGCAAGGTGTGTACGTGGAGACAAGTATAGCAAGGTGTGTACGTGGAGGATAAGTTAGTAATGGGAGATGATATCATCATAGTTAATATAAATGGGTGAAAAACTTGATAGACTTCAGGGAACCTGTTGCCTGAAGGATATTTCCAGGGGTCAGCTCCCCGTTGCCCGGTCCCAGACCAGGCCGCCTGGTGGATCAAGGCTTGATCAACTAGGCTGTTACTGCTGACTGCACGTTGTATCGTTGAAGACAGCTAGGAGTGTGTTGGCAGCCTCTCGTATGTATGAAGGAAGGCTGTTGAAAACCGTTGGGTTCCTTGCACCTGTTAACAGTCATTGCTTGGTTAACGGTCTTACCAACCGTTTACCTATCGATTGCAAGCGCACCCAGCTCACACATTCATTTCCGTGATTCGATCACCGGTACGGGTGGAAACATTAGGATGTTTTTCCTTAAGACACCTGCTGTTCATGTTCACCTAGCACTAAAATAGGTACCTGGGTGTTACTGGACTGGTGTGGGTTGCATCCTGGGAGACAAAATTGACCTAATTCCCCAGAAATGCTCAGCATAACAAGCGGCTTTCTATATAATAGTATGTCATTGACGTCAGCTATGGTCTGTATACTTTGTACATGTACTTGTAGATATAATGATTATTAATTATTATTATTATTATTATTATACAAATATCACAAAGCAGTAGTTCAGATTTGGGACCAGTTCCTCTAGGATTTTCCAGGTGTAAAGTATGATGTATCTTTCTCGCCTGCCTTCCAGGGAGCACATGTGGAGGGGACTTCAAACGTTCCCAGTAATTTAGATGCCTGATTGACTTTATACGTGCAGTGAAGGTTATCTGTTCATTCTCCAGGTGTTAAAAGAGGCTGTCAGCGAACAGCAGTATTTCAGCCGAGAGAGAACAAGTCCTTAAAGAGGAAGGCTGGTGTTTTGTTTCTCAGGAAAGAGGGATGACCTGCTATATAATTAAGCAACCGCTGGTCTGTCTACCGGTTCTCCTTGCTTACCCGTAGTCGCGTCCGTTGGTTATTGTTCCCACGGTCCAGTCCCGGACCAGCCATTCTGCTTGACGGCCTGGTGAAGAAAGTTTTTTTTGCCAGCACATAACAATACAAACCTAACCTAACCTGATTTAACCTTACCTTACCTTACCTAACCTAACCTTACCTTACCTAACCTAACCTAACCTTACCTAACCTAACCTTACCTTACCTTACCTACCTAACCTACCTTACCTTACCTTACCTAACCTAACCTAACCTAACCTAACCTTACCTTACCTTACCTAACCTAACCTAACCTAACCTAACCTAACCTAACCTTACCTTACCTTACCTAACCTAACCTTACCTTACCTAACCTAACCTAACTACCTAACCTAACCTAACCTTACCTTACCTTACCTAACCTAACCTTACCTTACCTTACCTTACCTTACCTAACCTAACCTAACCTTACCTTACCTTACCTACCTAACCTAACCTAACCTTACCTTACCTTATCTAACCTAACCTTACCTAACCTAACCTAACCTAACCTAACCTAACCTAACCTTATCTAACCTAACCTTACCTAACCTAACCTAACCTAACCTAACCTAACCTAACCTTACCTAACCTAATCTAACCTTATCTAACCTAACCTAACCTAACCTTACCTTACCTAACCTAACCTAACCTTACCTTACATAACCTAACCTAACCTTACCTTACCTAACCTAACCTAACCTTACCTAACCTAACCTTACCTTACCTTACCTTACCTAACCTTACCTAACCTAACCTAACCTAACCTTACCTTACCTTATCTAACCTAACCTTACCTAACCTAACCTAACCTAACCTAACCTAACCTAACCTAACCTTATCTAACCTAACCTTACCTAACCTAACCTAACCTAACCTAACCTAACCTAACCTTACCTAACCTAATCTAACCTTATCTAACCTAACCTAACCTTACCTTACCTTACCTTACCTAACCTAACCTAACCTTACCTTACATAACCTAACCTAACCTTACCTTACCTAACCTAACCTAACCTTACCTAACCTAACCTTACCTTACCTTACCTTACCTAACCTTACCTAACCTAACCTAACCTAACCTTACCTTACCTAACCTAACCTAACCTTGTAATAATATTGGTAGAATTACCGACAATATGTTAAGTAAAAGGACACAAATGCAACTAATGTGACATTTTATTGTGGCAACGTTTCGCTCTCCAGGAGCTTTGTCAAGCCGTTACCAACAATACATGGACAGAGTGATCAGAGTGAGGTGTAATACTAGTGGTGGTAGAAGTAGTAGTGATATAAGTCGTTGTGGTAGTGATACAATAAGGTAGAACAATCAATTTGCACATGAGTAAAAGGTGATAAAACAATTACATGGGTAGTATAAAATAGGTTAGACAAATATTTCTGCTGGAGGTATGAAGGCCTGTAGGAGTGTTCCACATCTACGATGTGCTTGTGTGGTATTAGCAGGAGAGACTATGTGATGGTAGGGTTTACTGTTTTCAGGAGGATTCTTGCTAAGACTTCAGAGATGGTGAAGCTGCCTTTGTTTTGTTTAATTGTGTTAGAAACAGCGATAAGTGCTGATTCAAGGCACTTGCGTCTACGGAAATTAGTTTCTTTAATTACTAGTCGGGCGTCTTTGAATTTCATGAGATGATTGTTGGAATTTCGGTGTTGTACGCAGGCGTTGTTCAGGTTATCGTTCCTACATGCATTAATGTGTTCATTGAGGCGTGTTTCCAGGTTTCTTGCTGTTTCTCCTACATAAATTCTGTCGCAGCCTCCACAGGGTATAGTGTAGACCCCTGCGTTGACTGGTTCAAGGTGCTTGGATTTTGTCCTGGTTAGATCCTTTATAGAAGTACTGGAAGCGATGGCGACTCTAGTGTTAGCTTGAGCAAATACTTTAGAAATGTTGGATGCAACCTGGCTGTTGGGAAGAATTATAACTTTAACCTTAACCTAACCTTACCTTACCTTACCTAACCTAACCTAACCTACCCTAACCTAACCTTACCTTACCTAACCTAACCTAATCTTACCTAACCTAACCTAACCTAACCTTACCTAACCTAACCTAACCTAACCTAACCTTACCTAACCTAACCTTACCTTACCTAACCTAACCTAACCTTACCTAACCTAACCTAACCTTACCTAACCTAACCTACCTAACCTAACTAACCTACCTTACCTAACCTAACCTAACCTACCTTACCTAACCTAACCTTACTAACCAACCTAACCTACCTAACCTAACCTAACCTTACCTTACTAACCCTAACCTAACCTAACCTTACCTAACCTAACCTACCTACCTAACCTACTCCTAACACCTACCTAACCTACTAACCTAACCTAACCTAACCTAACCTTACCTAACCTAACCTCAACCTAACCTACCTAACCTTACCTACCTAACCTACCTAACCTTACCTAACCTAACCTAGCCTAACCTAACCTCCTAACCTAACCTACAACCTAACCCTAACCTAACCTAACCTAACCTAACAACCTAACCTAACCTTACCTAACCTAACCTTACCTAACCTAACCTAACCTAACCTAACCTACCTAACCTAACCTACCTTACCTTACCTTACCTTACCTTACCTTACCTTACCTTACCTAACCTTACCTTACCTAACCTAACCTTACCTTACCTTACCTTACCTTACCTTACCTAACCTTACCTAACCTAACCTTACCTAACCTAACCTTACCTTACCTTACCTAACCTAACATTACCTAACCTTACATTACCTAACCTAACCTAACCTTACCTTACCTTACCTTACCTAACCTTACCTAACCTAACCTAACCTAACCTAACCTAACCTAACCTAACCTTACCTAACCTAACCTAACCTAACCTTACCTAACCTAACCTAACCTAACCTAACCTTACCTAACCTTACCTTACCTTACCTAACCTAACCTAACCTTACCTTACCTTACCTTACCTAACCTAACCTTACCTAACCTTACCTAACCTAACCTAACCTAACCTAACCTAACCTTACCTAACCTAACACTGAATGACTTTTTGAAGTAGCCTTCTTTTCTTAGCCAGAATTATGAGTTATTTTGTATGAGTTTCTTTGGTATGAGTTATTTCCCAGAGAGGAAGTAGCCCAGGCCGGCTGCTCAAGGACTGGATCAAGCAACTTACAAGTGCTACTCCTACAAGAGAACTAGAGGCGGGTTCAGGAGCACTGTATCAAACCCCACACAAATAATTAGGCGAGAACAACCAGATGAGTACTGTTAACACTAGTGTGTTAGCACTAGTGTGTAATCCTAGGTGCTACCCACGTTAGTCTTAATATTTCAAACACCAAGGTATATTAGATAGATAGTTCAGAGAACCGACAAGTTGATAAATTAGACACATGGTCAACACTTGGGTATCTTTATTGTGGGAATGTTTCGCCCCACAGTGGCTTCATCAGTCCTATACAAAGAAAGCTGGTGAAGAACAGAAGGAGTTTGAGGTAATCAGTCCCACAGCTTGGAGTCTGGTCACAGGTGGAGGGAGGTCATCTTGATATATATAAGGATGATGATAACATAGATGTGGGTAAATATCAGAGGTGAAATGAGGAAGCGTGAGTAAGAGCATCTGATAACACCCAGCTACTCACCTCACACCAACTGCCTGAGTAACTTTACTCAAGATGAGTACTGTCTAATATGCTGCTGGCCACTGTAACAAGGTGTTGCTGGTGGCCACTGTAACAAGGTGTTGCTGCTGGCCACTGTAACAAGGTGTTGCTGGTGGCCACTGTAACAAGGTGCTGCTGCTGGTGGTGCTGCTGCTCCTGGCCACAGTAACAAGGTGCTGCTGGTGGTGGTGCTGCTGCTCCTGGCCACTGTAACAAGGTGCTGCTGGTGGCCACTGTAACAAGGTGTTGCTGCTGCTGGTAGTGGTGGTGGTGTTGCTGCTGCTGCTCCTGGCCACTGTAACAAGGTGCTGCTGGTGGCCACTGTAACAAGGTGTTGCTGCTCCTGGCCACTGTAACAAGGTGTTGCTGCTGGCCACTGTAACAAGGTGTTGCTGCTGGCCACTGTAACAAGGTGCTGCTGCTGGTGGTGCTGCTGCTCCTGGCCACTGTAACAAGGTGTTGCTGCTGGCCACTGTAACAAGTTGTTGCTGCTGGCCACTGTAACAAGGTGTTGCTGGTGGCCACTGTAACAAGGTGCTGCTGGTGGTGGTGCTGCTGCTCCTGGCCACTGTAACAAGGTGCTGCTGGTGGTAGTGGTGGTGGTGCTGCTGTTCCTGGCCACTGTAACAAGGTGCTGCTGGTGGTAGTGGTGGTGGTGCTGCTGTTCCTGGCCACTGTAACAAGGTGCTGCTGCTCCTGGCCACTGTAACAAGGTGCTGCTGGTGGTAGTGGTGCTGCTCCTGGCCACTGTAACAAGGTGCTGCTGCTCCTGGCCACTGTAACAAGGTGCTGCTGGTGGTAGTGGTGGTGCTGCTGCTGTTCCTGGCCACTGTAACAAGGTGCTGCTGCTCCTGGCCACTGTAACAAGGTGCTGCTGGTGGTAGTGGTGGTGGTGCTGCTGGTGGTGGTGCTGCTCCTGGCCACTGTAACAAGGTGCTGCTGCTCCTGGCCACTGTAACAAGATGCTGCTGCTGGTGGTGCTGCTGCTCCTGGCCACTGTAACAAGGTGCTGCTGGTGGTAGTGGTGGTGGTGCTGCTGTTCCTGGCCACTGTAACAAGGTGCTGCTGGTGGTAGTGGTGGCGGTGCTTGTGGTGCTGTTGCAAGCTGTTGTTGTTGTTGTTGTTACTGCTGCTGATGCTGTTGTGTTGCTGCTCCTGGTACTGCTGCTGTTGCTTGTGATTCCTGGAGAAACGTTCCCACAATAAAGATACACAAGTGTTACACATGTGTCTAATTTATCAGTTGTGTGAATCATTTATCCACATGTAAACACTTGACACATACTGTCTCCCTTGTTATACAGTTATATTCACTGTTAGGTGATGCTGTCTCCCTTGTTATACAGTTATATTCACTGTTAGGTGATGCTGTCTCCCTTGTTATACAGTTATATTCACTGTTAGGTGATGCTGTCTCCCTTGTTATACAGTTATATTCACTGTTAGGTGATGCTGTCTCCCTTGTTATACAGTTATATTCACTGTTAGGTGATGCTGTCTCCTTGTTATACAGTTATATTCACTGTTAGGTGATGCTGTCTCCTTGTTATACAGTTATATTCACTGTTAGGTGATGCTGTCTCCTTGTTATACAGTTATATTCACTGTTAGGTGATGCTGTCTCCTTGTTATACAGTTATATTCACTGTTAGGTGATGCTGTCTCCTTGTTATACAGTTATATTCACTGTTAGGTGATGCTGTCTCCTTGTTATACAGTTATATTCACTGTTAGGTGATGCTGTCTCCCTTGTTATACAGTTATATTCACTGTTAGGTGATGCTGTCTCCCTTGTTATACAGTTATATTCACTGTTAGGTGATGCTGTCTCCTTGTTATACAGTTATATTCACTGTTAGGTGATGCTGTCTCCTTGTTATACAGTTATATTCACTGTTAGGTGATGCTGTCTCCCTTGTTATACAGTTATATTCACTGTTAGGTGATGCTGTCTCCCTTGTTATACAGTTATATTCACTGTTAGGTGATGCTGTCTCCTTGTTATACAGTTATATTCACTGTTAGGTGATGCTGTCTCCCTTGTTATACAGTTATATTCACTGTTAGGTGATGCTGTCTCCCTTGTTATACAGTTATATTCACTGTTAGGTGATGCTGTCTCCCCTTGTTATACAGTTATATTCACTGTTAGGTGATGCTGTCTCCTTGTTATACAGTTATATTCACTGTTAGGTGATGCTGTCTCCTTGTTATACAGTTATATTCACTGTTAGGTGATGCTGTCTCCTTGTTATACAGTTATATTCACTGTTAGGTGATGCTGTTCTCCTTGTTATACAGTTATATTCACTGTTAGGTGATGCTGTCTCCCTTGTTATACAGTTATATTCACTGTTAGGTGATGCTGTCTCCCTTGTTATACAGTTATATTCACTGTTAGGTGATGCTGTCTCCTTGTTATACAGTTATATTCACTGTTAGGTGATGCTGTCTCCCTTGTTATACAGTTATATTCACTGTTAGGTGATGCTGTCTCCTTGTTATACAGTTATATTCACTGTTAGGTGATGCTGTCTCCCTTGTTATACAGTTATATTCACTGTTAGGTGATGCTGTCTCCTTGTTATACAGTTATATTCACTGTTAGGTGATGCTGTCTCCCCTTTTTATAGTTATATTCACTGTTAGGTGATGCTGTCTCCCTTGTTATACAGTTATATTCACTGTTAGGTGATGCTGTCTCCCTTGTTATACAGTTATATTCACTGTTAGGTGATGCTGTCTCCCTTGTTATACAGTTATATTCACTGTTAGGTGATGCTGTCTCCTTGTTATACAGTTATATTCACTGTTAGGTGATGCTGTCTCCCTTGTTATACAGTTATATTCACTGTTAGGTGATGCTGTCTCCTTGTTATACAGTTATATTCACTGTTAGGTGATGCTGTCTCCTTGTTATACAGTTATATTCACTGTTAGGTGATGCTGTCTCCCTTGTTATACAGTTATATTCACTGTTAGGTGATGCTGTCTCCTTGTTATACAGTTATATTCACTGTTAGGTGATGCTGTCTCCCTTGTTATACAGTTATATTCACTGTTAGGTGATGCTGTCTCCCTTGTTATACAGTTATATTCACTGTTAGGTGATGCTGTCTCCCTTGTTATACAGTTATATTCACTGTTAGGTGATGCTGTCTCCTTGTTATACAGTTATATTCACTGTTAGGTGATGCTGTCTCCCTTGTTATACAGTTATATTCACTGTTAGGTGATGCTGTCTCCCTTGTTATACAGTTATATTCACTGTTAGGTGATGCTGTCTCCTTGTTATACAGTTATATTCACTGTTAGGTGATGCTGTCTCCTTGTTATACAGTTATATTCACTGTTAGGTGATGCTGTCTCCTTGTTATACAGTTATATTCACTGTTAGGTGATGCTGTCTCCCTTGTTATACAGTTATATTCACTGTTAGGTGATGCTGTCTCCCTTGTTATACAGTTATATTCACTGTTAGGTGATGCTGTCTCCTTGTTATACAGTTATATTCACTGTTAGGTGATGCTGTCTCCCTTGTTATACAGTTATATTCACTGTTAGGTGATGCTGTCTCCCTTGTTATACAGTTATATTCACTGTTAGGTGATGCTGTCTCCTTGTTATACAGTTATATTCACTGTTAGGTGATGCTGTCTCCCTTGTTATACAGTTATATTCACTGTTAGGTGATGCTGTCTCCCTTGTTATACAGTTATATTCACTGTTAGGTGATGCTGTCTCCCTTGTTATACAGTTATATTCACTGTTAGGTGATGCTGTCTCCCTTGTTATACAGTTATATTCACTGTTGGTGATGCTGTCTCCTTGTTATACAGTTATATTCACTGTTAGGTGATGCTGTCTCCCTTGTTATACAGTTATATTCACTGTTAGGTGATGCTGTCTCCCTTGTTATACAGTTATATTCACTGTTAGGTGATGCTGTCTCCTTGTTATACAGTTATATTCACTGTTAGGTGATGCTGTCTCCCTTGTTATACAGTTATATTCACTGTTAGGTGATGCTGTCTCCCTTGTTATACAGTTATATTCACTGTTAGGTGATGCTGTCTCCCTTGTTATACAGTTATATTCACTGTTAGGTAATGCTGTCTCCCTTGTTATACAGTTATATTCACTGTGTTAGGTCCTGTGGGAGTGTCAACATCAGTTCCCACTCATTAATCCCAGTGATCACTT
This sequence comes from Cherax destructor, assembly GCA_009830355.1. Lineage (NCBI taxonomy): Eukaryota > Metazoa > Arthropoda > Malacostraca > Decapoda > Parastacidae > Cherax > Cherax destructor. Next base: position 89,912 of record WNWK01002036.1, read on the forward strand.
GTGCTTCTAACACACTCTCATTTATCCTCACGCACTCACATATCTGTTTACATAGGGTGTGTTTAGGCAAGGTGATACTTGAGTTTGATCTTACAACCTTGAAGACAGACAAGTTTAACACTGAGTAATTTAAATGGTGACGAGCTAGATGTGGCCTTGTTTATGAAGGAGTCTGGGACATGACAGCGGGGGCGCTGGCCCCCTTCCTTCTGGTTCCCTTCAGTAGTCCTCTTAACCATGCAATCCTAATTTATAGGAGTCTAAGCAAATTGTTTTACTTTGGTTACCAAGCAAGTATGACTTACTACATGTGTTAGACTAGGCTCCTACTTGCTAACCTACCCTCCTAGTAGGGTAGGTTAGCAAGTATGGCTTAAACTAGACTTGTTAGGAGACGTCAGGTTGGCAGACAACAACTATCCAGGGGATTACTACCTCCCTGTCTCATGAACATAACATGGAAGCCTGCTGAATGGTTCCAACTCTTAGAATCCCTCGATTTTCTCCCTCCCTCAAGAAACACTAAGATGGCGTTCAAATCTTACCAATTTTTATTTAAATTCAGTTTACTTTCCCATTCACTCTTTTATTCCTGGTGTTATTGCCTTTCAAATTTGGGAGGTTTGGGGACGATGATTCCTAGCATCACTAGGAGATAAGGAACTAGGGTTATATCTTACTATACGTGTTGAGTTAGAAAGCAGGTTTGTGTGTGTGTGTGTGTGTGTGTGTGGGTTGGAAGGCTGCAGCAGCAGCAGTGGGCAGGTGTAGTCCTGACTGATAAATCATCTTTGCTGTTCAGTGAGAGTTATGTCTGCCTGTATTACTGAGTTCAGGTAGGTGTGTGTGTGGTGGAGCCTTGGTGGAGCAATGGTGGAGCATTGGTGGAGCCATGGTGGAGCCTTGGTGGAGCAATGGTGGAGCCTTGGTGGAACCTTGGTTGAACCTTGGTGGAGCCTTAGTGGAACCTTGGTGGAGCCTTAGTGGAACCTTGGTGGAGCCTTAGTGGAACCTTGGTGGAGCCTTAGTGGAGCCTTAGTGGAACCTTGGTGGAGCCTCAGTGGAACCTTGGTGAAACCTTGATGGAGCCTTGGTGGAACCTTAGTGGAGCCTTGGTGGAACCTTAGTGGAGCCTTAGTGGAGCTCTGCCTGCCCAAGCAACAGCAACAACGGGTAAAGCTGCCATGTTTGGTGGTGGCCAGATGCCCCGGAGGTATCGTGACCCGTCGTGGGGCAGCGACTGCCTTCTAGACCCACTAATTGACCCACCACGCCACCTGCCCCCTCACACACACGCCCACCACGCCACCTGCCTCACAGCCACACGCCACCTCCTCGCCCACCACGCCACCTGCCCCCTCACACACACGCCCACCACGCCACCTGCCCCCTCACACACGCCCACCACGCCACCTGCCCTCCCACGCCACACCACCTGCCCCTCACACACGCCACGCCACCTGCCCCTCACACACGCCCACCACGCCACCTGCCCCAGCCCACCACGCACCTGCCTCACACACACGCCCACCACGCCACCTGCCCCTCACACACGCCACCACGCCACCTGCCCCCTCACACACGCCCACCACGCCACCGCTCACGCCCACCACGCCACTACCCACACACGCCCACCACGCCACCTGCCCCTCACACACGCCCACCACGCCACCTGCCCCCTCACACACGCCCACCACGCCACCTGCCCCTCACACACGCCCACCACGCCACCTGCCCCCCACACGCCCACCACGCCACCACCCTCACCGCCGCCACCTCCCACACACGCCCACCACGCCACCTGCCCCTCACACACGCCCACCACGCCACCTGCCCTCACACACGCCCACCACGCCACCTGCCCTCACCACGCCCACCACGCCACCTGCCCCCTCACACACGCCCACCACGCCACCTACCCCTCGCACACCATGGAGCTGAACTCTTCTCCAGGCTGAGGGACTGACCACCTCAAATACCTTTTCTCCAAGGTTGATGGACTGATTACATCATCTTTATTTCACTACTACACTGCTGCCTCTGTATGTGACTGAAGAAGCCTACTGTGTGGGCGAAACATTTCAACAACGAAGATACCCAACTGTTGCACATGTGTCTTAATCATCAATTTGTCAGTATTTTATACCATTATCAACAACATGATGCAACTTATACAGACCATAGCTGACATCAATGACATATTACTATATAGAAAGCCCCTTCTTATGCAGGGCATTTCTTGAAGACAAGAGGCACGTTGGTAATTAATCTTAATGTTATATGACCTCCCCCCCCTCTCCTCATTTTCTTGCCTGCCCCACGCGGATTTGGCGCTTTCTTTAGTTGTCAATGTACAGGAATATTCAACCGAGTCTCTCTTGGCCTCATTCTTTTTTTTTTATATAGACTTCGATTACAACGTCTGTTTTGTAAACCTTCTTATATTTCCTAGTGTTTTCGGCCTTTAAATTTAACTAAAGTTAGGTTAGGTTAGGTTAGGTAAAGTTAGGTTAGGTTAAGGTAACCTATAAAACTTGCATTTAACCATAAGTAAATTACAAAAACAGATCGTGAGACATCTGGTGACACAGTGTATATACACTGTGAAGTGTATGTCTGTGTGTGAGTAAACACTGTGAAGTGTATGTCTGTGTGTGAGTAAACACTGTGAAGTGTATGTGTATGAATGTATGGTGTGGTTAGTGTGTGGCTGGTGTTATGTATGGGGTGGTCAGGGGGTGACGTGTTATGTATGGTGTGGTCAGGGGGTGACTGGTGTTATGTATGGTGTGGTCAGAGGGTGACTGGTGTTAGTCATGTATGGTATAGTCACTGGCATAGGACAGGAGGGGTATTAGTCGGGGTAATTGTGGTGTTAGCAGACGTTAAAGACAGGTACAACTCTTGTGTTTCTTGGCAGAGGTGTGAGCCAGGTCATGTAACGGCAGATGGTCGTCCACAGCCTCCCTCCTCTCACAGGGAGGGACAAGGATCACGACCCTTCATGAAGGATAGTTGAGTCCTGCAGGAGGGATGAGGGAGTGCCACCACTACTGTCATATAATTAACCTTGGCATTGTATACCTTATACCTTTGATGAGTTCCGAGAATCTTTGTACTCCCGTTTGGTGCTCAGCCTTTTCCCCAAAGTTTCCCAAGAATTTGCTTCAATACCTCAGGTACTGAATATCATAATGGAATACAATACCCAGAGGTTGATTAGTAAGACACAGGTGCAAGTTAGGTATCTTTATTCCCAAACGTTTCGCCCACCCAGTAGGCTTCATTACAGACCGAGTTTTGAGGTGGTCAGTCCCTCAGTCTGGAACATTGTTCCATTTTTATATTCACTACTGAAGGATACCTAAAGGGATGTTTTTGGGGGGTCAACGCCCCGGGGCCGTAGCCAGGTCCCTGATCAGGCCTTCCATTGGATCAAGTGGATGAAGGCCTGATCAACCTTACCATGTGATAGGCCTATGAGGGCGAGGGAAGCTCAGAGAGACAGGCCTAAGAGAGGCCAACCAGACTGCCTATCTGGAAAACTATCAGTAACTAAATCTGCTTTAAGGGGTTACTGCTTATACTATCTACTGCTTACAGTGTCTACTGCTTAAAGTGTCTACTGCTTACAGTGTCTACTGCTTAAACTGTCAACTGTTTACACTGTAAGCAGTTGAATGATACAGTTATGAGTGATACAGTTATGAATGGGAAGTAAAATGTATTCAGGTATACATAGAAAAAATACATTTACTTTATTTAGTGGTTCAGTAGTGGTGAAACAAGGTTCTGTATCAGTAATAACATCACTCAAGGTTCAGTAGTGGTGAAACAAGGTTCTGTATCAGTAATAACATCACTCAAGGTTCAGTAGTGGTGAAACAAGGTTCTGTATCAGTAATAACATCACTCAAGGTTCAGTAGTGGTGAAACAAGGTTCTGTATCAGTAATAACATCACTCAAGGTTCAGTAGTGGTGAAACAAGGTTCTGTATCAGTAATAACATCACTCAAGGTTCAGTAGTGGTGAAACAAGGTTCTGTATCAGTAATAACATCACTCAAGGTTCAGTAGTGGTGAAACAAGGTTCTGTATCAGTAATAACATCACTCAAGGTTCAGTAGTGGTGAAACAAGGTTCTACAAGTTTTACACTATGGCAGAATTGTTTATTTATGTCTCATTTACACATCAGATTCCTCCAAGTAAATCTTACACCTCCTTACATTTAGTATTCCCATACTTCCACTCTCCAGTGTTTCTTAATAGTTCTCACTTCTCCCATATTTATTTTTCTCACATGAGAAGATCGGGTGTGAGAGCGGGCCCCGGGGGCCATGATCTCCGGAACTGTTGTGAGAGCGGGCCCCGGGGGCCATGATCTCCGGAACTATTGACAGATTAACACAATATTCAGAACAATGGCGGAGCGGCATTGCCAAAGAAGAGTGGTGTTGTAAACAGCGAGAGGACGAGTAAGTGCCGTGTAAACTCAGCGAGTGTACAAGGGGTGTGCAGAGGCAGCCACTGCGTCTTCAAGACATCCTGTACTCTCCTTGTCAGGTAGAAAGACATATCCTGGTAGTCGTGTGTACTCGCCTGTTTGTGGTTGAAGGGGTCGAGTCACAGCTCCTAACCCAGCCTCTTCGCTGGTCACTACTAGGTCCACTCTCTCTGCTCCATGAGCTTTATCATACCTCTTCTTGTGTATGTGTAACTTTATTTACGTACAGGTACACATAAATACAGTTACGTATATTAACATACATAGTAACATATGTTTATCAATTTGCAAACAGGCGAAATTATTTTCAAATATTATCTCTCAGTCCACAGCAGGATTCGAACCTGTAAACTCGGCATCAGAGTACACAGTACTTTATCCACAACGCCAGAGTCTGGAGTCTGGCTATGCGATAGAGTACTGTGTACTCTGATGCCGAGTTTGCAGGTTCCAGTCCTGTTGTGGACTGACAGATAGCTTGTAACAAATATGTAAATTACCTAAGATAACCCCCAAAAAAAAGTCAGTCTTATTTCCATTGTGGTCTTTGTATGGGTGTGTCAAGACACTTCCCATCACTAGTGATACACAGAAGAGTACCAACACCACCTGACACCCGTTGTTGCATGTCCCTGATACCTTATATCTCCCTTAATGCTCAGTGCCCTGGGGGGTTTTCCTTCTCGCTGGCCGCTGAAGCAAGTGCATTGGAGAATCTTGTAGCACTGTGTTATCTTCTTAGGCGGTGTTACCAATCACTGATAAGAAATGTAGACAAGTGTAGCTGAGGTAGAACACTGTAGATTGTGTTAACAGTGTTAGCAAGTTGGATTAGTAGTTGTACTTGTGGCCTAGTTTGTTAAGTGATAGTAGTGGTTAGTTGCAAGTTACTATCAGGCAACCTGTGGCCTAGTTTGTTAAGTGATAGTAGGGGCTAGTTGTAAGTTACTATCAGGCAATCTTAATGTATGGGCAAAGCGTTGCATATAATAAAAGGGTTTTGCAAGGCAGTTTTGCAATAATTGCATACAACACTTGTTAACACCACGGCTCACCAACCACCTGGGCTGGGTCATTAACTTGTAAAGTATCCACCAGTGTAGACTCGCTGGTGTATGCCCTCTAGTGTATACCCACCACTCTATACCCTTTAAATCATTATCCATCCATCTGTCAACTGATGTGAAGGTTTGACGTCCCTTATATCACCCAACTTCAATTACACTCCACTGATGTCAAGCAACTTAATTTAGGCTGACCTCAAGTTAGACACGACTAACACACACACACACAGGAGCTATGACTCGACCCCTGCCACCACAACTAGGTGAGTACACTATAAAGGAAGGGGGTGATAAACAGTCAGTATTATGCTGGTCTTCCTATCTTTAAAGGTGTTGTTATTGTCTTTGGGGTTTCTTAAGGGGGTTTATTGAACTGTAGTGCTCGTGTGAGCGTTTAGTAAACAGTTTATTGATGTGAGAGTGTTTAATGAACACTTTAGTGGTCGTGTGAGTGTTTAATAGTTTAGTGGTCGTGTGAGTGTAATAGTTTAGTGGTCGTGAGTGTTTAATAGTTTAGTGGTCGTGTGAGTGTAATAGTTTAGTGGTGTGAGTGTTTAATAGTTTAGTGGTCGTGTGAGTGTAATAGTTTAGTGGTGTGAGTGTTTAATAGTTTAGTGGTCGTGTGAGTGTAATAGTTTAGTGGTCGTGTGAGTGTTTAATAGTTTAGTGGTCGTGTGAGTGTTTAATAGTTTAGTGGTCGTGTGAGTGTAATAGTTTAGTGGTCGTGTGAGTGTAATAGTTTAGTGGTGTGAGTGTTTAATAGTTTAGTGGTCGTGTGAGTGTTTAATAGTTTAGTGGTCGTGTGAGTGTAATAGTTTAGTGGTCGTGTGAGTGTAATAGTTTAGTGGTGTGAGTGTTTAATAGTTTAGTGGTCGTGTGAGTGTTTAATAGTTTAGTGGTCGTGTGAGTGTAATAGTTTAGTGGTCGTGTGAGTGTAATAGTTTAGTGGTCGTGTGAGTGTTTAATAGTTTAGTGGTCGTGTGAGTGTTTAATAGTTTAGTGGTCGTGTGAGTGTGTAATAGTTTAGTGGTCGTGTGAGTGTAATAGTTTAGTGGTCGTGTGAGTGTAATAGTTTAGTGGTCGTGTGAGTGTAATAGTTTAGTGGTCGTGTGAGTGTAATAGTTTAGTGGTCGTGTGAGTGTAATAGTTTAGTGGTCGTCTGAGTGTTTAGTTTATAGTATGTGGGACTGTGCTTGTGTAATGCACACAGATAATGGTGTATGTGGCATACACCATAGCTGAGTGAAACTTGTGTCTGTGACTGTACTAGAACATAGTAATAGATCGGGAGTGCACACTGGGCGGGAGTGCACACTGGGTGGGAGTGCACACTAGGTGGGAGTGAACAATTTAGTGCACCTCTCTTCTGGCTCATGTAAGTGTTCATCCTCTTGATACTTCAGATTGATCAAGACTGAACACCTTTCAAGGTTGACAAACTCATTACCTCATCTTCCACTGTCACCAGTGTCTGTATTTAACTGAATAACAAGTGTTATATATATATATATATATATATATATATATATATATATATATATATATATATATATATATATATATATATATATATTTGTTAAAGTGTGTATTTTACGACATACATATGCACCCATGTTCACCCATCAGTTTAAAATGGGTACCTGGGTGTTAGTGGACTGGTGTGGGTCGCATCCTGGGACAAAACTGACCTAATTTTCGGGAAATGCTCAGCATAACAAGGGGCTTTCTATATAGTAGTATGTTATTGATGTCAGCTATGGTGTGTATACCTTTGTCGGGTCACGCTGCCTGCGTGGGTAACTGCCGGAGCGTTGAAAGCAACGCGTTGGCGAAGTATAACTAGGGAACGTTGAAATGTGTACGAATGTCCCCCATCCTGCGTGTTATGGGTGGCGATGTCATGTAGTGGGTGGGTGGGCGGCGCCGTCATGTAGTGGGTGGGTGGGCGGCGCCGTCATGTAGTGGGTGGGTGGGCGGCGCCATCATGTAGTGGGCGTCAGGCCCCACAATCACTCTGCTGGTGCTTGAGCCTAGCACTGCTATCGTTCACGATGATGTCCATGTGGCCAACACATGGCCCAAGTGCCACCCACCCACCCAGGATGAACCACCCACCCAGCAGGAGCATGTCAGGAAGTGATTTTTAAGCCTAATGTTAGTCCGTGGAAATTATTAACAAAGTTGTGTTAGTAGGAACATCATGTGTTATGTATCTCACTCATCGGTGAAAAGGGCTGGGTTTGAGGAGTACCTGAGGTACCGTAGCAAATTCTTGAGTACCCAAAAGGTTGGACAAATACATGGGTGGGAATGGGTAGTTTGATAAGGACTGCCCTGGTATTCTCCTTATGCTGTGTCCATAGCAGAAGTGTTCAAGGTCCTACGACCGAAACGTTGCCTAATAAACATGTGCTGGTGTTTGCTTACGTGTCTCTCAACCTCACTTGAAGAGCTTCTCACCAGTGTGGTGTAAACAACGTTCACTTGACCATCTTATTCTCTTCGCTCTCATGAGTACATTATTAGTTTCGTTGATATAATGGACGTGTGTTAGCGCTTGCAAGTAAGTACCAGGTTAGGGTCCTCTTGTAAGTATTGACAGTGGCAAGGCAGTGTCGCCTGTGCACACTAACTGCTTTTAGCGGTGTCACTGATCCCAGCTGCTATGAAAGCGACCCCTGCTGTGTCAAGAGGCTCTCTACCTGCCAAGAGACGGCAAAAAGGTAAATATGTACCGGCAGACAGACGAAGAGTATGCTAGCACGGTGAGGGAGGACTGTAATGTGCTGCTGCTGCTGCTACTACTGCTGCTACTTCTGCCTTGTTATCCAGGAGTCACACTGTGGGAATATTCGCAGTGTGCGTCACCCTGTTTTGTATGGTAGTTGCATGGTGGGAACAAAAGCTATCTGTCATATTCCATCACACAAGAGGAGTTACATACATGAGCTGGGAGACTTCACCAGGGCAATGTATTTTCATAGGCTGCCTTCCAGGTAGGGCTGGAGTTACTATTATTTAGGAGGTACTGTACACAGATAATATTCATATATGTATAAATAATCAAGATATCTGGCAACGTAGTGGCTGAGCAGTCCCAGGAAACGTTTAAATCTGGACGCGTATCAGGTGTATCTGTGGGTGCCTGGGTTACCCACATGGTAGATGTAGGGGTGGTAGGGAGAGATAATCTACCACCACCCCACTATGGCGGTCCCTTCCCATCTTGTTACAGCTCATAACTTCTCCCTTAACTTTTATCTTCCTAGGTGGAAGTTTTCCTACACCCTGAGCTAGCCAGTGTTGGAGTGTTACTCTCCCTACACCCTGAGCTAGCCAGTGTTGGAGTGTTACTCTCCCTACACCCTGAGCTAGCCAGTGTTGGAGTGTTACTCTCCCTACACCCTGAGCTAGCCAGTGTTGGAGTGTTACTCTCCTAAACCCTGAGCTAGCCAGTGTTGGAGTGTTACTCTCCTACACCCTGAGCTAGCCAGTGTTGGAGTGTTACTCTCCTAACCTGAGCTAGCCAGTGTTGGAGTGTTACTCTCCCTACACCCTGAGCTAGCCAGTGTTGGAGTGTTACTCTCCTACACCCTGAGCTAGCCAGTGTTGGAGTGTTACTCTCCTACACCCTAGCTAGCCATTGTTGGAGTGTTACTCTCCCTACACCCTGAGCTAGCCAGTGTTGGAGTGTTACTCTCCCTACACCCTGAGCTAGCCAGTGTTGGAGTGTTACTCTCCCTACACCCTGAGCTAGCCAGTGTTGGAGTGTTACTCTCCCTACACCCTGAGCTAGCCAGTGTTGGAGTTACTTTCCCTACACCCTGAGCTAGCCAGTGTTGGAGTGTTACTCTCCACACCTGAGCTAGCCATTGTTAGTGTTCTCCCTGAGCTAGCCAGTGTTGGGCTCTCCACCTGAGCTAGGCAGTGTTGGAGTGTTACTCTCCTACACCCTGAGCTAGCCAGTGTTGGGTGTTACTCCCTACACCCTGAGCTAGCCAGAGTTGGAGTGTTACTCCTACACCCTGAGCTAGCCAGTGTTGGAGTTACTTTCCCTACACCCTGAGCTAGCCAGTGTTGGAGTGTTACTCTCCCTACACCCTGAGCTAGCCAGTGTTGGAGTGTAACTCTCCCTACACCCTGAGCTAGCCAGTGTTGGAGTGTTACTCTCCCTACACTGAGCTAGCCAGTGTTGGAGTGTTACTCTCCCTACACCCTGAGCTAGCCAGAGTTGGAGTGTTACTCCCTACACCCTGAGATAGCCAGTGATGGAGTGTTACTCTCCCAACACCCTGAGCTAGCCAGTGATGGAGTGTTACTCTCCCTACACCCTGAGCTAGCCAGTGTTGGAGTGTTACTCTCCCTACACCCTGACTGATGTTGAAGTAGCCAGGCTTAGCCTTGCTTACAAGTCTGGCAGTTTGACAGACACACAGACTGATGTTGTAGTGGCCTGCCTTAGCCTTGCTTACAAACACTTCAGACAGTTTGAGACACAGATGATCAAACGTTGTGGTCACTGTCCTGGACAGTGTGCTCAATTGTTCACTTATTGAGGAATACGGAGATAGACAGTATAATAACCTATGTGACATGTCAAGATATCTTATTAATGACAATAAGATACCTAAATTTGCATAAATTCTAAGTATATATCCAGGTGTAAGCCTATTAACCCTTTTTTGGAGCCTAGTTTCCTAGGCCTCTCCAGGTCAGGGGCCATACCGTCCGTACCATTGACCTAACAATGGTCTGGGATAGGCCGTAACTTTGTCATTGTGACTTCAGATTACAGGTATGGTTTGAGTGTATTACAGGCATGGTCTGAGTGTATCACAGGTATGGTCTGAGTGTATCACAAGTATGGTGTGAGTGTATCACAAGTATGGTGTGAGTGTATCACAGGTATGGTGTGAGTGTATCACAGGTATGGTCTGAGTGTATCACAAGTATGGTGTGAGTGTATCACAGGTATGGTGTGATTATAACCCACTTGTATTTTGATGTTTCAGGAGGAGGTAGCCGACGTGAGGATGGCTCGGGGTGCCCCACTCCACCACTGTGCCCAGATACTTGTCGTTGTTCCGAGGGTATTGTTGACTGCAGGGACCGAGGCTTCACTCACGTGCCCCTTCACATACCCGAGGATACCACGGAGCTGTGAGTACCACGCTCGTGCCTGGTTATTGAGCGTAGGGAAGGCCAAACTGCATTAGCAGTCCTAAGCAGAGTAGTTCACACGTAGATCACGTTCTTGTAGATGGTGAGGTGGCCTTGTGTTGACCTCTTCCGCTTTCACATTCTCTGTCACATTCTCTCACTCTCATACTCATTATCTCTCACTTTGCATTAAAGGTGTCCCGTAGCTGGGTTGGTAGCGCACTCATCTCACACATTGAGGTCCGTGGTTCGATCCCCAGTACGGGTGGAAACATTAGGACGTGTTTCCTTAAGGCACCTGCTGTCCATGTTCACCTAGCACTAAAATAGGTACCTGGGTGTTAGTGGACTGGTGTGGGTGGCATCCTGGGATAAAACTGACCTAATTTGCGGGAAATGCTCAGCATAACAAGGGACTTTCTATATAGTAGTAAGTCATTCATGTCAGCTATGGTCTCTATACCTTGTACATGCACTTGTAGAAATAAAGATATTATTATTATTATTGTTAAAGTCTATGGATAAGGAGATATTAATCTTTGTGCATTCATTTGTTGTGAGATACTGGAGGTGTATTAACACCAGCATCTGTTGTGATACTGGAGGTGTATTAACACCAGCATCTGTTGTGATACTGGAGGTGTATTAACACCAGCATGTGTTGTGATACTTGAGGTGTATTAACACCAGCATCTGTTGTGATACTGGAGGTGTATTAACACCAGCATCTGTTGTGATACTTGAGGTGTATTAACACCAGCATCTGTTGTGATACGGGAGGTGTATTAACACCAGCATCTGTTGTGATACTTGAGGTGTATTAACACCAGCATGTGTTGTGAGATACTGGAGATGTATTAACACCAGCATCTGTTGTGAGATACTGGAGGTGTATTAACACCAGCATGTGTTGTGAGATACTGGAGGTGTATTAACACCAGCATGTGTTGTGTGATACTGGAGGTGTATTAACACCAGCATGTGTTGTGAGATACTGGAGGTGTATTAACACCAGCATGTGTTGTGAGATACTGGAGGTGTATTAACACCAGCATGTGTTGTGAGATACTGGAGGTGTATTAACACCAGCATGTGTTGTGAGATACTGGAGGTGTATTAACACCAGCATGTGTTGTGAGATACTGGAGGTGTATTAACACCAGCATGTGTTGTGAGATACTGGAGGTGTATTAACACCAGCATGTGTTGTGAGATACTGGAGGTGTATTAACACCAGCATGTGTTGTGAGATACTGGAGGTGTATTAACACCAACATGTGTTGTGAGATACTGGAGGTGTATTAACACCAGCATGTGTTGTGAGATACTGGAGATGTATTAACACCAGCATCTGTTGTGAGATACTGGAGGTGTATTAACACCAGCATGTGTTGTGAGATACTGGAGGTGTATTAACACCAGCATGTGTTGTGAGATACTGGAGGTGTATTAACACCAGCATCTGTTGTGAGATACTGGAGGTGTATTAACACCAACATGTGTTGTGAGATACTGGAGGTGTATTAACACCAGCATCTGTTGTGATACTGGAGGTGTATTAACACCAGCATGTGTTGTGAGATACTGGAGGTGTATTAACACCAGCATGTGTTGTGAGATACTGGAGGTGTATTAACACCAGCATGTGTTGTGAGATACTGGAGGTGTATTAACACCAGCATCTGTTGTGATACTGGAGGTGTATTAACACCAGCATCTGTTGTGATACTGGAGGTGTATTAACACCAGCATCTGTTGTGATACTGGAGGTGTATTAACACCAGCATGTGTTGTGATACTGGAGGTGTATTAACACCAGCATGTGTTGTGTGATACTGGAGGTGTATTAACACCAGCATATGTTGGAGTGCTGATCTCTGACTTTCCCCGTCTTGTGTTGACATTATTGTTTCTGTAACATGCTTACAACTCTACCTTCAGCACCACGTATTACAGGAACGTCCACTTGGAGCACCAGTTAAGCACCGCTTGAGCACCAGTTAGTGTTGACAGCTTTAGTTCAGGCTCTACCTTAAGCCGGAACAAATATTTTAAACACTGTGAGCACTAGCAGTTAGCAGTGACAACTGTACTGTGAGATGACTAGCAGTGACAACTGCATTGTGAGATGACTAGCAGTGACAACTGTAGCAGTGACAACTGCACTGAGATGAGTAAGGGGCGTGCATGGTGTGGTAGATAGTTAGGGACGTGCATGGTGTGGTACATAGTAAGGGGCGTGCATGGTGTGGTACATAGTAAGGGGCGTGCATGGTGTGGTAGATAGTTAGGGACGTGCATGGTGTGGTACATAGTAAGGGGCGTGCATGGTGTGGTACATAGTAAGGGGCGTGCATGGTGTGGTAGATAGTTAGGGACGTGCATGGTGTGGTACATAGTAAGGGGCGTGCATGGTGTGGTACATAGTAAGGGGCGTGCACTGTGCTACCATCTCCTGCCATCAGTAACAACACTGTGCTACCATCCCCTGCCATCAGTAACAAAACTGTGCTACCATCCCCTGCCATCAGTAACAACACTGTGCTACCATCCCCTGCCATCAGTAACAACACTGTGCTACCATCCCTGCCATCAGTAACAACACTGTGCTACCATCCCCTGCCATCAGTAACAACACTGTGCTACCATCCCCTGCCATCAGTAACAACACTGTGCTACCATCCCCTGCCATCAGTGACAACACTGTGCTACCATCCCCTGCCATCAGTAACAACACTGTGCTACCATCCCCTGCCATCAGTGACAACACTGTGCTACCATCCCCTGCCATCAGTGACAACACTGTGCTACCATCCCCTGCCATCAGTAACAACACTGTGCTACCATCCCCTGCCATCAGTAACAACACTGTGCTACCATCCCCTGCCATCAGTAACAACACTGTGCTACCATCCCCTGCCATCAGTGACAACACTGTGCTACCATCCCCTGCCATCAGTAACAACACTGTGCTACCATCCCTGCCATCAGTAACAACACTGTGCTACCATCCCCTGCCATCAGTAACAACACTGTGCTACCATCCCCTGCCATCAGTAACAACACTGTGCTACCATCCCCTGCCATCAGTGACCATAACCAAGCCATGTTTTTGTGAGTATTAATGAGAAAAGTTAAAAGTGAAGAATGAGAGGTGGAGGGAAATAGGGGAGATGTGTGTAAGGGACGGAAATGGGAATGGGGGGAGATGGTTAGGGGAAATGGGAAGGAGCCGGGGTGAGGGGACTGCCATGTGAAAGGCTTAAGGACTGAGCACTCAAATTTGCATGTGATCGATGAGTATTGGTCTAAATGAGGCAGTGTGGTGCTGTTGATGGTGCTGCAGTGTGGTGCTGTTGATGGTGCTGCAGTGTGCTGCTGTTGATGGTGCTGCAGTGTGCTGCTGTTGATGGTGCTGCAGTGTGGTGCTGTTGATGGTGCTGCAGTGTGCTGCTGTTGATGGTGCTGCAGTGTGCTGCTGTTGATGGTGCTGCAGTGTGGTGCTGTTGATGGTGCTGCAGTGTGCTGCTGTTGATGGTGCTTCAGTGTGGTGCTGTTGATGGTGCTGCAGTGTGCTGCTGGTGATGGTGCTGCAGTGTGCTGCTGTTGATGGTGCTGCAGTGTGGTGCTGTTGATGGTGCTGCAGTGTGGTGCTGTTGATGGTACTGCAGTGTGGTGCTGTTGATGGTGCTGCAGTGTGGTGCTGTTGATGGTGCTGCAGTGTGGTGCTGTTGATGGTGCTGCAGTGTGCTGCTGTTGATGGTGCTGCAGTGTGCTGCTGTTGATGGTGCTGCAGTGTGCTGCTGTTGATGGTGCTGCAGAGTGCTGCTGTTGATGGTGCTGCAGTGTGGTGCTGTTGATGGTGCTACAGTGTGCTGCTGTTGATGGTGCTGTAGTGTGCTGCTGTTGATGGTGCTGCAGTCTGGTGCTGTTGATGGTGCTGCAGTGTGCTGCTGTTGATGGTGCTGCAGTGTGCTGCTGTTGATGGTGCTGCAGTGTGGTGCTGTTGATGGTGCTGCAGTGTGCTGCTGTTGATGGTGCTGCAGTGTGCTGCTGTTGATGGTGCTGCAGTGTGGTGCTGTTGATGGTGCTGCAGTGTGCTGCTGTTGATGGTGCTGCAGTGTGGTGCTGTTGATGGTGCTACAGTGTGCTGCTGTTGATGGTGCTGCAGTGTGCTGCTGTTGATGGTGCTGCAGTGTGGTGCTGTTGATGGTGCTGCAGTGTGCTGCTGTTGATGGTGCTGTAGTGTGCTGCTGTTGATGGTGCTGTAGTGTGCTGCTGTTGATGGTGCTGCAGTGTGGTGCTGTTGATGGTGCTGCAGTGTGCTGCTGTTGATGGTGCTGCAGTGTGGTGCTGTTGATGGTGCTGTAGTGTGCTGCTGTTGATGGTGCTACAGTGTGCTGCTGTTGATGGTACTGCAGTGTGGTGCTGTTGATGGTACTGCAGTGTGCTGTTGAGGTGCTGCATGTGCTCGTTAATGGTGCTGCAGTGTGCTGCTGTTGATGGTGCTGCAGTGTGGTGCTGTTGATGGTACTGCAGTGTGGTGCTGTTGATGGTGCTGCAGTGTGGTGCTGTTGATGGTACTGCAGTGTGGTGCTGTTGATGGTGCTGCAGTGTGGTGCTGTTGATGGTACTGCAGTGTGGTGCTGTTGATGGTACTGCAGTGTGGTGCTGTTGATGGTGCTGCAGTGTGCTGCTGTTAATGGTGCTGCAGTGTGCTGCTGTTGATGGTGCTGCAGTGTGGTGCTGTTGATGGTACTGCAGTGTGGTGCTGTTGATGGTGCTGCAGTGTGCTGCTGTTGATGGTACTGCAGTGTGGTGCTGTTGATGGTGCTGCAGTGTGCTGCTGTTAATGGTGCTGCAGTGTGGTGCTGTTGATGGTACTGCAGTGTGCTGCTGTTGATGGTGCTGCAGTGTGCTGCTGTTGATGGTGCTGCAGTGTGGTGCTGTTGATGGTGCTGCAGTGTGCTGCTGTTGATGGTGCTGCAGTGTGGTGCTGTTGATGGTACTGCAGTGTGGTGCTGTTGATGGTGCTGCAGTGTGGTGCTGTTGATGGTACTGCAGTGTGGTGCTGTTGATGGTGCTGCAGTGTGCTGCTGTTGATGGTACTGCAGTGTGGTGCTGTTGATGGTGCTGCAGTGTGGTGCTGTTGATGGTGCTGCAGTGTGCTGCTGTTGATGGTGCTGCAGTGTGCTCCTGTTGATGGTGCTGCAGTGTGGTGCTGTTGATGGTGCTGCAGTGTGCGTTGTTGATGGTGCTGCAGTGTGCTGCTGTTGATGGTGCTGCAGTGTGGTGCTGTTGATGGTGCTGCAGTGTGGTGCTGTTGATGGTGCTGCAGAGTGCTGCTGTTGATGGTACTGCAGTGTGCTGCTGTTGATGGTGCTGCAGTGTGCTGCTGTTGATGGTGCTGCAGTGTGCTGCTGTTGATGGTGCTGCAGTGTGCTGCTGTTGATGGTGCTGCAGTGTGGTGCTGTTGATGGTGCTGCAGTGTGGTGCTGTTGATGGTGCTGCAGTGTGCTGCTGTTGATGGTGCTGCAGTGTGCTGCTGTTGATGGTGCTGCAGTGTGGTGCTGTTGATGGTGCTGCAGTGTGTGCTGTTGATGGTGCTGCAGTGTGCTGCTGTTGATGGTGCTGCAGTGTGCTGCTGTTGATGGTGCTGCAGTGTGGTGCTGTTGATGGTGCTGCAGTGTGGTGCTGTTGATGGTGCTGCAGTGTGCTGCTGTTGATGGTGCTGCAGTGTGCTGCTGTTGATGGTGCTGCAGTGTGGTGCTGTTGATGGTGCTGCAGTGTGCTGCTGTTGATGGTGCTGCAGTGTGCTGCTGTTGATGGTGCTGCAGTGTGCTGCTGTTGATGGTGCTGCAGTGTGCTGCTGTTGATGGTGCTACAGTGTGGTGCTGTTGATGGTGCAGCAGTGTGCTGCTGTTGATGGTGCTGCAGTGTGCTGCTGTTGATGGTGCTGCAGTGTGGTGCTGTTGATGGTGCTGCAGTGTGCTGCTGTTGATGGTGCTGCAGTGTGGTGCTGTTGATGGTGCAGCAGTGTGCTGCTGTTGACGGTGCAGCAGTGTGCTGCTGTTGATGGTGCAGCAGTGTGTGTATACTCACCTTGTTGTGGTTGCAGGGGTCGAGTCATACCTCCTGGCTCCGCCTCTTCTCTGGCCGCTACTTTGTCACTCTTCCTGCTCCATGAGCTTTATCATACCTCTTCTTAAAGCTATGTATGGATCCTGCCTCCACTACATCACTTCCCAGACTATTCCACTTCCTGACAAGTCTGTGACTGAAGAAATACTTCCTAACATCCCTGTGATTAATCTGAGTCTTCAACTTCCAATTGTGACCTTTTATTGATGTGTCCCATCGCTGGAACATCCTGTCTCTGTCCACCTTGTCAATTCCTCTCAGTATTTTATATGTCGTTATCATATCCCCCCTATCTCTTCTGTCCTCCAGTCCTCGTGTGTGTGTGTGTGATCCACTGAGCACAAAACTATGCAGTAAACCTGGCAGGTGACCACTGTCAGTGGTGTTTATAGTGTACATAATCTCCGGACAGAGTCTGGGATTGGCGCTGTGTACAAATATGGCATTCCTACCACCCTCCTCTTCCCTTCCCACCCAAATGCGGTTTCTTGTAGGGGTTCCGCACCAGGGGTGGAACTCCAGGGGTGGAACACCAGGGGTGGAACACCAGAGGTAGAACACCAGAGGTAGACGAGGAGGTTACAGTAGACGGGTGGAACATCTGGCAATCGCTATATACGGAAACCTACAAAATCTGTAGGAAGGATACTTGACTGAGGAAGCCTACGAGAAGATCCAGAATAGAAAGAGAACGTAAAAGAATGTTCGGGGAACAAAGAGTTATTGAAGTGTATAAACTCAAGAACATGTCGCAACAATACCAGATGGAAGAAGGCGAGGCAAACACGCCAAGAAAAAGCGCCCAGAAAGTTTTTAAAAAATCTAAATATTTACACACACACACGCATACAGAGACGAAATCTAGGATGATAACTGTCTGTATAATTGACCTCGCAGGAGGTTCATACACTGAACGAAAGCTTAAGAGGCGCGTGAGTTCCCCTGTCTCTTAATATCATGTTCATTTTCCCACTATAATCTACCTTGTCCACAATTACTATCGCATTTGCTTTGTCTGTTTGGTAAGGTGAAGTCCAGGATCTTACCTTAATTCATGGTATAACTTAACATATATTTGATGACAACTGTGTTGTAGAGGTCCTGTACAGCGGGCCTCCAGCAGCAACAGCCTGGTTGACCATGCAAGCACCAGACGAGCCAGGACCATGACCGGGCTCCAAGAGTAGTGAGATTCATCAAAGGTATATCCTGGTACCTCTGCTGTCTGTTAGCCTCATAATAAACAAAGATAAGAGCACAAATTTGAGTCATCATGAAAGTCACTTCCGTAGATGACACAGAAATATTGTGGGTTTCAGCTCCTGGCCCCGTCTTTAGCTGTGACCGAGTACAGTCATTCCTAACCTCAGGGGGTCTAACATACCTGTTCTTAAAGCTTTGTATGAAGGTTATCCCGACTCTTTCCACAGGCAGATCATTCCATTTCTGTACTGACTACCCACCGTCACCACACTGGTGTTACCACCGTCACCACACTGGTGTTCCCACCGTCACCACACTGGCGTTCCACCGTCACCACACTGGTGTTCCCACCGTCACCACACTGGTGTTCCCACCGTCACCACACTGGTGTTACCACCGTCACCACACTGGCGTTCCACCGTCACCACACTGGTGTTCCCACCGTCACCACACTGGTGTTCCCACCGTCACCACACTGGTGTTACCACCGTCACCACACTGGTGTTCCCACCGTCACCACACTGGCGTTCCACCGTCACCACACTGGTGTTCCCACCGTCACCACACTGGTGTTCCCACCGTCACCACACTGGCGTTCCACCGTCACCACACTGGTGTTCCCACCGTCACCACACTGGTGTTCCCACCGTCACCACACTGGTGTTTCCCACCGTCACCACACTGGTGTTCCCACCGTCACCACACTGGCGTTCCACCGTCACCACACTGGTGTTCCCACCGTCACCACTGGTGTTCCCACCGTCACCACACTGGTGTTCCCACCGTCACCACACTGGCGTTCCACCGTCACCACACTGGTGTTCCCACCGTCACCACACTGGTGTTCCCACCGTCACCACACTGGTGTTCAATCCGTCACCACACTGGTGTTACCACCGTCACCACACTGGTGTTACCCCCGTCACCACACTGGTGTTACCACCGTCACCACACTGGTGTTCCCACCGTCACCACACTGGTGTTCCCACCGTCACCACACTGGTGTTCCCACCGTCACCACACTGGTGTTCCCACCGTCACCACACTGGTGTTACCACCGTCACCACACTGGTGTTACCACCGTCACCACACTGGTGTTACCACCGTCA
This sequence comes from Cherax destructor, assembly GCA_009830355.1. Lineage (NCBI taxonomy): Eukaryota > Metazoa > Arthropoda > Malacostraca > Decapoda > Parastacidae > Cherax > Cherax destructor. The sequence goes on from WNWK01002036.1 coordinate 109,095, forward strand.
CCACACTGGTGTTACCACCGTCACCACACTGGTGTTCCCACCGTCACCACACTGGTGTTCCCACCGTCACCACACTGGTGTTACCACCGTCATCACACTGGTGTTACCCCCGTCACCACACTGGTGTTACCACCGTCACCACACTGGTGTTCCCACCGTCACCACACTGGTGTTCCCACCGTCACAACACTGGTGTTACCACCGTCACCACACTGGTGTTACCACCGTCACCACACTGGTGTTCCCACCGTCACCACACTGGTGTTCCCACCGTCACCACACTGGCGTTCCCACCGTCACCACACTGGTGTTCCCACCGTCACCACACTGGTGTTACCCCCGTCACCACACTGGTGTTACCACCGTCACCACACTGGTGTTACCACCGTCATCACACTGGCGTTCCCACCGTCACCACACTGGTGTTACCACCGTCACCACACTGGTGTTACCACCGTCACCACACTGGTGTTCCCACCGTCACCACACTGGTGTTACCACCGTCACCACACTGGTGTTACCACCGTCACCACACTGGTGTTCCCACCGTCACCACACTGGCGTTCCCACCGTCACCACACTGGTGTTCCCACCGTCACCACACTGGTGTTACCACCGTCACCACACTGGTGTTACCACCGTCACCACACTGGTGTTCCCACCGTCACCACACTGGCGTTCCCACCGAGTACGTGGATTATGCAAGGGGTTCTCTCTGTTCCTCTCTCCTCTTTTTTCATCCTCTTCTCTGTCCCACCTCTCCTCTCCCCTCCTGCCCCTCTTCACCTGCTCCTCGTTATCTCTCCTCTCCTCTCTTCCTGCTAGTGATTTGTTTACCTTCTTTTGGCATTTATTCTCTTCTATCCCCTACCTGTTTGATCTCTCTCTTCTAACCTGTTTCTGGTACGTCGTCTCCCTCTCATACCTACCTCCCTACCCTGCCTCCTTACCCTTCCCCCTTCCCTGCCCCCCTACCCTGCCTCTGCTTCTGTGTATCCCCTGCTCACCTCTCCCCTGGTTTATTCCAGCCCTCCTGCTCACCTCTCCCCTGGTTTCTCCCTTCTATTGTGCTCTAATTTTCATCTCTATTCGATTCCTGTCCCCCGTCTCCCTCTTCCCTCTTATAACACTTATCTCTCCCTACCACTACCACTACTACTCCCACAACTACTACTAACACTCTCCACCATCACCTCTCTCTCTTTCTCTCTCTCTCGCACACACACACACACACACTCACACACACACACTCACACTCACACACACACACACACCACACACACTCACACACACTCACACACACTCACACACACACACACACACACACACTCACACACACACTCACACACATCACCACCAACAATGTTAGAGTTATCAGATTTACGTTACAACTGTGTCAGTCATGTTTCTCCTGTCATTAACAACTCCAACACAGAGGGTGGGGATCTGTCCCCTCCATCACTGGTGCAGGGTCCCCAACATCCCTCCAACACAGAGGGTGGGGATCTGTCCCCTCCAACACAGAGGGTGGGGATCTGTCCCCTCCAACACAGAGGGTGGGGATCTGTCCCCTCCATCACTGGTGCTGGGTCCTCAACATCCCTCCAACACAGAGGGTGGGGATCTGTCCCCTCCATCACTGGTGCAGGGTCCACAACATCCCTCCAACACAGAGGGTGGGGATCTGTCCCCTCCATCACTGGTGCTGGGTCCCCAACATCCCTCCAATACAGAGGGTGGGGGATCTGTCCCCTCCATCACTGATGCTGAGTCTCTCCAACATTCCTCCAACACCCCTGTAACACATGAACCGTCTTTGAAGTCTCCAACACCTGGCCTCACCTCCTAGAGTGACTTCTGGCCTCTTGGGCATTACCATACCTAGTCTGTGTATTGAGTTTGCCACCACTGCCTCGTCCAAATCATTCCAGTTTTTATCCACCCTGAGACTAAACAAGTACTTCCTATAGCTTGCCTGTGTCCCCTTGATCCTAGTCGTCCCCTTGATCCTGGTCCTCTTTCAATACTTCGTACCTGTCAGTCCTCTTAAATCCTCTTAATATTTCCTTGGTGGTGATCATGTCCCTCCTTGCCCTTCTCTCCTCTTAAGATGGTCACGTTCAGTTTCTTCAACTTCTCTTAAGATGGTCACGTTCAGTTTCTTCAACTTCTCTTAAGATTGACCAGTGATTGACCTAACATATGTGGTGTGTAAGGTTTTGAAGAATTCTTTATTCTAGCACCACGCGAGCCTGGCCCATGGCCGGGCTCCGGGAGTGGAAGACTCTAGAAACTCAGAGGTATATCAAAGGTATAAGTTGGTGAATGATATTCTTGCATTCGTCGCTGGCGTTATATGGTTTATGTTTAGTTCTGGCGATATGTTAGGTGTTATGTTCACCCCCAGGTCCTTGTTATTTTCTGAAAGAGATAGATAGATAAAGGTATGAGGATAGAGAAGAAGGCTAGAGGGGGAGAAAAAGAGAAGAAGAATAGAGGGGCAAAGAGAAATAAGAGGAGTCATGTTGTAGCTGAAGAGGTAGGCTTAGTCAGGGCTAGATTCACACTGATTTACCTTTTAAGCTCAGAGCCTAACTGACTCCACCCAGGCCAGGTGTGCTGATGGTGACTTGTGTGATGGTGGTGACTGTGATGGTGGTGACTGTGTGATGGTGGTGACTGTGTGATGGTGGTGACTGTGTGATGGTGGTGTTAGTGGTGACTGTGTGATGGTGGTGTTAGTGGTGATCTTCACTATGTTCAAACTGTATGTGTACTTACCTATTTGTACTTACTTATTTGTGGTTGCAGGGGTCGAGTCACAGCTCCTGGCCCCGCCTCTTCACTGGTCGCTACTAGGTCCACTCTCTCCCTTCTCCATGAACTTTATTATGTGTGTGTGTGAGAGATAGAGAGGGGGGGATCAACACCCCCAGCAGGCCCAGGAGCAGCATCTCAACCTCACTAAGCATATATAATTGCTTCACTCTTCACCACTACGGTGAAGATTACCTCGTGTTTTGTATATAGTTCTACAGTCTTCACATCATGTCCTTGTATTGATAAAGCCACTGGAGGGCGAAACGTCTACAAATAATAATAGCGAGATGTTGCACATGTAGTTATACTGCATAGTGAGATGTGTCAACTATGCTTGGTGTTATTGCTCAGCCATGGGGGGAGAGAGGGCGTCTGGGTCGTGGGAATTCAAGATTCCCTCACTGGGGGAAGTGTATCCCCCCCACCGTGGTTGATATTTTCTTGTTGGGGGAATATGATTTTGGAATACAAGGCATTGAGTGGGGAAGTCCGGGCGCATGCCCCCCGGTGCTGCCAGGGCAACATGACCCTTCCGCTAGGAAGGGGTAAAGCTGTTATTTGTCCCTCTGGTGGGTGTAATTAAGAGTCTCTTACTATTGGGAGACACTCATATGTAAACAAGATTTTTTTGTGAAAGGTTGCTGGCCCGCCTTGGGGGCCCCCACACTCGTCCACTCGGGGCCCCTTCCTTCAATCTCGTCCACTGTGGGGCCCACATCAATTTCTTTTTCCTTGTACTTTACAAGATTTGTAATGAGTACACGAAGATAACTCACTAAGTGTAAGGGCACCGAGACTTTTCAACATACGACACTAGAATCTGTATGGGAGTGTCAGCCTTTGAGGACACAGGTAACCTCCAAGCTGATGTAACCAAAGTCTTCCCGTACGATATCACCTTCAAGGATCACAACAGTGCCAGTGTCACAACCGCAAGGAAAAATGGTAGGCTGGATAACTAGATCCTTCAAGAGGAGAGATGCCAAGCCAGTGATGATACTCTTCACATCACTTGTTCTCTTAGGCTGGAGTTCTGGTGTACTCTAACAGCTCTAGTCAGAAGTTGCAGACCAGAAGCACTAACGTTTGATGAGTTCCGAGAGTTTTGTACTCCCGGAGCCCGGCCATGGGACCGGATGTAATAATGTCAACTGATCATTCTTTCAAAGACAATAACAAGGAAAATGTCGCGACGGCCAGAAAAATGATGGGATGGATAATGAGAACTTTCAAAACAAGGGAAATAGTGTCATTGGTGACACTATTCACATTGTTTGTGCTCTCGAGATAGGAGAGACATCAGAGCTGCAACACATTCAAAGATAATTTAGGGCCCACAAAGAGCCAATAAAACATTTACATTACCGGGAACGACTCTCCTTACTGGAGCGGAGGAGAGAGATGCATGAAGGTGGAAGGTGCTTGAGGGCCTCGTCCCAAAACTGCACACTGCCATAACAACATAATGGACTACATAAGTAAGACACATGTGCAACAGTTAGGTATATTTATTCCGAAACGTTTCGCCTAGGCTTCTTAAGTTGAGTACATTGGAGGCAGCTGAAGTAGTGGAAATGTATTATTATTGTATTCACGCCATAACATACTAGAGTGAGAGTTATGGGAGAATGTGTAAAATAAACCAAGTGAAAAGTTGGGGTGCCGTGAGCACAATAAGAGAATGTTTTATCAACATCCGTGGTGCTGGAACAAGTGTAGAAACATTCAAGAGGAAACGCTAAGTGCCAGACCAACCAAGCTGTGACGGATATGTGGGCCAACGGGCCACCAACAGCAACAGACTGGTCCATCAGGCAAGCATCAGACAAGACTGGCCCAGGGCCGGATTGCGGGAGTAGGAAAACTCTCGATACCCGTCAGAGGTAAAGTTGTCATTCTCCAGGTAGGCTTCAGGTAGACATCCATCGGAGTATAGGCACTGTACTTCCCACCTCCAGCACTGTAACATCCTCACTCATCCTTCAGAGTACAGGTACTGTACTTCCCACCTCCAGCACTGTAACATCCTCACTCATCCTTCAGAGTACAGGTACTGTACTTCCCACCTCCAGCACTGTAACATCCTCACTCATCCTTCAGAGTATAGGCACTGTACTTCCCACCTCCAGCACTGTAACATCCTCACTCATCCTCAGTACAGGACTGACTTCACTCCACTACATCCTCACTCATCTTCAGGTAGGCACTGTCTTCCCACCTCCGCACTGTAACATCTCCATCCTTCAGGTAGGCTGTCTTCCCACCTCCAGCACTGTAACATCCTCACTCTCCTCAGGTAAGGCACTGTCTTCCCACCTCCAGCACTGTAACATCCTCACTCATCCTTCAGGTACAGGCACTGTACTTCCCACCTCCAGCACTGTAACTCCTCACCTCCTCAGGTAAGGCACTGTACTTCCCACCTCCACACTGTAACATCCTCACTCATCCTTCAGAGTTAGACTGTCTCCCACCTCCAGCACGTAACATCCTCACTCATCCTTCAGGTAAGCACTTACTTCCCACCTCCAGACTGAACTCCTCACTCACCTTCAGTAAGGCACTGTACTTCCCACCTCCAGACGTAACATCCTCACTCACCTTCAGAGTAAGGCACTGTCTTCCCACCTCCAGCACTGTAACTCCTCCTCATCCTTCAGGTAGCCTGTCTTCCACCTCCAGCACTGTAAATCTCTCATCCTTCAGAGTGGCACTTCTTCCCACTCAGCACTGTAACATCTCATCTCCTTCAGATAGCACTTCTTCCCACCTCCACTACACCTCATATCCAGGTCAGGCTTCACTCCACCTGTATCTACTCCTCAGGTAGCACTGTCTTCCACCTCCACTACATCCTACCATCCTCATAGGCACTCCACCTCACTGTATCCCCTCCTCAGGTAACATTCACTCAGCACTGTACTCCACCCTTCTCTTCTTCCACCTCACTTACTCTCCATCCTTCAGGACACTGTCCCTCCAGCACAACATCCCACATCCTTCAGGTCAGTTTCACCTCCAGACTGAATCTCCCTCCTCAGGTGCACTTTCCCTCAGACTGTAATCCTCCTCTTCAGGTCAGCTCTACCCACACTGAACATCCTTCCCGTACACTTCTCACCTCATACTCCCCTCAACTCTTCACCAATCATTCTCCTCAGGTATCTCCTCAGCCTGTACACCTCCTACCTCATAGCGCTTCCACCCACACCCCTCTCAGGTCAGCTGCTCACCTCAGCTGTATCTCCATCCAGTAAGGCTGTCCACCTCCACACAACATCCCCATCCATAGGCACTGTCTTCCCACCTCCAGCACTGTAACATCCTCACTCATCCTTCAGAGTAAGGCACTGTACTTCCACCTCCAGCACTGTAACATCCTCACTCATCCTTCAGGTCAGGCACTGTACTTCCCACCTCCAGCACTGTAACATCCTCACTCATCCTTCAGAGTCAGGCACTGTACTTCCACCTCCAGACTGTAACATCTCACCATCCTTCAGAGACAGGCATGTCTTCCACCTCCAGACTGTAACATCCTCACCATCCTTCAGAGTACAGGCACTGTACTTCCCACCTCCAGCACTGTAACATCCTCACTCATCCTTCAGAGTAAGGCACTGTCTTCCCACCTCCAGCACTGTAACATCCTCCCATCCTTCAGGTCAGGCACTGTCTTCCCACCTCCAGACTGTAACATCCTCACCATCCTTCAGAGTAGACTGTACTTCCACCTCAGACTGTAACATCTCACCATCCTTCAGGTAGCTGCTTCCACTCCACACTGTAACATCTCACCATCTCAGGTAGCACTGTTTCCTCCAGACTTAACATCCTCACATCCTTCAGGTCAGACTGCTCCACTCCAACTGTAACACTCCTCATCCTTCAGGTAGCATGTCTCACTCCAGACTGTAACATCCTCACTATCTTCAGGTCAGCTGTCTTCCACTCCAGACTTAACATCTCCATCCTTCAGGCAGGACTGTCTTCCACCTCCAGACTGTAACATCTCACCATCCTTCAGGTAGGCTGTCTCCACCCACTGCATCTCATCCCGTAGGACTGTCCACCCAGACTTAATCTCTATCCAGGTCGCTCTTCACTCATCTCACATCTTCAGCGAGCCCTCCAGACTACATCCTCCATCCTTCAGGTGCTCTACCTCCGCATCTCACCAGGTAGTGTTTCACCACTGACATTCACTCCACCTCCAGCACTGTAACATCTCACCCATCCTCAGAGTCAGCACTGTCTTCCACCTCCAGCACTGTAACATCTCACCATCCTTCAGAGTCAGGACTGTACTTCCACCTCAGCACTGTAACATCCTCACTCATCCTTCAGAGTACAGGCACTGTACTTCCACCTCCAGCACTGTAACATCTCACATCCTTCAGAGCAGGCACTGTACTTCCCACTCCAGACTGTAAATCCTCACTATCCTTCAGGTGCAGGCACTGTACTTCCACCTCCAGCACTGTAACATCCTCACCATCCTTCAGGTCAGACTGTACTTCCCACCTCCAGCACTGTAACATCCTCCATCCTTCAGAGTACAGGCACTGATTCCCACCTCCAGCACTGTAACATCCTCACCCATCCTTCAGAGTCAGGACTGTACTTCCACCTCCAGCACTGTACATCCTCACTCTCCTTCAGAGTGCAGCACTGTACTTCCCACCTCCAGCACTGTAACATCCTCACTATCCTCAGAGTGCAGGCACTGTACTTCCACCTCCAGCACTGTAACATCCTCACCTCCTTCAGGCAGGCACTGCTTCCCACTCCAGCACTGAACATCCAGGTCAGGCTGTACTTCCCACCTCCAGCACTGTAACATCTCCATCCTTCAGAGTGCAGGCACTGTCTTCCACCTCCAGCACTGTAACATCCTCACTCATCCTTCAGAGTACAGGACTGTACTTCCCACCTCCAGCACTGTAACATCCTCACTCATCCTTCAGAGTCAGGACTGTACTTCCCACCTCCAGCACTGTAACATCCTCACTCATCCTTCAGAGTACAGGACTGTACTTCCCACCTCCAGAACTGTAACATCCTCACCCATCCTTCAGAGTGCAGGTACTGTACTTCCCACCTCCAGAACTGTAACATCCTCACCCATCCTTCAGAGTGCAGGTACTGTACTTCCCACCTCCAGAACTGTAGCATCCTCACCCATCCTTCAGAGTACAGGCACTGTTCAACCCACCTCCAGGACTCAAGTCCAGCTAACCAGTTATCCTATGGTTTACGCCAGTGACTTGCGACTAACTTTGAATATGGTTTGTGTAATGCGAATAATCGACTTGAAATTATTTTGCTGGCCGTGTGATGGTAAGTGATTTACCGTGACTAAATAACTCAGGTCATTAGCCAGTTGATAATGATTATAGCAAATTAGTAATTGTATCAGACCTTTTTTCTTGAAGTCTCTGAATAATAACAGTGTTAATAATTCCAGTGTTAATAATTCCAGGCCTCAGAGCCGGATTAACATTTTGTAGGCCCCTGGGCTACAGGTACTGTGAGGCCCCTGGGTTACAGGTACTGTGAGGCCCCTGGGCTACAGGTACTGTGAGGCCCCTGGGTTACAGGTACTGTGAGGCCCCTGGGCTACAGGTACTGTGAGCTCTGGGCTACAGGTACTGTGAGCCCTGGGCTACAGGTACCGTGAGAGGCCCCTGGGCTACAGGTACTGTGAGGCCCCTGGGCTACAGTCCTGGACGCCCCTGGGCTACAGTCCTGGACGCCCCTGGGCTACAGTCCTGGAGGCCCCTGGGCTACAGTCCTGGAGGCCCCTGGGCTACAGTCCTGGAGGCCCCTGGGCTACAGTCCTGGAGGCCCTCCAGCTGACGGAGGCCCCTGAACTACAGTCCTGGAGGCCCCTGGGCTACAGTCCTGGACGCCCCTGGGCTACAGTCCTGGAGGCCCTCCAGCTGACGGAGGCCCCTGGACTACAGTCCTGGAGGCCCCTGGACTGCAGACCCCTAAAGCCCATGCCTTAATCCGGCCCTGCGTAGCCTCGGTCTTATACCCGGCTTCGTAATATTTCTTGTAATATTTACAATCTAATTTACCAGAGCCTGGCGAGCCTGGCCCATGGCCGGGCTCCGGGAGTAGGAAGACTCGAAACTCATCAAAGGTAAATTAGATTGTAAATATTACAAGAGCAAGACCCGTTACAAAACGCCTGAAAGTACAGCAAAGTGTACCTGTAATGCAGGTACAAGTTGGTTAGACTTACACGTCATCTTACGTGGTCATGCGATATGAAAAGTGGCAGATCTGCCAGAGTGTTAAATGTTTACCAGCCTTCCGTTCAACGATCATTTGGCATGGACTCCCCAGAAACACTGAGCATGGAAGAACATTAACACAGAGTCAGTGCACTCGTATTGTGGTCAGAGTGGGAGCGAAACGTCGCCGTAAGCTTTCTCTCTCTTCTATGTGCGCTTTGTTCCGTTCTCTTCTTCACCTACGTTTTTGTAGGGGTCGAATCATAGCTCCTGTCCTCCATGTCCCGATCATATCTGCTTTTGAAACCTGAGGTCTGTGTTCAAGTGAATGGTAATATGTAGGCTTTAAGATTAGGTGGTGGTAGGGGAGGTGCTGAGGTAGGAAGGTAGGTACCTGGAGGGCAGGAAGAGGTAGGAAAGCTCTCAGGTGTCTCCAGGCGGCCGCACCAAAATGGGGGTGTCCTGAGGAGCTGTGGCTGTGTGAATGGAAGCAGTGGTGTGTGGGTAAGCCTTGCCTCCAGCCTGCCAGCCAGCCTGCCAGCCTGCCTGCCTGCCTCTCATCCCACTGTGATCACTGTATCCCATCACTGTTGTCACTGCCACCACTGTGCTCACCGTACCCGCACACCGCTGTCACTGTAGTTATTATGTCGGCAAACTATTGAAATATGTCAGGAATTTCTTAAATCATTCCACAGCTTCGAGTAATGCAACGACAAAACTTTGTGTGTCCAGAGTGTGGCCACTGCTTCAGTTGTATCCACACACATCTGGGTATCTATATTGTAGATGTTTCGCCCTCCAGTGGCTTCATCGATACATATTCAAGGACATAATATAAAAGATGAGGTCTGCTCAGTCCCTCATCTGAGGGGCTGAGCAGACCTCTATTTACACACAACGTTTCGCACGTTTATCGAGCTCTACTTAGAGCGAAACGTCGTCGCCTGCACATAGTATTTTTTTGCCTCACGTTTGAAAAAAATATTTGCATTCCACGAGTTGCAAGCCTCTCCTCTGCCGTGTTGCAAGCCTCTCCTCTGCCGTGTTGCAAGCCTCTCCTCTGCCGTGTTGCAAGCCTCTCCTCTGCCGTGTTGCAAGCCTCTCTGCTGTGTTGCAAGCCTCCTCGCCGTGTGGCCTGCCGTGTTGCAAGCCTCTCCTCTGCCGTGTTGCAAGCCTCTCCTCTGCTGTGTTGCAAGCCTCTCCTCTGCCGTGTTGCAAGCCTCTCCTCTGCCGTGTTGCAAGCCTCTCCTCTGCCGTGTTGCAAGCCTCTCCTCTGCTGTGTTGCAAGCCTCTCCTCTGTCGTGTTGCAAGCCTCTCTGCCGTGTTGCAAGCCTCTCCTCTGCCGTGTTGCAAGCCTCTCTCTGCCGTGTTGCAGGCCTCTCCTCTGCCGTGTTGCAAGCCTATCCTCTACCGTGTTGCAAGCCTCTCCTCTGTCGTGTTGCAAGCCTCGCTTCTGCCGTGTTGCAAGCCTCGCCTCTGCCGTGTTGCAAGCCTCGCTTCTGCCGTGTTGCAAGCCTCGCCTCTGCCGTGTTGCAGGCCTCTGCCGTGTTGCAGGCCTCTCCATTCTTCCCTTGCGCATTTTTATTTGTTGCAGTAATTGCACAGTGCAGCCGTGGCTATGCATATAACAACAGTTTTAATGACAGTGTCTGTGGCTGCTGTGGGCGGGTGTGGTGGGCGGTGGGCGGGTGTGGTGGGCGGGTGTGGTGGGCGGTGGGCTGCATGTTGTGATGATATTTTTAAGTGATGTTTTAGCGTGGTGAGAAGGCCTTCCCACAGGGAGTGGGTACCAACACAGGTATTGGGGTGGTTATTGGAAAAGTGCTGGTCACTGGTAATAATAGCCTGGTTGATCAGGCAGGCAGTAGTGTGGAAGCCTGGTACAGGGCCCAGTTCCGGGAGCAGGAAAACTCTCGAAGCCGGTCAAAGGTATATCAGGGATAATGGTGTTGCTCTCCAGGTAGACCAGATAGAGTGCAGGCACTATACTTCCCACATAAACCCCACCTTCAGAGTGCAGGCACTGTACTTCCCACGTTAACCCCTCCTTCAGAGTGCAGGCACTATACTTCCCACATAAACCCCACCTTCAGAGTGCAGGCACTGTACTTCCCACGTTCAACCCTCCTTCACAGTGCAGGCACTGTACTTTCCACGTTCACCCCTCCTTCAGAGTGCAGGCACTGTACTTCCCACGTTCACCCCTCCTTCAGAGTGCAGGCACTGTACTTCCCACGTTCACCCCTCCTTCACAGTGCAGGCACTGTACTTCCCACGTTCACCCCTCCTTCAGAGTGCAGGCACTGTACTTCCCACGTTCAACCCTCCTTCACAGTGCAGGCACTGTACTTCCACGTTCAACCCTCCTTCACAGTGCAGGCACTGTACTTCCCACGTTCAACCCTCCTTCACAGTGCAGGCACTGTACTTCCCACGTTCAACCCTCCTTCACAGTGCAGGCACTGTACTTCCCACGTTCACCCCTCCTTCAGAGTGCAGGCACTGTACTTCCCACGTTCACACCTTCAGAGTGCAGGCACTGTACTTCCCACATTCACCCCTCCTTCAGAGTGCAGGCACTGTACTTCCCACGTTCACCCCTCCTTCAGAGTGCAGGCACTGTACTTCCCACGTTCACCCCTCCTTCAGAGTGCAGGCACTGTACTTCCCACGTTCACCCCTCCTTCAGAGTGCAGGCACTGTACTTCCCACGTTCACACCTTCTTCAGAGTGCAGGCACTGTACTTCCCACATTCACCCCTCCTTCAGAGTGCAGGCACTGTACTTCCCACGTTCACCCCTCCTTCAGAGTGCAGGCACTGTACTTCCCACATTCACCCCTCCTTCAGAGTGCAAGCAAGACACCATTGTTACCACTGTACTGGTGTTGACTAGGAGAGACGGTGTGGGACTTATGTTCCAATACGGGGAAGAATGGTTGTTGTGGCTAGATAATTTAACGATGACAGAGATGGAAGGTACCAGCCAACTCCCTCATGGTACCCAGGCAAGGTAGATGACGGATAGGATAACGCCAGCTTGGATTAAGTGGGCAGGATAGGTCGGTAAGGTGAGGGAAGGTTGACAGGGGCAATGAAGAATAGGGAGGTAGGGCTTCTTGGTTACCACAGTGCGCAGTTTCCACACAAGGTACGATCGGGCTCTGCAGGCCAGAAATCAGCTAAACCTCTTAATAATACTGTAGCCAAGAGGCTGGCCCAGGAGCTATGACACAACTAGGTGAGTCGTGATTGTATCTTCTGTACTAGACTTGAGTGAGTCATTATAGTAGTCACTGACTTTGTTGTTCTGTAATCTCAAGTTCGGTTCCCAGTATCCACTGTAGAATGTGTCACCCTCACCACTGTAGATAATACACAAGAATGTGTCAACCTCACCACTGTAGATAATACACAAGAATGTGTCAACCTCACCTCTGTAGATAATACACAAGAATGTGTCAACCTCACCACTAGATAATACACAAGAATGTGTCAACCTCACCACTGTAGATAATACACAAGAATGTGTCAACCTCACCACTGTAGATAATACACAAGAATGTGTCAACCTCACCACTGTAGATAATACACAAGAATGTGTCAACCTCACCACTGTAGATAATACACAAGAATGTGTCAACCTCACCACTGTAGATAATACACAAGAATGTGTCAACCTCACCACTGTAGATAATACACAAGAATGTGTCAACCTCACCACTGTAGATAATACACAAGAATGTGTCAACCTCACCACTGTAGATAATACACAAGAATGTGTCAACCTCACCACTGTAGATAATACACAAGAATGTGTCAACCTCACCACTGTAGATAATACACAGAATGTGTCAACCTCACCACTGTAGATAATACACAAGAATGTGTCAACCTCACCACTGTAGATAATACACAAGAATGTGTCAACCTCACCACTGTAGATAATACACAAGAATGTGTCAACCTCACCACTGTAGATAATACACAAGAATGTGTCAACCTCACCACTGTAGATAATACACAAGAATGTGTCAACCTCACCACTGTAGATAATACACAAGAATGTGTCAACCTCACCACTGTAGATAATACACAAGAATGTGTCACTGGCTGTGGCTGCCACTCTCAACATCACACGTTATGAAAAAACTTTTTCTTGTTAGCCCCGTCTGCTGGTGACTCTGGCTGATTCAGCAGCTGTGCTGGTGACTCTGGCTGATTCAGCAGCTGTTAGCTGCACCTCGCCCCTCAGGCTTCTCGTGTGGGCTTTTAAAACCGTATTTAAGCTTACCTCAGCGTCTTAACCGCGCCTCTGAAGACCCCAGTTCCTAACACAATGTTACTCATCTCGGCGTTCCAGCTTGAAGGAGGGGGTCATGGAGTCAGAGGAGGGAGTCAGGTACTCAGAGTGAAGTTAGGTGCTCAGAGAGGTGAATCAGGTACCGAGAGTGAATCAGATACTCAGAGGGGTGAATTGGGTACTCAGAGGGGGAAGTCAGGTAATCAGAGGGAAGTTAAGTGCTCAGAGAGTTGAATCAGGTACTGTGAGGGGGGAGTCTGGTACTCAGAGGGGTGGGTCAGGTACTGAGAGGGGGGAAGTCAGGTACTGAGAGAGAAGTTAGGTACTGATAGACCTAATACCTTCCTTCCCTGGGTTGCTGCCTCCACACGACGCCTATTGTCCCGCTGATACACTTAACGAGGTCCCGGCTCACCTGCACCACGCCACCTGTACTCACCTACTTGTGTTTGCAGGGGTTGATTCATAGCTCCTGGCCCTGCCACTATACTATCAACCCCCATCATACCTACCCAAGCTGTGTATAAGGTTTTCCCTGCGCCATCGTTTCGTCTGTCGGATCATCATCTGACTAAGTCCCGCGTCAGGTAACTCTTGTCATGTTTCCTGACGAACTTCACCTAACTTAACCATCCTGACACCGAGTCAGTTTAGCCCAAACCTGTTGTCTTCTATTCTAACTTTTTATCTTTCATCACCTAAGTTGTGTTGTACTTGTAGAAATAAACATTATTATTATTTTAACTTCATTATTCCACCAGTCATTCCCTTTTCCACACGCACCCACCCTTTTATACACACAAACTTGTGTTTATCACTTCAGCACTTTCTAAATCTAGCCAATACCTCCTCGACCTCCTTTATCGGAGGATTTGCTTTATATCCGCTTGGAGATTCGCAGTGTCCTCAATAGATGTCTCTCTCATGCAGATTCTGGAATCGTCAGCCAAGGATAATACTAGACTATGATTTATGTCTCTGTCTGTGTCAGATATGAGGATGAGGAAGGGATGGGGCCGAGTACCAACAGTCTGGGTGATCAGGCAGGTGTGGGACGGTGATCTCAGGAGGCACTAAATTTAGGGGATTGATATTCACCATTCATCACTGTATAGTGTGTCACCATTACGGCCATCACTACCACTGTTGATCCATAGTTCCCTCACCATCACTACTACTGATCTGTGTTTCCCATCACCACCACCACCACCACCACCACCACCACTGACCCGTGTCTCCCTCACAGGCGTCTGGAACAAAACCACATCACTGAGGTCCCCAGCAGATCCTTCGCTCCCTTCAGGAAGCTACGAAGAATGTAAGTACTTTATATATATATATCATACATATACACATTAAAACTTTACGTTCATTAAGGGGAACGTAAGTTCCCGCGTGTAGTAATATCATGTATATATTTCCACTATAATCTACCTTGTCCATAATTACTATAGCATTTGCTTTGTCTGTTTGGTAAGGTGAAGTCTATGATCTTTCCTTAATTCATGGTATAACTTAACAAATCTTTGATGACAATAGTGTTGTAGAAGTGTGAGCTTTGCTGAGACCTCTACAACACAATTGTTAAGTTATACCTTGAATTAAGGTAAGATCCTGGACTTCATTTTACGAAACAAAGCAAATGCGATAGTAATTATGGACAAGGTAGATTATAGTGAAAACCTGAACATGTTAGAAGACGGGGGTACTTAGGTTCATTAAGGACAACGAATCGTGTACGTAAATATGTAATAGAGGAGAGAATGCTGTGGTTGGAAATTTTTAGATACGTTTTCGGTCCAGCTTCGAGGGAGAAAACAGGTGAAAAACAGAAGGCAAGTCAGGTGAAGAGGAAGCGAGAAGAAGACAGGTCAGGTGAAGACAGGTCAGGTAAAGACAGGTCTTGAAAGTAAGGCCGGAAGAAAGTGAAAAGTCGCGTCAGATAACGGTACTTGTAGAGAACAGATCAGGAGGAGGAGGTCAGGAAGGGAGGTGCTAAGCCGAAGGTCAGGTCAGGTCACCTGTGTCATCAAGATTGGAACAATTGATAATGTGCTGGGAAGAGAGACTATTAAGTCTGTAGTAACAGTCATGTTAGGGAACTTGTATTACAGTGTCTGTGAAGGCTGGGAGAGAATGGTGTCTGTGAAGGCTGTGAGAGTATGGTGTCTGTGAAGGCTGGGAGAGTATGGTGTCTGTGAAGGCTGTGCGAGTATGGTGTCTGTGAAGACTGTGAGAGTATGGTGTCTGTGAAGACTGGTAGAGTATGGTGTCTGTGAAGACTGGGAGAGTATGGTGTCTGTGAAGACTGGGAGAGTATGGTGTCTGTGAAGACTGGAGAGTATGGTGTCTGTGAAGGCTGGGAGAGTATGGTGTCTGTGAAGACTGGTAGAGTATGGTGTCTGTGAAGACTGGTAGAGTATGGTGTCTGTGAAGACTGGGAGAGTATGGTGTCTGTGAAGACTGGGAGAGTATGGTGTCTGTGAAGGCTGGGAGAGTATGGTGTATGGGAAGGCTGGGAGAGTATGGTGTCTGTGAAGACTGGTAGAGTATGGTGTCCGTGAAGACTGGGAGAGTATGGTGTCTGTGAAGACTGGGAGAGTATGGTGTCTGAAGACTGGGAGAGTATGGTGTCTGTGAAGGCTGGGAGAGTATGATGTCTGTGAAGACTGGGAGAGTATGGTGTCTGTGAAGACTGGTAGAGTATGGTGTCTGTGAAGACTGGGAGAGTATGGTGTCTGTGAAGACTGGGAGAGTATGGTGTCTGTGAAGACTGGTAGAGTATGGTGTCTGTGAAGACTGGGAGAGTATGGTGTCTGTGGAGGCTGGGAGAGTATGGTGTCTGTGAAGACTGGTAGAGTATGGTGTCTGTGAAGACTGGGAGAGTATGGTGTATGGGAAGGCTGGGAGAGTATGGTGTCTGTGAAGACTGGTAGAGTATGGTGTCTGTGAAGACTGTGAGAGTATGGTGTCTGTGGAGGCTGAGAGAGTATGGTGTCTGTGAAGACTGGTAGAGTATGGTGTCTGTAAAGACTGGTAGAGTATGGTGTCTGTGAAGACTGGGAGAGTATGGTGTCTGTGAAGACTGGGAGAGTATGGTGTCTGTGAAGACTGGGAGAGTATGGTGTCTGAAGACTGCTAGAGTATGGTGTCTGTGAAGACTGGAAGAGTATGGTGTCTGTGAAGGCTGGGAGAGTATGGTGTCTGTGAAGACTGGGAGAGTATGGTGTCTGTGAAGACTGGGAGAGTATGGTGTCTGTGAAGGCTGGGAGAGTATGGTGTCTGTGAAGGCTGTGAGAATATGGTGTCTGTGAAGACTGGGAGAGTATGGTGTCTGTGAAGGCTGGGAGAGTATGGTGTCTGTGAAGACTGGGAGAGTATGGTGTCTGTGAAGACTGGGAGAGTATGGTGTCTGAAGACTGGGAGAGTATGGTGTCTGTGAAGGCTGGGAGAGTATGATGTCTGTGAAGACTGGGAGAGTATGGTGTTTGTGAAGACTGGGAGAGTATGGTGTCTGTGAAGACTGGTAGAGTATGGTGTCTGTGAAGACTGGGAGAGTATGGTGTCTGTGGAGGCTGGGAGAGTATGGTGTCTGTGAAGACTGGTAGAGTATGGTGTCTGTGAAGACTGGGAGAGTATGGTGTATGGGAAGGCTGGGAGAGTATGGTGTCTGTGAAGACTGGTAGAGTATGGTGTCCGTGAAGACTGGGAGAGTATGGTGTCTGTGAAGACTGGGAGAGTATGGTGTCTGTGGAGGCTGAGAGAGTATGGTGTCTGTGAAGACTGGTAGAGTATGGTGTCTGTGAAGACTGGTAGAGTATGGTGTCTGTGAAGACTGGGAGAGTATGGTGTCTGTGAAGACTGGGAGAGTATGGTGTCTGTGAAGACTGGGAGAGTATGGTGTCTGAAGACTGCTAGAGTATGGTGTCTGTGAAGACTGGAAGAGTATGGTGTCTGTGAAGGCTGGGAGAGTATGGTGTCTGTGAAGACTGGGAGAGTATGGTGTCTGTGAAGACTGGGAGAGTATGGTGTCTGTGAAGACTGGTAGAGTATGGTGTCTGTGAAGACTGGTAGAGTATGGTGTCTGTGAAGACTGGGAGAGTATGGTGTCTGTGAAGACTGGGAGAGTATGGAGTCTGTGGAGGCTGAGAGAGTATGGTGTCTGTGAAGACTGGTAGAGTATGGTGTCTGTGAAGACTGGTAGAGTATGGTGTCTGTGAAGACTGGGAGAGTATGGTGTCTGTGAAGACTGGGAGAGTATGGTGTCTGTGAAGACTGGGAGAGTATGGTGTCTGAAGACTGCTAGAGTATGGTGTCTGTGAAGACTGGAAGAGTATGGTGTCTGTGAAGGCTGGGAGAGTATGGTGTCTGTGAAGACTGGGAGAGTATGGTGTCTGTGAAGACTGGGAGAGTATGGTGTCTGTGAAGACTGGTAGAGTATGGTGTCTGTGAAGACTGGTAGAGTATGGTGTCTGTGAAGACTGGGAGAGTATGGTGTCTGTGAAGACTGGGAGAGTATGGAGTCTGTGAAGACTGGTAGAGTATGGTGTCTGTGAAGACTGGTAGAGTATGGTGTCTGTGAAGACTGGGAGAGTATGGTGTCTGTGAAGACTGGGAGAGTATGGTGTCTGTGAAGGCTGGGAGAGTATGGTGTCTGAGGTGTCTGTGAGAGCTAGAGCAGGAGGAGGATCTGACAGCCGTGTTATCTGACATGTCAGGACTGAGAGCTGACAGAAGTGCCCTTCTCTTAGTCCTAACTATTTCAACTATCTAACAAGCGAGAGGACACGTTAACAAGGACAAGTTAACAAGGACAAGTTAACAAGGACAAGTTAACAAGGGCAAGTTAACAAGGACAAGTTAACAAGGGCAAGTGGACAAGGGCAAGTTAACAAGGACAAGTTAACAAGGACAAGTGGACAAGGGCAAGTACAAGGACAAGTTACAGGACAGTGGACAAGGGCAAGTACAGGACAAGTTCAAGACAAGTGGACAGGCAAGTTCAAGAACAAGTTAACTGACGTGGACAAGGAGCAGACGTTAACAAGGACAAGTTAACAAGGACAAGTGGACAAGGGCAAGTTAACAAGGACAAGTTAACAAGGACAAGTGGACAAGGGCAAGTTAACAAGGACAAGTTAACAAGGACAAGTGGACAAGGGCAAGTTAACAAGGACAAGTTAACAAGGACAAGTGAAGGAGAGTGTAACATGGACACAGTGCTTCAAGCAGCTGGGATCGATCTGATGGGAGAACCATGCAGCCAGTCGCGTTTCCCAAGCCGCTGCATGTCCTTTTGCTAGGGTAATGCCTATTTCCTGTCCCTCTCTGCAAATCAAACACAAAGCACACCTCGATTTACTTCTCGCGTTCCCCTGTACATTGGGCCCCGGCTGTCGACCTTACTGACACACTGGTGCCCTCTGAACTGACTCTTGCTGACAGACTGTTGAAAGACACATGTATCTTCAATCACAATGAGATGGTCTGATATATGCAAGCAACGTTGAAATATGTACGAATATTATTGAAAGTATCACTGTAGGACCATCACGAGTCTAGTGCTTGTTTCTGATAATAATAATAATAATAATTACCGTGTATCTTAGATGAGTCAGGGTACGAAGAGGAGAGAAACAAAGGATGTTTAAAAGGTGTAAGAGAAAGAGAAGAGGAAGAAAAGGAGGAAGAGGAGGAGGCAGCAGCGATGGCACTATGAGGTGGTAGGAAGGAGGGGTGGCACCAGTGCCTGACAAACACCTGGGTTATGCATGGTAGTCAGTCAGGTCAACATCAACTCGCAATCTGACTGCCAAATTTCATTTGTATAACTTTTACAGTACCAGACTACAGCTTGTTTCTTGTATATTGTCAGTTGTATTGTTATGGTGCTGAAGGTGTGAGCACACTGCTGGTGTTGAAGGTGTAAGCAAAGGGCTGGTGCTGAAGGTGTGAGCACAGGGCTGGTGCTGAAGGTGTGAGCACAGGGCTGGTGCTAAGGGTGTGAGCATAGGGCTGGTGTTGGAGGTGTGAGCACAGGGCTGGTGTTGAAGGTGTGAGCACAGGGCTGGTGTTGAGGCTGTTAGTACACTACTGGTGTTGAGGGTGTTAGTACACTGTTGGTTTTGAAGGTGTTAGTACACTGCTGGTGTTGAGGGTGTTAGTACACTGTTGGTGTTGAAGGTGTTAGTAGACTACTGGTCAGTTGTAAGTGTAACATACACTACTCTTGCGACAATACCATAACTTTTACCGATAGCGAAACTATAAAAATTAAACGATAAATAGCGATAGTGGTAGCACAGTCCTTGTGTGGGCGTGGGCGCTCTGGCCTGATGGATGGATGACGGGAGGGCGTCACGCAAGGCGGGGTCTACCATCCTCGTATCTTCACTACCGTCTTAGTAAGTTAGGTTAGGTACAGGTACACATAAGTACAATTATCATACATAGTGTAAAATGCAAAACAACCAGGGAGGGAGTTGAATGATAGCTCTAGGACTTTCTTGTTGCAATCAACACATCAATCACAAGTAAGAAACTTTGCAAGGGCGCTTCCTGTGATCGTATTTGCTTGGACCTCCTCCTCTTCTCTGCAACTTTGCAAGCTCCTGATGTGTTGATTGCAACACGAAAGGCCTAGAGCTATCATTCAACTCCCTCCGTGGTTGTTCTGCATCTTGGATCACTTGTTCGCGATTTTTGCATAATTCATAGTGTAAATCAGCCAGGATAAGCCAAGAAAGTCAGAGTGACTTATTCCCCCTGTGGTCCTTGTCAAGTCACTCTAGCCTCCGTTCATTGGATAATTTGACGTTAGGAATGTTGCTACTGTTGTGGTGGTTGTCTTAGAGTGTTGTATCACATAATATCAAGTTGATGCAACACACTACTCTTGGTGTGTTTCCTGGTGTTGCTGAAGTGTTGCCTGACCTTCACAGGTTGTGTTCAGTCAACGCGGTTGCCTGACGTGTCATAGTTAAATATAAACACTTAGTAGAGGAATTTTACGACGGTGTGTCGGTCCCTCCAAGACTATTGTCAAGATCCAACTGGGGAGAGATAAGTAGATAAGTCCTGATATAAATAGCTTTTGTGAGTTTACGGGAAGCGTGTAGAAACTGACGTTGAGGACCTTGAGGGTATGTTGGTTGGTACATCAGTAGGTGTCCAGGTAGTGGTAGCCACCTTCAGCAGGTGGTGTACAGGCGGTGGTGTGTGAAGAGCAGGAGGAGGAAGAAGAAGAAGGCCTGACGCAGGAGGAGGACGTGAAAAACTCTCTATAATGACAAAAATCCCAGGTGAAACACTATCCTGGCAGGGAACTCGTGCATCTAGTTTATTTTGTAAGATTACAAAGATCTTTAACACTGTGGACACAACTGCATTGGACAGAGAGACACCAGAGCCTTGGCATGGAAAATACACCTTACTTCCTTTAGTATTTTACTGCCTAGTAGGCCTGCTGGCCCATGCTGGCCAGGTCTAGCTCACACTCACTCGTAGGCCTGCTGGCCCATGTTGGCCAGGTCTAGCTCACACCCACTCGTAGGCCTGCTGGCCCATGCTGCCAAGGTCTAGCTCACACCCACTCGTAGGCCTGCTGGCCCATGTTGGCCAGGTCTAGCTCACACCCACTTGTAGGCCTGCTGGCCCATGATGCCCAGGTCTAGCTCACACCCACTCGTAGGCCTGCTGGCCCATGCTGGCAAGGTCTAGCTCACACTCGTAGGCCTGCTGGCCCATGATGCCCAGGTCTAGCTCACACTCACTCGTAGGCCTGCTTGCCCATGCTGGCAAGGTCTAGCTCACACCCACTCGTAGGCCTGCTGGCCCATGTTGGCCAGGTCTAGCTCACACCCACTCGTAGGCCTGCTGGCCCATGCTGGCCAGGTCTAGCTCACACCCACTTATAGGCCTGCTGGCCCATGCTGCCCAGGTCTAGCTCACACTCACTCGTAGGCCTGCTGGCCCATGCTGACCAGGTCTAGCTCACACCCACTCGTAGGCCTGCTTGCCCATGCTGGCCAGGTCTAGCTCACACCCACTCGTGTATCTGTCCAACTTATATTTTTAAAGGTACAGTGATGATACCTGGGATTTTGTTCCACTCTTCATGAACCAATCTTTGAAGTCTGTTAAAGGAGGAGAGACCAGAAACTGTACCACACAGGATAGTTTGTTTACAGCAGGATAATAGTGACTATCACAACTAGTAGATCATTGCCAAAATATCACAAATGCATTAAAAAAGTCAGCATGCATAACGTACACGAATCTTGGCAAGGAACTAAAGGAATATAACAGTATATAACATAACCTCGTAAGGTATAATAACGAAAGTAATGAAATTGATATGTAAGTCCCTTAAATGTTACGAAGAGCGACGTTACACTGAGCAAAATATCCAGTTTGAACCAAGTAAAAAATGTTAAAAGTACCGCAGGGCACATTCTTGGAACCCCCAGTGTTCTTCATGTTGACACTGCTGCTAGACACAGTACCGCAGGGCGCATTCTTGGAACCCCAGTGTTCTTCATGTTGACACTGCTAGCTAGACACAGTACCGCAGGGCACATTCTTGGAACCCCCAGTGTTCTTCATGTTGACACTGCTGCTAGACACAGTACCGCAGGGCACATTCTTGGAACCCCCAGTGTTCTTCATGTTGACACTGCTGCTAGACACAGTACCGCAGGGCACATTCTTGGAACCCCCAGTGTTCTTCATGTTGACACTGCTGCTAGACAGTCCTGCTGGTAGACACAGTCCTGGTACTAGTAACACTAGTGTTCTTCATGTTGACACTGCTGGTAGACACAGTACCGCAGGGCACATTCTTGGAACCCCCAGTGTTCTTCATGTTGACACTGCTGGTAGACACCGTACTGGGACACATTTCTGAACCCCTAGTGTTCTTCATGTTGACAGTCCCGCTGGTGGACACAGTCCTGGTACTAGTAACACTAGTTTCTTCATGTTGACACTGCTGAGTATGGTGAACTGACAGTACCGCAGGGCACATTCTTGGAACCCCCAGTGTTCTTCATGTTGACACTGCTGGTAGACAGTCCTGCTGGTGGACACAGTCCTGGTACTAGTAACACTAGTGTTCTTCATGTTGACACTGCTGGTGGACACAGTCCTGGTACTAGTAACACTAGTGTTCTTCATGTTGACACTGCTGCTAGACACAGTCCTGGCACTAGTAACACCAGTGTTCTTCATGTTGACACTACTGCTACACAGTCCTGGACTAGTAACACTAGTGTTCTTCATGTTGACACTGCTGGTAGACACAGTCCTGGCACTAGTAACACTAGTGTTCTTCATGTCGACACTGCTGCTAGACACAGTCCTGGCACTAGTAACACTAGTGTTCTTCATGTTGACACTGCTGGTAGACAGTCCTGCTGGTGGACACAGTCCTGGTACTAGTAATACTAGTGTTCTTCATGTTGACACTGCTGGTGGACACAGTCCTGCTACTAGTAACACCAGTGTTCTTCATGTTGACACTACTGCTACACACAGTCCTGGCACTAGTAACACCAGTGTTCTTCATGTTGACACTGCTGGTAGACACAGTCCTGGCACTAGTAACACTAGTGTTCTTCATGTTGACACTGCTGCTAGACACAGTCCTGGCACTAGTAACACTAGTGTTCTTCATGTTGACACTGCTGCTAGACACAGTCCTGGCACTAGTAACACTAGTGTTCTTCATGTTGACACTGCTGGTAGACACAGTCCTGGCACTAGTAACACTAGTGTTCTTCATGTTGACACTGCTGGTAGACACAGTCCTGGCACTAGTAACACTAGTGTTCTTCATGTTGACAGTGCTAGTAGACACAGTCCTGGCACTAGTAACACTAGTGTTCTTCATGTTGACACTGCTGCTAGACACAGTCCTGGCACTAGTAACACCAGTGTTCTTCATGTTGACACTACTGCTACACACAGTCCTGGCACTAGTAACACCAGTGTTCTTCATGTTGACACTGCTGGTAGACACAGTCCTGGCACTAGTAACACTAGTGTTTTCATGTTGACACTGCTGCTAGACACAGTCCTGGCACCTAGCTATGGACACTGAAGTTGTTCTTCCATGTTGACACTGCTGGTAGACACAGTCCTGGCACTAGTAACACTAGTGTTCTTTCCCTGTTGACACTGACACTGCTGTAGACACAGTCCTGGCACTAGTAACACTAGTGTTCTCCATGTTGACACTGCTGCTAGACACAGTCCTGGCACTAGTAACACTAGTGTTCTTCATGTTGACACTGCTGGTAGACACAGTCCTGGCACTAGTAACACTAGTGTCATTGCTCTCATGTTACTACTTTCAGTGCTAGACACAGTCCTGGCCCCCTCAGTAACGCTACACACTGCACTAGTAATCTATTCTTCATGTTGACATAGTAACACGCTGGCTAGAACACAGCCCTGCAGTCTGACCAGTAACACTAACAACGGCTAAGAATTATTTTTGTTTAATTTTTTTACGAATGATACCTAAACAAGCATGACAATTGTCTTTATTAAGAGTCTAAAACACTACAAACACACACACATTTCTCCAATCGGACAAAGTAAACACGATGGTGTTGAACAGCCTGGTTGATCAGGCTCTGATCCACCATGAGGCCTGGTCACAGACCGGGCCGCGGGGGCGTTGACCCCCGAAACCCTCTCCAGGTAAACTCCAGGTAAACAGTTCAGATTCCATCTGCTTGAACAAGACGAGAATGAAGTCGGTGTAAATACAGGATACAAAATGCAGACAGACCTTTCGTTTTACGAGGGTATCAGGTAAATGGCTTAGCAATAATAATGCCAAATGACCTTTTTCTTGAGCGAACGCGGTAGGGAATCAAAGGCTCGGATAATAACATTGAAGTCTGAAAAACTTTCCAAACAGGAAAGTCACGCTAATGATGGTGATTCTGTGATATTTTCTCCTCTCATGACTAATACTGTCCTCTGGTCGTGGCTACTTCCAGGGCAAGAACCATATCTAGGCTGAGGGACTGATTACCTCAAACTCCTCCTCCTCATCTCCCAACGTTCTCAGTATTGGACTGAAGAAGCCACTGGTTGGCGACACGTTTCCTCAGTAAAGATTGCCAAATGTTGCACAAGTGTGTCATGCTTCAAGTTCATTTACATCACAAGATGGAAAATATAGAGAGATCGATTACCGCGCGACTCAGATCAATAAAACGTCTGAACTACCATGAGGAATTCAGAGGACTGAGAATGTACACTCTGGTCTGGGACCGACCCACTCTGGTCTGGGACTTCTCTGTCTCGCGGAATCATAAGAACATAAGAAAGGAGGAACACTGTAACAAGCCTATTGGCCCATACTAGGCAAGTCCATTTTAAGCCCAAACCCACCAACAAAACCCATTCCACAGACTAACAGAAGTCAGGGTACGACTGTGGTTAGAACCCGTGTCGTAAAACCCACATATATAGACACCTCAAGACTTGTGGAAGACACTATGCATCGTCACATCAAAAGCAAAGGTACATGGCTGCTATACACAGGCAGAAAGAGAGGTGCAGGACACTGGACAGGTACGTAGACAGTAGCCGGCCAGACACTGGCCACAACAAGCAGTACAGGACAACTTACACCGCCTCAGGGAGGAGGTCTGGTGATTGGGGAGGGGTTCCTGGGGAATGGGGAGGGTGGATCGTCTTGTAATCTGGGATAATATCAGCGTAAGTCTCGCATATTTACGATCAACTCGAAAATTGATTTCGTGAGGACGCATTTGTGAGAGTTATCGCGAACGGACAATAATTTGGTCTGGCTTACTAATTCACAAGTAGAAATTATACGTAGCGGGGTTAATAAAGCCGCTATAACTCAGCCTGTGGTCTGGATTTTACCTTGATCTTTATAGTGTATATCGCGTATCGTATATCGGGGTGCATGTATAATGTATGTGGTATATCGGGGTGCAGGCCTTAAAAACAGAGAGCATAATGTTCACGCTACCAGTGTCAGCTGGGGGGACGACAACAACCATCCAGGGAGGTACTACCCCGCCTCTTGATTCCACTCTCAAACGGAAGCCTGTTAAATGTTTTAAACTCTGGCAGGATTGCTGAATTTTCTGTCTCATGGCCAGGCACAATGACAGGTATGTTACAAATTCTACTGCCATTCCTGTGTTTCTTTCCTTGTGTGTTACTATCCTATTTTAGTTTTTGTTGTTACTCTATCCTAGCCTGTATTGCGCTGCCATCCTTGATAGTGACCTAGCACAAGCACTCTCACGGGATAACATAGGAAGGTCTATCCTAGCCTGTGTTCCGCTGCCACCCTTGCTAGTGACCTAGCACAAGCACTCTCGCGGGATAACATAGGAAGGTCTATCCTAGCCTGTGTTGCGCTGCCATCCTTGCTAGTGACCTAGCACAAGCACTCTCGCGGGATAACATAGGAAGGTCTATCCTAGCCTGTATTGCGCTGCCATCCTTGCTAGTGACCTAGCACAAGCACTCTCGCGGGATAACATAGGAAGGTCTATCCTAGCCTGTATTGCGCTGCCATCCTTGCTAGTGACCTAGCACAAGCACTCTCGCGGGATAACATAGGAAGGTAGTGTAGTGTGGCTCGATTCCATTCTGAGTCTTAGGTGTCTTGTTTCCAGGAATGCGCCTCACACCTGTTGATTACCTCTTGCTACCTATTTAGTACTGGGTGAAGACGGTCAGGAAAGGTGGAGAGACTTTCCCAGGATGTGGGGAGGGGGTTGAGGGGTCAGTGTGGTGAGAATTAAGGGTCATGTCAGGAGTGGTGAAGTCCACTTCTCCACTAAGGGGACAAGAAAGGACAATAAAAAAATATATATACAAGAGAGGAGGGTCCACTAGGGTGTAATTGAGCGTGTGATGTGTGTGAGAGTAGTCACTGGTGTGTGTGTGTGTGTGCTCACCCAGTGGTGTTTACAGGGGTCGATACTCAGCTCCTGGCCCTGCCTCCTATACTACTTTGATCGGCATCAGTGATTTCTGGCTTTACGAAGCTGTGCATTGAGTTGGCTCTCCCGACTGCCTCATTCAAGTCATTCCTAACGTAAACAAGTACTTCCTGACATCTCTGTGTTTCATCTGTGTCTTCATCTTCCGCTTGTTGTCTTCTTGGTTCTGGTATTTGTAATTCAAACATTGTCCCCCTCTGTCTTGTCACTTCCTCTGAAGATCTTGAATGTTGTAATCGTGGCTCCCCATTGTTGTTCTTTCTACCAGGGTCGTCAAGTTCAGTTCCTTCAACCTCTCCTCACAGTGCAACCCTCTCAGTTCTTGTACTAGCCTGGTTGCAAACCTTTCAACATGGTCAAGCATCAGCATGTGATTTACCAGGTGTGGGCTCCATGCGGAGGCTGCGTACTCAATAACTGGACTCACCTATGTCGTGTATAAAGTTGTGAAGGATTCTCTGTACAATTTCCTGAATGCTTGTCTGAGGTTTGCTAATTCTGTCGTTTTCGCTCTCTGATATTAGCATCTTCTCCCCGTCTGTGTTGTACTCTGTGGCAGGTGTACTCAAACCTCCTCCTCGCATTTGTTTAAGTTAAACTCAAAGAAGCAACTTGCTGGAGTATATCTGCAGTCTATGAAGATGTCGCCAGAGATTCTGTCATGTGGGTGTTAGTTAGTTACCATTTGGTCCTAGGCACATGTCGATTAGACACTAGGCCTGTTGTATATGCGTGCGTGTATGTGTGTGAGAGTGTGTGTGTGTACTCACCTAGTTGTGGTTGCAGGGGTCGTGTCACAGCTCCTGGCCCCGCCTCTTCACTGGCCGCTACTGGGTCACTCTACCCGCTCCATGAGCTTTATCATACCGCTCCTTAAAGCTATGTATAGATCCTGCCTCCACTATATCACTTCCCAGACTATTCCACTTCCTGACAACTCTGTGACTGAAGAAATACTTCCTAACATCCCTGTGGTTCATCTGAGTCTTCAACTTCCAACTGTGTCCCCTTGTTGCTGTGTCCCATCTCTGGAACATTCTGTCACTGATCGCTACTAGGTCCACTCTCTCCCTGCTCCAAGAGCCTTATCGTACCTCTTCTTAAAGCTATGTATGGATTCTGCTTCCACTATTTCACTGTGTGTGTGTGTGTGTGTGTTTGGGTTCCCACGCTGGCCCCAGCAACACTACCCCACACCAGATCACAATCGCTCTGCCCCACTGACTGTGTTAATGCAGTGATGAGAGGGATCCAGGGGGTGAGAGGGATCCAGGGGTGAGGGGGATCCATTGGATGAGAGGGGATCCATTGGATGAGAGGGGATCCATTGGATGAGAGGGGATCCATTGGATGAGAGGGGATCCATATATACCTGTGACCAGTTTCTAGAGTTTTTCTAGGCCTGGCAGGCCGGCCTGGGGCCAGGCTTTTCCAGTGATTGCTTGGTCAACCAGGCTGTTGCTGCTGGTGACCCGCTGGCCCACATGTCCATCACAGCCTGGTTGATCTGTCACTTTGGAAAGACAGTGGTCCAGTCAGTTGCCTCTTGAAGACCTCTACACTTGTTTCAACAGTATTTCTGATATATGTTCGTAGCAGATGTTGACACAGTTCACCTTGTGTTCACCTTGTGTTCACCTTGCCTCGATTTCGGGGGTCAGCGCCCCCGCTTCCCGGTCTCAGACCAGGCTGATGGTGCCTGCCGCCCAGTCTAACATCAGTGCCACGAAGACAGATGAGTAGGAGACTGATATACATATGAAGGGAGGAAATAATGTGCAAGAAGAGGTACGGATGCAATAGAAAGTGACAAAGGTTGAGGAAGACGTGTGTAGAGGAGGTATCCTGGCTCTTGTTGCTTGGTTACCTCTCTCTCTCTCTCTCTCTCTCTCTCTCTCTCTCTCTCTCTCTCTCTCTCTCTCTCTCTCTCTCTCTCTCTCTCTCTCTCTCTCACTTCGTGTTCCTATATTTAAATTCTTACTACCAGAATTTGGCATTTTCCTTGTGGCTTGTATACTTATTCTGGCTGATAATAATAATAATAATAGTAATAATAATAATAATAATAATAATTGTTTGGTTGCAGTGACCTGAGCAACAATGAGATCACCTCCATCGCTGGAGACGCCTTCCAGGGCCTCAAGTCACTGGCCTCCTTGTAAGTATCTCTCACGTCGTGGCTATGTCTCCCCTCAGTCTCCTGCCTTCCAGGGCCTCACATGTATAGGTTTAGCGCTTCCTTATGAATAGCATAATAATAATTTTTGTAATAACACTATGTTATAGTTATCATTATTGTTGTAAGTTATCGCTGAGTTATAAGTTATCTTAGTCATCGTTATCATTAAATTATTATTATTCATGTGTCCGCTGACTCACCATGTGTCACCTGACTCACCATGTGTCCCCTGACTCACCATGTGTCACCTTACTCACCATGTGTCCCTGACTCACCATGTGTCCCTGACTCACCATGTGTCACCTTACTCACCATGTGTCCCTGACTCACCATGTGTCCCCTCACTCACCATGTGTCCCCTGACTCACCATGTGTCCTCTCACTCACCATGTGTCCCCTGACTCACCATGTGTCCCCTGACTCACCATGTGTCACCTTACTCACCATGTGTCCCTGACTCACCATGTGTCCCCTGACTCACCATGTGTCACCTTACTCACCATGTGTCACCTTACTCATCCTCAGAGTACTGTACGGTAACAAGATCACTGAATTGGCTGCTGGAGTCTTCGCTGGACTCACCTCACTCCAGCTGCTGTGAGTATTTACTCAGAGAGAGAGAGAGAGAGAGAGAGAGAGAGAGGTTCGTGAGTGTTGAAAGAGGTATTTCTTCTCTCTAAACCGAAATGTGGTTTTTAAACTTGACAGTTGAGTTTTGTGATTGGTTGGGTGGGCGTGCGGGGTGCTAGTAGCAACAGACTGGTTGATCAGACTGCCTGCAAGGAAGTGTGGCTTCAGGCTGGGCTGTGAGGATAGGGGGTAGGGTAGGTCTGGAAGACAGCCACAGGTGTGTTACAGGGTAGGCAAGGCTCAGGGAACCTTCACTGCTGCTGACACTACTGCTGCTGCTGCTGTCACTGCTGCTGACACTACTGCTGCTGCTGCTGTCACTGCTGCTGACACTACTGCTGCTGCTGCTGTCATTGCTACAGCTTTTATTGGTGTCTTTACTTTTGCTGCTATCCTTGCTACTGACACTTCTGCTGTTATTGCTGCTGTCACTGCTGCTGCTGTTGCTGTCACTGTTGTCACTGCTGCTGTTAAACGACTGACAGCGCGTAAAAGCTTTGAAATTTGTATTCCAGCAGCTGAGCCAGGATACTGTGTCATAATCTCTGGAAATACTGCAGCCATGCTTCCAAATGTATCTCTGGAAATACTGGAGGAATTGGTTGTAAATGTCTGTCAAAATACTGGAGGAATTAGCTGTAAATGTCTGTTGAAATGTCAAGGTTGATGGACTAATCTATTTAACTCTCCACTACTCGTGTCGTCTGCTATTACAACCACCTCTGTATTCGACTGAAGAAAGCCAATGTGCAGGCGAAAGGTTTGGGTAGTAAAGACTGGTAAATGTCACACATGATTTGTCATGCTCGTCAGGGTTTAGGTATTGTAGACCATTGTTATAATGGTCTTGAAGGAATTGGCAAGACTCATCTTCAGACCCCACAACAGTTCTCATAGTTAATGTCTATCATCACTTGATAATGTGTTGAATTATGTTACTTGAGGCTCCGTGAGCTCTCTCTCTCACCCGCTGCTTCACATTATTATGTCACGGTGTGCTCCAGGACCCACCCAAACCTCCTTTAAATAGGTCTATAATTTGTGGGGTGTGAATAGATGTGAGGCGTAGCTTCTAGTAGGTGTGGGTGAGGAGTACTATCCCCTACCCATGTACCACTTACTACCCTCTACCCAGGGACCACTTACTACCCTCTACCCAGGGACCACTTACTACCCTCTACCCAGGGACCACTTACTACCCTCTACCCAAGGACCACTTACTACCCTCTACCCAGGGACCACTTACTACCCTCTACCCAGGGACCACTTACTACCCTCTACCCAGGGACCACTTACTACCCTCTACCCAGGACCACTTACTACCCTCTACCCAGGGACCACTTACTACCCTCTACCCAGGGACCACTTACTACCCTCTACCCAGGGACCACTTACTACCCTCTACCCAGGGACCACTTACTACCCTCTACCCAGGGACCACTTACTACCCTCTACCCAGGGACCACTTACTACCCTCTACCCAGGGACCACTTACTACCCTCTATCCAGGGACCACTTACTACCCTCTACCCAGGGACCACTTACTACCCTCTACCCAGGGACCACTTACTACCCTCTACCCAGGGACCACTTACTACCCTCTACCCAGGGACCACTTACACCCTCTACCCAGGGACCACTTACTACCCTCTACCCAGGGACTACTTACTACCCTCTACCCAGGGACCACTTACTACCCTCTACCCAGGGACCACTTCACCCTCTACCCAGGGACCACTTACTACCCTCTACCCAGGGACCTTACTACCCTCTACCCAGGGACCACTTACTACCCTCTACCCAGGGACCACTTACTACCCTCTACCCAGGGACTACTTACTACCCTCTACCCAGGGACCACTTACTACCCTCTACCCAGGGACCACTTACTACCCTCTACCCAGGGACCACTTACTACCCTCTATCCAGGAACCACTTACTACCCTCTACTCAGGGATTACTGACTACCCAGGCACCATTTACTACCCCTGTCATCATCTGCCACACCATTACACTGTCTAGTTCAACAGAAAGCCAAGGAGATAAAGGTGATAAGGTTCCATTAGTAACAGTGTGTGTGCTTACATTGTGGGTTGTCCCTGGGGGAATTAAACCCTGTGAAGGTGAGAGGTCTGGATGGCAGTGTTGTGGCCTGGGGGTGCTGCCACCAATACCTTGATTGATCAGGCCAGCAGAAAGCCACGAGATAATCAGGGGGACCCATGAGCTGGGGTTATCTTTGTGTTGATGCAGTGTTTCGTCCGGGGGAAGTTGTGTTGTGGTCTACACACACACACACACACACACACACACACACACACACACACATCTATCGAAACAGGGCAACTACCTGAGGTTTGGAAGACAGCAAATGTAGTTCCAATTTTTAAAAAAGGAGACAGGAACGTAGCACTAAACTACAGACCAGTGTCACTGACATGTATTGTATGCAAGGTCATGGAGAAGATAGTCAGGAGAAGGGTGGTTGAGCACCTAGAAAGGAATGAGCTTATCAACGACGGCCAACACGGTTTCAGGGACGGGAAATCCTGTGTCACAAACCTACTGGAGTTCTACGACAGGGTGACAGCGATAAGGCAAGAGAGAGAGGGGTGGGTAGATTGCATATTCTTGGATTGTAAGAAGGCGTTTGACACAGTTCCACACAAGAGATTAGTGCAGAAGCTGGAGGACCAGGCAGGGGTAACAGGGAAGGCACTACATTGGATCAGGGAATACCTGTCAGGGAGACAGCAGCGAGTCATGGTACGTGGCGAGGTGTCAGAGTGGGCGCCGGTGACGAGCGGGGTTCCACAGGGGTCAGTCCTGGGACCAGTGCTGTTTCTGGTATTTGTGAACGACATGACGGAAGGAATAGACTCCGAAGTGTCCCTGTTTGCAGATGATGTGAAGTTGATGAGAAGAATTCAATCGGACGAGGACCAGGCAGAACTACAAAGGGATCTGGACAGCCTGCAAGCCTGGTCCAGCAACTGGCTCCTGGAGTTCAACCCCACCAAGTGCAAAGTCATGAAGATTGGGGAAGGGCAAAGAAGACCGCAGACGGAGTACAGCCTAGGGGGCCAGAGACTGCAAACCTCAATCAAGGAAAAGATCTTGGGGTGAGTATAACACCAGACACATCTCCTGAGGCGCACATCAACCAAATAACTGCTGCAGCATATGGGCGCCTAGCAAACCTAAGAACAGCATTCCGACATCTTAATAAAGAATCGTTCAGGACCCTGTACACTGTGTACGTTAGGCCCATATTGGAGTATGCAGCACCAGTTTGGAACCCACACCTAGCCAAGCATGTGAAGAAGCTCGAGAAAGTGCAAAGGTTTGCAACAAGACTAGTCCCGGAGCTAAGGGGTATGTCCTACGAGGGAGGTTAAGGAAATGGACCTGACGACACTGGAGGACAGGAGAGATAGGGAGACATGATAACAACATATAAGATACTGAGAGGAATTGACAAAGTGGACAGAGACAGAATGTTCCAGAGATGGGACACAACAACAAGGGGACACAGATGGAAGTTGAAGACTCAGATGAATCACAGAGATGTTAGGAAGTATTTCTTCAGTCACAGAGTTGTCGGGAAGTGGAATAGTTTAGGAAGCGATGTAGTGGAGGCAGGCTCTATACATAGCTTTAAGCAGAGGTATGATAAAGCTTATGGCGCAGGGAGAGTGACCCAGTAGCGGCCAGTGAAGAGGCGGGGCCAGGAGCTTTGACTCGACCCCTGCAACCACAACTAGGTGAGTACAACTAGGTGAGTACACACACACACATAAACATACACGACTCATACGTGAAACCTTTCGTAAATTTTCAACGCTTACAACAGAAGGGGAATCACTAACAATCCTGAAGACCGTCCATAATCTACTGTTCTGTGGGGGGCCCCTACGTCAGACTGCATATCGCAAGCACCAACAGTGTGACTGATCAGGTTATTCAGCAGGAGGCCTGGTCAGAGAGGGAGTCTCAGAAGCGAAGGCTCACGGGACACAACACATTGCCGACCATCTTAATTTGTCGGGTGTTTTTTTAGGCCAATGTGATGATTACTATGCTGTGCCATTAGAGACGAGGTTATAAAGCTGTGGCAGCAGTGGACACGTAACTACTCTTAGTTATTTATCTGTGTGTGAGATACATATCTCTTATGTTGAGGCGCATCAGGTGTGTAAATCCTGGCAGGTGTGTAGTCCTAGCAAGCGTGTGTGTGGCAGGTGTGTAGACCTAGCATATATATATATAGTGTTGGTCTCTGGCTTGGTCCTCCTGCTGGCTGACCAGTGTTGGTCTCTGGCTTGGTCCTCCTGCTGGCTGACCAGTGTTGGTCTCTGGCTTGGTCCTCCTGCTGGCTGACAAGTGTTGGTCTCTGGCTTGGTCCTCCTGCTGGCTGACCAGTGTTGGTCTCTGGCTTGGTCCTCCTGCTGGCTGACCAGTGTTGGTCTCTGGCTTGGTCCTCCTGCTGGCTGACCAGTGTTGGTCTCTGGCTTGGTCTGGGCTTGGTCTGCCATAGATATGTTAATTAGTAATCCATAAATACATCACCAAGACTTTATTGCCTGGTAAAATTTCATGGCGGGCGTTGATGTCCAGGGCCAGGGCCTGGTTAGGGGCCCTTCCTGGGGGCCAGAGCCTGGTTAGGGTCCTTTCTGCTCCTCAGGGGCTGGTTAGGATCCTTCCTGGGGGCAAAGGGCTGGTTAGGGAACCTTCCTGGGGGTCAGGGGCTGGTAAGGGATCTTCCTGGGTGTCGGGGGCTGGTAGGGGATCTGGGGCTGGTAGGAGATCTTCCTGGCGGGTCAGGGGCTGGTAGGGGATCTTCCTGGCGGGTCAGGGGCTGGTAGGGGTTCTTCCTGGCGGGTCAGGGGCTGGTAGGGGATCTTCCTGGGGGTCAGGGGCTGGTAGGGGCCCCTCTCCCTCCCTGCAGAAGACACTAAATTAAAATATCTCTCCGGAAATCTTAGATGAGTTCTCTTTCTTGACTTTGACTGCCACTGATGTTTCTCTCTCTCTCTCTCTCTCTCTCTCTCTCTCTCTCTCTCTCTCTCTCTCTCTCTCTCTCCACACTTTCTGCTATAAGTACCCTGGATAGATCCCCCAGGGTAGATTCCTAGGATAGATTTCTATAGACCTCTTAGTGAGAGTGGATCACATGTCTATGGTCACAGTGAGCAGTGACCCAGGTCACACTTGAGTGCTGTGACTGTTAGTGACCTCACAGATGGAACCAGTGTTAGTTACCTCATAGATGGTACCAATGTTAGTGACCTCACAGATGGCACCAGTGTTAATGACCTCACAGATGGCACCAATATTAGTGACCTCACAGATGGCACCAGTATTAGTGACCTGACAGATGGCACCAGTGCTAGTGACCTGACAGGTGGCACCAGTGCTAGTGACCTCACAGATGGCACTAGTGTTAGTGACCTCACAGATGGCACCAGTGTTAGTGACCTCACAGATGGCACCAGTGTTTGTGACCTGACAGATGACACCAGTGCTAGTGACCTGACAGATGGCACCAGTGCTAATGACCTGACAGATGGCACCAGTGCTAGTGACCTCACAGATGGCTCTAGTGTTAGTGACCTCACAGATGGCAGACTCATCATACTCACAGACTACTGTAATTAAAGGCCCATCTTGGTGACTATTCAACCACACCCCCTCAACTTGGTCCGTGTTATTCATTGTAGCTACTTACTCATTGTAGTTACTCATTGTAGCCAGTTACTCATTGTAGCCAGTTACTCATTGTAGCCAGTTAGTCATTGTAACTAGTTACTCATTGTAGCCAGTTACTCATTGTAGCCAGTTACTCATTGTAGCCAGTTGCTCATTGTAGCCAGTTACTCATTGTAGCTAGTTACTCATTGTAGCCAGTTACTCATTGTAGCTAGTTACTCATTGTAGCCAGTTACTTATTGTAGCTAGTTACTCATTATAGCTAGTTACTCATTGTAGCCAGTTACTCATTGTAGCCAGTTACTCATTGTAGCTAGTTACTCATTGTAGCCAGTTACTCATTGTAGCTAGTTACTCATTGTAGCTAGTTACTCATTGTAGCCAGTTACTCATTGTAGCTAGTTACTCATTGTAGCCAGTTAATCATTGTAGCCAGTTACTCATTGTAGCTAGTTACTCATTGTAGCCAGTTACTCATTGTAGCCATTTACTCATTGTAGCCAGTTACTCATTGTAGCTAGATACTCATTGTAGCCAGTTACTCATTGTAGCCAGTTACTCATTGTAACTAATTACTCATTGTAGCCAGTTATTCATTGTAGCTAGTTACTCATTGTAGCCAGTTACTCATTGTAGCCAGTTACTCATTGTAGCCAGTTACTCATTGTAGCTAGTTACTCATTGTAGCCAGTTAGTCATTGTAGCCAGTTACTCATTGTAGCTAGTTACTCATTGTAGCCAGTTAGTCATTGTAGCCAGCTACTCATTGTAGCCAGTTACTCATTGTAGGCAGTTACTCATTGTAGCTAGTTACTCATTGTAGCCAGTTACTCGTTGTAGCCAGTTACTCATTGTAGCTAGTTACTCATTGTAGCCAGTTACTCATTGTAGCTAGTTACTCATTGTAGCCAGTTACTCATTGTAGCCAGTTACTCATTGTAACTAATTACTCATTGTAGCCAGTTATTCATTGTAGCTAGTTACTCATTGTAGCCAGTTACTCATTGTAGCCAGTTACTCATTGTAGCCAGTTACTCATTGTAGCTAGTTACTCATTGTAGCCAGTTAGTCATTGTAGCCAGTTACTCATTGTAGCCAGTTACTCATTGTAGCTAGTTACTCATTGTAGCCAGTTACTCATTGTAGCCAGTTACTCATTGTAGCTAGTTACTCGTTGTAGCCAATTAGTCATTGTAGCCAGTTAGTCATTGTAGCCAGCTACTCATTGTAGCCACTTACTCATTGTAGCCAGTTAATCATTGTAGCTAGTTACTCATTGTAGCCAGTTACTCGTTGTAGCCAGTTACTCGTTGTAGCCAGTTACTCATTGTAGCTAGTTACTCATTGTAGCCAGTTACTCATTGTAGCTAGTTACTAACCCACTTCCTGGCCCACTCCCTGACCCACAAACTGACCCACTCCCTTGGCCCACTCCCTGACCCACAAACTGACCCACTCCCTTGGCCCACTCCCTTACCCTTTCCCTGGCCCACTCCCTGACCCACAAACTGATCCACTCCCTGGCCCACTTCCTGACCCACTCCCTGGCCCACTCCATGACCCACAAACTGATCCACTCCCTGGCCCACTCCCTGGCCTACTCCCGGACCCACTCACTAACCCAATCCCTGACCCACCAACTGACCCACTCCCTGACCCACTCCCTGACCCACTCCCTGGCCACTCCCTCACCCACTCCTTGGCCTACTCCCTGACCCACTCCCTGACCCACACCCTGACCCACCAACTGACCCACTCCCTGACACGCCCTGACCCACTCCCTGACCCACACCCTGACCCACCAACTGACACTCCCTGACCCACTCCCTGACTGAACACACGGTAATACATTTGTGTGATTAATGTCTTGGTAGATGAGGGATTATCCTGGCCAGAATTATTGTCATGGGTTAATTGTGGCCTCTTGCTGGCCACTGCTTGGCCCTCCTGCTGGTCACTGCTTGGCTCTCCTGCTGGCCACTACTTGGCCTTCCTGGCCACTGCTTGGCCCTCCTGCTGGCCACTACTTGGCCCTCATGCTGGCCACAGCTTGGCCCTCCTGCTGGCACTACTTGGCCCTCCTGCTGGCCACTGCTTGGCCCTCCTGCTGGCCACTGCTTGGCCCTCCTGCTGGCCACTACTTGGCCCTCCTGCTGGCACTACTTGGCCCTCCTGCTGGCCACTGCTTGGCCCTCCTGCTGGCCACTGCTTAGCCCTCCTGCTGGCCACTGCTTGGCCCTCCTGCTGGCCACTACTAGGCCCTCCTGCTGGCCACTACTTGACCCTCCTGCTGGCACTACTTGGCCCTCCTGCTGGCACTACTTGGCCCTCCTGCTGGCCACTGCTTGGCCCTCCTGCTGGCACTACTTGGCCCTCCTGCTGGCCACTGCTTGGCCCTCCTGCTGGCACTACTTGGCCCTCCTGCTGGCCACTGCTTGGCCCTCCTGCTGGCCACTGCTTGGCCCTCCTGCTGGCCACTGCTTGGCCCTCCTGCTGGCCACTACTTGGCCCTCCTGCTGGCACTACTTGGCCCTCCTGCTGGCCACTGCTTGGCCCTCCTGCTGGCCACTACTAGGCCCTCCTGCTGGCACTACTTGGCCATCCTGCTGGCCACTGCTTGGCCCTCCTGCTGGCCACTGCTTGGCCCTCCTGCTGGCACTACTAGGCCCTCCTGCTGGCACTACTTGGCCCTCCTGCTGGCCACTGCTTGGCCCTCCTGCTGGCTCTGCTTGGCCCTCCTGGCCACTACTAGGCCCTCCTGCTGGCCACTGCTTGGCCCTCCTGCTGGCACTACTTGGCCCTCCTGCTGGCACTACTTGGCCCTCCTGCTGGCCACTGCTTGGCTCTCCTGCTGGCCACTACTAGGCCCTCCTGCTGGCACTACTTGGCCCTCCTGCTGGCCACTACTAGGCCCTCCTGCTGGTTACTACTAGGCCCTCCTGCTGGCCACTACTTGGCCCTCCTGCTGGCACTACTTGGCCCTCTTGCTGGCACTACTTGGCCCTCCTGCTGGCCACTGCTTGGCCCTCCTGCTGGCCACTACTAGGCCCTCCTGCTGGCCACTGATTGGCCCTCCTGCTGGCACTACTTGGCCCTCCTGCTGGCCACTGCTTGGCCCTCCTGCTGGCCACTACTAGGCCCTCCTGCTGGCACTACTTGGCCCTCCTGCTGGCCACTACTAGGCCCTCCTGCTGGCCACTACTAGGCCCTCCTGCTGGCCACTGCTTGGCCCTCCTGCTGGCACTACTTGGCCCTCCTGCTGTTACTACTTGGCCCTCCTGCTGGCCACTGCTTGGCCCTCCTGCTGGCCACTGCTTGGCCCTCCTGCTGGCCACTACTAGGCCCTCCTGCTGGCCACTACTAGGCCCTCCTGCTGGCACTACTTGGCCCTCCTGCTGGCCACTGCTTGGCCCTCCTGCTGGCACTACTTGGCCCTCCTGCTGGCCACTGCTTGGCCCTCCTGCTGGCCACTACTAGGCCCTCCTGCTGGCACTACTTGGCCCTCCTGCTGGCACTGCTTGGTCCTTCCTCAGTTTCACCTTTGCCAACATCATTTATTTCTGCTTATTTAAGAGTTGTGGTGCCATCATGTGTGATGTATAACAGTGTTGATTACTGATGATCCTTGATGAAGGTTGTTGGACCCTGGCTCTCACCCCTGCTGGCTCTCACCTTGCTCTCACCCGTGGCCCTCACCCCTGCCCCTCACCCTTGGCTCACATCCCTGGCTGTCACCCCTGGCTCACACCCCTGGTTCTCACCACTGCTGGCTCTCACCTCTGGCCCTCACCCGTGGCCCTCACTCCTAGCTGTCACCCCTGGCCTTCACCCCTGGCTCACACCCCTGGTTCTCACCACTGCTGGCTCTCACATCTGGCCCTCACCCGTGGCCCTCACTCCTAGTGTCACCCCTGGCCTTCACCCCTGGCTCACACCCTGGTTCTCACCACTGCTGGCTCACATCTGGCCCTCACCCGTGGCCCTCACTCCTAGCTGTCACCCCTGGCCTTCACCCCTGGCTCACACCCCTGGTTCTCACCACTGCTGGCTCTCACCTCTGGCCCTCACCCGTGGCCCTCACTCCTAGCTGTCACCCTGGCCTTCACCCTGGCTCACACCCTGGTTCTCACCACTGCTGGCTCTACATCTGGCCCTCACCGTGGCCCTCCTCCTAGCTGTCACCCCTGGCCTTCACCCTGGCTCACACCCTGGTTCTCACCACTGCTGGCTCTCACATCTGGCCCTCACTCCTAGCTGTCACCCCTGGCCTTCACCCCTGGCTCACACCCCTGGTTCTCACCACTGCTGGCTCTCACATCTGGCCCTCACCCGTGGCCCTCACTCCTAGCTGTCACCCCTGGCCTTCACCCCTGGCTCACACCCCTGGTTCTCACCACTGCTGGCTCTCACATCTGGCCCTCACCCGTGGCCCTCACTCCTAGCTGTCACCCCTGGCCTTCACCCCTGGCTCACACCCTGGTTCTCACCACTGCTGGCTCACTCTGGCCTCAGGCCTCACTCCTAGCTGTCACCCTGGCCTTCACCCTGGCTCACACCCTGGTTCTCACCACTGCTGGCTCTCACCTCTGGCCCTCACCCGTGGCCCTCACTCCTAGCTGTCACCCCTGGCCTTCACCCCTGGCTCACACCCCTGGTTCTCACCACTGCTGGCTCTCACTCTGCTAACTGGCCCTCTCACTTTCTGTCACCTGGCCTTCACCCTGGCTCAGCCCTGGTTCTCACCACTGCTGGCCTACTCGGACCTGTTGCCTACTTAGTGTACCTGGCCTTCCCCTGGTACACCTGTCTCATGGGCCACTCTGGCCTACCCTGGCCTCTCTAGCTGTACCATGGTACCGGACCTGTTTTACATTGGTCCAGTGTAACTCAACCTTCATATCATACAGTGGTTAAGGACCTGCTGCATGGGCCAGTGGTAAGACCTGTCTGAAGGTGCCGTGTGCAGGACCTGTTGCATGGTAAAGTAGGTACCAGACCTTTCAGATGGTCGTAGCATGTACCAGACCTGTCTGCATGGCCATAGTAACCAGGCCTGTCTAGCATACCAGTAGGTACCAGACCTTCTACATTCCGGTACCAGGCCTGTCTACATGACCAGTAGGTCTCGGACCTTCTGATGGTGCCATAGACGTCTGAAGTGCGCCTAGCCCTCACTGTGGCAGGACGCACTGGGGTCGGTCAAGGGTTGATGGTATCAATATGGGTGTAAACATGTAAGGTCTTCCACTCATGTAAGGTCTCACATCAATGTAAGGGTCGTACACAACCAATTAAGGTCGTCACAACCAATGTAAGAGTCGTACACAACCATGTAAGGTCGTACACAACTCATGTAAGGGTCGTACAAACCATGTAAGGGTCGTACAAACCAATGTAAGGGTCGTACACAACCAATGTAAGGGTCGTACACAACAATGTAAGGTCTGTCACAAAATGTAAGGGTCTGTACACCCAATAAGGGTCGTACACAACCAATGTAAGGTCGTACACAACCAATGTAAGGGTCGTACACAACCAATGTAAGGGTCGTACACAACCAATGTAAGGGTCGTACACAACCAATGTAAGGGTCGTACACAACCAATGTAAGGGTCGTACACAACCAATGTAAGGGTCGTACACAACCAATGTAAGGGTCGTACACAACCAATGTAAGGGTCGTACACAACCAATGTAAGGGTCGTACACAACCAATGTAAGGGTCGTACACAACCAATGTAAGGTCGTCCACAACCAATGTAAGAGTCGTACACAACCAATGTAAGGGTCGTACACAACCAATGTAAGGGTCGTACACAACCAATGTAAGGGTCGTACACAACCAATGTAAGGGTCGTACACAACCAATGTAAGGGTCGTACACAACCAATGTAAGGGTCGTACACAACCAATGTAAGGCGTCGTACACAACCAATGTAAGGGTCGTACACAACCAATGTAAGGGTCGTACACAACCAATGTAAGGTCGTACACAACCAATGTAAGAGTCGTACACAACCAATGTAAGGGTCGTACACAACCAATGTAAGGGTCGTACACAACCAATGTAAGAGTCGTACACAACCAATGTAAGGGTCGTACACAACCAATGTAAGGGTCGTACACAACCAATGTAAGGGTCGTACACAACCAATGTAAGGGTCGTACACAACCAATGTAAGTGTCGTACACAACCAATGTAAGGGTCGTACACAACCAATGTAAGGGTCGTACACAACCAATGTAAGAGTCGTACACAACCAATGTAAGGGTCGTACACAACCAATGTAAGAGTCGTACACAACCAATGTAAGGGTCGTACATAACCAATGTAAGGGTCGTACACAACCAATGTAAGAGTCGTACACAACCAATGTAAGGGTCGTACACAACCAATGTACGAGTCGTACACAAACCAATGTAAGGGTCGTACACAACCAATGTAAGGTCGTACACAACCAATGTAAGGGTCGTACACAACCAATGTAAGAGTCGTACACAACCAATGTAAGGGTCGTACATAACCAATGTAAGGGTCGTACACAACCAATGTAAGGGTCGTACACAACAAATGTAAGGGTCGTACACAACAAATGTAAGGGTCGTACACAACAAATGTAAGGGTCGTACACAACAAATGTAAGGGTCGTACACAACCAATGTAAGGGTCGTACACAACAAATGTAAGAGTCGTGCTCAACAAATGTAAGGGTCGTACATAACCAATGTAAGGGTCGTACACAACCAATGTAAGGGTCGTACACAACAAATGTAAGGGTCGTACACAACAAATGTAAGTCTTTTACAACAAAAGAGTCGTACACAACCAATGTAAGGGTCGTACATAACCAATGTAAGGGTCGTACACAACCAATGTAAGGGTCGTACACAACAAATGTAAGGGTCTTTATGGCGACACAAATCTCAGAATGTTAATGACATTTTGAGAGTGGTGGTAATTGAGGGACGCAGGGAGGGGAGGAGGGACGCAGGGAGGGGAGGAGGGACGCCGGGATGGAGGAGGGACGCAAGAAGAGACACAGTGACGTATCTGATGATACCATCATTCTCGTTAC
This sequence comes from Cherax destructor, assembly GCA_009830355.1. Lineage (NCBI taxonomy): Eukaryota > Metazoa > Arthropoda > Malacostraca > Decapoda > Parastacidae > Cherax > Cherax destructor. The sequence goes on from WNWK01002036.1 coordinate 151,060, forward strand.
TGTCTCAGTTCTCCTTCTCTTCCTCCTCGTCCTCTTCCTCTTCCTCCTCCTCCTCGTCCTCGTCCTCCTCGTCCTTGTCTTCCTCCTCCTCCTCCTCTTCCTCGTCCTCGTCCTCCTCGTCCTTGTCTTCCTCCTCCTCCTCCTCCTCGTCCTTGTCTTCCTCCTCCTCCTCCTCCTCGTCCTTGTCTTCCTCCTCCTCCTCCTCCACATTCTTGGTCTTCTCTCTCATTCAATTGAGATAAAAGTTAAGCTTTGTACAAGGAAGATCTTAGATTTGACTGGTGGTGGTTAGGAGGGAAGAACCAGGACTGTTACCACTAGTTGTGCCTTGTATGTATTGACTGGGGGGGGAGACGTATGGTATAGTGTTATATCATATCTACTCTTGAAACTGTGTATTAAGTTTGCCTCCACCATCTAAGTCATTCCACTTTTCATCCACTATAAGACTAGAATAAATACCTTACATACCTATGGTTGTTATAAAGTGAATGAGTATGGGGGAGTGTGAAAGTGAGTGTGAGAGAGTGAGTGAGAGTTAGTGACACATACAGCTCACCACTGACCACTGTGTATCATGTGTACTCACAGACTGCTGAACGCCAACAGAATCTCCTGTTTACGCAGAGACGCCTTCACAGACCTGCGTAGCCTCAACCTGCTGTGAGTATCCTGCCTGCACCCTCTGTACCAGGAACACCTGTCTTGATACCCCCTGCAACACTTGTCTTGACACCCCCTGCAACACTTGTCTTGACACCCCCTGCAACACTTGTCTTGACACCCCCTGCAACACTTGTCTTGACACCCCCTGCAGCACTTGTCTTGACACCCCTGCAGCACTTGTCTTGACACCCCTGCAACACTTGTCTTGACACCCCCTGCAACACTTGTCTTGACACCCCTGCAACACTTGTCTTGACACCCCTGCAGCACTTGTCTTGACACCCCTGCAACACTTGTCTTGACACCCCTGCAACACTTGTCTTGACACCCCTGCAACACTTGTCTTGACACCCCTGCAGCACTTGTCTTGACACCCCTGCAACACTTGTCTTGACACCCCTGCAACACTTGTCTTGACACCCCTGCAGCACTTGTCTTGACACCCCTGCAACACTTGTCTTGACACCCCCTGCAACACTTGTCTTGACACCCCTGGAACACTTGTCTTGACACCCCTGCAGCACTTGTCTTGACACCCCTGCAACACTTGTCTTGACACCCCCTGCAACACTTGTCTTGACACCCCCTGCAACACTTGTCTTGACACCCCTGCAGCACTTGTCTTGACACCCCTGCAACACTTGCCTTGACACCCCCTGCAATACTTGTGTTTACACCCCCTGCAATACTTGTCTTGACACCCCTGCAACACTTGTCTTGACACCCCTGCAACACTTGCCTTGACACCCCCTGCAACACTTGTCTTGACCCCCCTGCAATACTTGTGTTTACACCCCCTGCAATACTTGTGTTTACACCCCCTGCAACACTTGTCTTGACACCCCCTGCAGCACTTGTCTTGACACCCCTGCAACACTTGTCTTGATACCAACTGCAACACTTGTCTTGATACTCCCTGCAACACTTGTCTTGACAGCCCCTGCAACACTTGTCTTGACACCCCCTGCAACACTTGCCTTGACACCCCCTGCAACACTTGTCTTGACCCCCCTGCAATACTTGTCTTGACACCCCCTACAATACTTGTGTTTACACACCTGTAACACCTGTCTTGACTCCTGCAACACCTGTGTTGATACATGCAACACCTGTCGTTACACCCTTTGCAATACCTGTGTTGATCACTACAACACCTGCCTTGATCCCTATAACACCTGTCTTGATCCCTACAACACCTGTCTTGATCCCTACAACACTTATCTTCATCCCTACAACACTTGTGTTGATCCCTGTAACACCTGTCTTGATCCCTACAACACTTATTTCATCCCTACAACACTTGTGTTGATCCCTGTAACACCTGTCTTGATCCCTACAACACCTGTCTTGATCTCTACAACACCTGTCTTCATCCCTACAACACTTGTGTTGATCCCTGCAACACCTGTGTTGACCCCCCTGCAACAACAATGTTGACTCTTACCTGTGTGCCGGTGAGAGCATTCCACGCACTATCACAAGCTCCCGGGTTCGATTCCCTGGCATAGAGGAACATGTGGACAAGTTTCCTTACACCTACTTGCTGCCCCTGTCCACCTAGCAGTAAGAATAGGTACCTGTGTGTTAGTCGACTGTCATGGGTCGCATCCTGGGCATAAAATGTGTAAGATACTCCAGTACCTGCTGGTATGTTACTGTGTAAGACACTCCAGTACCTGCTGGAATGTTATACTGTGTAAGACACTCCAGTACCTGCTGGAATGTTACTGTGTAAGACACTCCAGTACCTGCTGGAATGTTATACTGTGTAAGACACTCCAGTACCTGCTGGAATGTTACTGTGTAAGACACTCCAGTACCTGCTGGAATGTTACTGTGTAAGACACTCCAGTACCTGCTGGAATGTTACTGTGTAAGACACTCCAGTACCTGCTGGAATGTTATACTGTGTAAGACACTCCAGTACCTGCTGGAATGTTACTGTGTAAGACACTCCAGTACCTGCTGGAATGTTATACTGTGTAAGACACTCCAGTACCTGCTGGAATGTTACTGTGTAAGACACTCCAGTACCTGCTGGAATGTTACTATGTAAGACACTCCAGTACCTGCTGGAATGTTACTGTGTAAGACACTCCAGTACCTGCTGGAATGTTATACTGTGTAAGACACTCCAGTACCTGCTGGAATGTTATACTGTGTAAGACACTCCAGTACCTGCTGGAATGTTATACTGTGTAAGACACTCCAGTACCTACTGGAATGTTACTGTGTAAGATACTCCAGTACCTGCTGGAATGTTATACTGTGTAAGACACTCCAGTACCTGCTGGAATGTTATACTGTGTAAGACACTCCAGTACCTACTGGAATGTTACTGTGTAAGACTCCAGTACCTGCTGGAATGTTACTGTGTAAGACACTCCAGTACCTACTGGAATGTTACTGTGTAAGACTCCAGTACCTGCTGGAATGTTACTGTGTAAGACTCCAGTACCTGCTGGAATGTTACTGTGTAAGACTCCAGTACCTTCTGGAATGTTACTGTGTAAGACTCCAGTACCTGCTGGAATGTTACTGTGTAAGACTCCAGTACCTGCTGGAATGTTACTGTGTAAGACTCCAGTACCTGCTGGAATGTTATTGTGTAAGACTCAGTACCTGCTGGAATGTTACTGTGTAAGACTCCAGTACCTGCTGGAATGTTACTGTGTAAGACACTCCAGTACCTGCTGGACTGTTACTGTGTAAGACACTCCAGTACCTGCTGGAATGTTATACTGTGTAAGACACTCCAGTACCTGCTGGAATGTTACTGTGTAAGACACTCCAGTACCTGCTGGAATGTTACTATGTAAGACACTCCAGTACCTGCTGGAATGTTACTGTGTAAGACACTCCAGTACCTGCTGGAATGTTATACTGTGTAAGACACTCCAGTACCTGCTGGAATGTTATACTGTGTAAGACACTCCAGTACCTACTGGAATGTTACTGTGTAAGACTCCAGTACCTGCTGGAATGTTACTGTGTAAGACTCCAGTACCTGCTGGAATGTTACTGTGTAAGACTCCAGTACCTTCTGGAATGTTACTGTGTAAGACTCCAGTACCTGCTGGAATGTTACTGTGTAAGACTCCAGTACCTGCTGGAATGTTACTGTGTAAGACTCCAGTACCTGCTGGAATGTTATTGTGTAAGACTCGAGTACCTGCTGGAATGTTACTGTGTAAGACTCCAGTACCTGCTGGAATGTTACTGTGTAAGAATCCCCAGGTTATATATAATTTCTTTACTGTTTAAAGGTAGTGTTGTAACCATGGAAGTGTTTCTGCAGGTCACTTTACGACAACAACATCAAGACGATCCAGAATGGCACCTTCCAGACCCTCAGTAGCATCCAGACTCTGTAAGTACCCGGTACCTGTGTTGCTAGTATTTGTGTTGTTAGTACCTGTGTTGCTAGTACCTGTGTTGCTAGTATTTGTTGTTAGTACCTGTGTTGCCAGTACCTGTGTTGTTAGTACCTGTGTTGCCAGTACCTGTGTTAGTACCTGTGTTGCTAGTACCTGTGTTGCCAGTACCTGTGCTTTTAGTACCTGTGTTGCTAGTACCTGTGTTGCCAGTACCTGTGTTGTTAGTACCTGTGTTGCCAGTACCTGTGTTGTTAGTATCTGTGTTGCTAGTACCTGTGTTGCTAGTACCTGTGTTGCCAGTACCTGTGTTGTTAGTACCTGTGTTGCTAGTACCTGTGTTGCCAGTACCTGTACTCACCTAATTGTGGTTGCAGGGGTCGAGACTCAGCTCCTGGCCTCGCCTCTTCGCTGTCCGCTACTGGGTCTCTGCTCTCCCTGCTCCATGAGCTTTATCATACCCTGTCTTAAAACTATGTATGGTTCCCGCCTCCACTATATCTTTCTCTAGACTATTCCACTTCCTGACTACTCTATGGCTGAATAAATGCTTCCTAACATTCCTTTGACTCATCTGAGTCTTCAGCTTCCAGTTGTGTCCCCTTGTTTCTGTGTTCCCTCTCTGGAACATCCTGTCACTATCTACCTTGTCGATTCCCCGCAGTATTTTATATGTCGTTATCATATCTCCTCTAACCCTCCTGTCCTCCAGTGTTGTTAGTCCTATTTCCCTCAGCCTTTCTTCATAGGACAGTCCCCTGGGTTGTGGAACTAGCCTTGTCGCAAACCTTTGCACTTTCTCTAATTTCTTGAGGTGCTTGACCAGGTGTGGGTTCCAGACTGGTGCTGCATACTCTAGTATGGGCCTGACGTACACAGTGTACAGTGTCTTGAACGATTCCTTGTTAAGGTAACGGAACGCTTATCTTAGGTTTGCCAGTCGCCCATATGCTGCCGCAGTTATCTGGTTGATGTGTGTTTCCGGAGACGTGCTTGGCGTTATACTCACCCCAAGGTCTTTCTTCTTTGAAGAGGTTTGTAGCCTTTGTCCACCTAGCCTGTACTCTGTCAGCGGTCTTCTTTGCCCTTCTCCGATCTTCATGACTTTGCATTTGGTGGGATTAAATTCGAGAAGCCAGTTGCTAGACCAGATGTCAAGCTTGTCCAGGTCTGTTTGAAGTCCTGCTTGGTCCTCATCCGATGTGTTGTTAGTACCTGTGTTGCTAGTACCTGTGTTGTTTGTACCTGTGTTGCTAGTACCTGTGTTGTTAGTACCTGTGTTGCTAGTACCTGTGTTGTTAGTACCTGTGTTGCTAGTACCTGTTGCCAGTACCTGTGCTGCCAGTACCTGTATTGGTAGTACGTGAACTACTAACACAGGTGGTAGTCTAGAGGTGTGTAGCACCTGCCAGTAACTAAGACACAAACAAAGCACTCAGTGTAACAGAGTAAGGGCAAGACAAACGCAGTACGGGAATATATCTTCTACCATGTATTCCTTCAACAGTATTTACATTTTGTACAATATTAATGATTAGAGAAGAAGTCAGAGTGAAGTGGCGCAATTCACAGCCAATCAAAATACGAGTAGTCACGTGACTGTGGAAGCCTGCCACCCAGCCAGGTGGACAGGTGTGATGTCACCTTGGCTGAAGTAGCCGGCTTCCACCTAATTGTTGGGTTGAATTAGACAGTAAGTGGAGCACAGAAGTGCCAGTTCACTGGTTGTGTGACGATCGTCGAGTACATAACATACTGTGCACACGTCACAACCTGTCTTCCCACCACCTGTGACCATTAACTCCCTGTGAGCCACCATGTTTACAGTAAGAGACGGGGGCCAGGAGCTGAACCCTCCCCACTCACGGTGAGTACACACACAGTAAACACTTGCACTGTGAGTGTAAATTTAGTGTGTAAATATTGTTGTGTTTATGTGTGTGGAATGTTACTGCCTCACTGGACACACACCTGGCTCTCTCTCTCTCTCTCTCTCTCTCTCTCTCTCTCTCTCTCTCTCTCTCTCTCTCCTCTCTCTCTCTCTCTCTCTCCTCTCCCTCCCTCCCTCTCTCTCTCTCTCTCTCTCTCTCTCTCTCTCTCTCTCCTTTCTCTCTCTCTCTCCTCTCTCTGGCTCTCTCTCTCTCTCTCCCTCTCTCCTCTCTCTCTCTCTCTCTCTCTCTCTCTCTCTCTCTCTCTCTCTCTCTCTCTCTCTCTCTCTCTCCCTCTCTCTGGCTCTCTCTCTCTCTCTCTCTCTCCCTCCCTCTCTCTCTCTCTCTCTGGCTCTTTATTCCAGAAATTGGAGATAATTTCCCCTGCCTTGTATCAAGCCTCCAAGATCCTAACGTGTTTAGCGTTTTTTCCCCATTAAAAGCTGTTCTATATAGAAGAATATAACAAAACTATCTTTATTGTTTTTTAAGTAAAGTATTGATGTGTGGGTAGCAACCTCACTAGACCTCCCGCTCCCGAGGTTCACTCCTACCTTCTCGTACCTCTCACCATCTGACCTCTCTCTACCTACTCGTCAGTGCTTCTTCTCATGTCCTAGAAACCTTGGACGGATCAATGCTCTCCCCGCGGTCATACCTGCACCAGAGGTCACGTCTCTTACGCTGTTACCATAGTGCCATCTGGACAGACAAATCAACCTTTATGTGTCTCTTAGTAGTAGAAGCTGTGAACTCTGAGTAGCAGTGTGGCTCTCGTAGTATGACAACAAGTTCTCTTGAGTAGTAGACAGTCTAGGCTCTTGAAGTAGACAGCTGTGGCTCCTGAGAGTAGCAGCTGTGTGCCTCTGAGTAGTAGACACTGGTCCTCTTGAGTAGTAGACAGCTGTGGCTCCTTCGAGTAGTAGACAGCTGTGGCTCCTCTCTTGAGTAGTAGACAGCTGTGGCTCTCTTGAGTAGTAGACAGCTGTGGCTCTCTGAGTAGTAGACAGCTGTGCTCTCTTGAGTAGTAGACAGCTGTGGCTCTCTTGAGTAGTAGACAGCTGTTGCTCTCTTGAGTAGTAGACAGCTGTGGCTCTCTTGAGTAGTAGACAGCTGTGGCTCCTCTCTTGAGTAGTAGACAGCTGTGGCTCTCTTGAGTAGTAGACAGCTGTGGCCTCTGAGTAGTAGACAGCTGTGGCTCTCTTGAGTAGTAGACAGCTGTGGCTCTCTTGAGTAGTAGACAGCTGTGGCTCCTCTCTTGAGTAGTAGACAGCTGTGGCTCTCTTGAGTAGTAGACAGCTGTGGCTCTCTTGAGTAGTAGACAGCTGTGGCTCTCTTGAGTAGTAGACAGCTGTGGCTCTCTTGAGTAGTAGACAGCTGTGGCTCTCTTGAGTAGTAGACAGCTGTGGCTCTCTTGAGTAGTAGACAGCTGTGGCTCCTCTCTTGAGTAGTAGACAGCTGTGGCTCTCTTGAGTAGTAGACAGCTGTGGCTCCTCTTGAGTAGTAGACAGCTGTGGCTCTCTTGAGTAGTAGACAGCTGTGGCTCCTCTTGAGTAGTAGACAGCTGTGGCCCCTCTTGAGTAGTAGACAGCTGTGGCTCTCTTGAGTAGTAGACAGCTGTGGCTCTCTTGAGTAGTAGACAGCTGTGGCTCTCTTGAGTAGTAGACAGCTGTGGCTCCTCTCTTGAGTAGTAGACAGCTGTGGCTCCTCTCTTGAGTAGTAGACAGCTGTGGCTCCTCTCTTGAGTAGTAGACAGCTGTGGCTCTCTTGAGTAGTAGACAGCTGTGGCTCCTCTTGAGTAGTAGACAGCTGTGGCTCCTCTTGAGTAGTAGACAGCTGATGGCTCCTCTTAGTAGTAGACAGCTGTGGCTCCTCTTGAGTAGTAGACAGCTGTGGCTCCTCTTGAGTAGTAGACAGCTGTGGCTCCTCTTGAGTAGTAGACAGCTGTGGCTCCTCTTGAGTAGTAGACAGCTGTGGCTCCTCTTGAGTAGTAGACAGCTGTGGCTCCTCTTGAGTAGTAGACAGCTGTGGCTCCTCTTGAGTAGTAGACAGCTGTGGCTCCTCACTTTAGTAGAAGACAGCTGTGGCTCCTCTTGAATAGTAGACAGCTGTGGCTCCTCTTGAGTAGTAGACAGCTGTGGCCCCTCTCTTTATGTAGAGTAGACAGCTGTGGCTCCTCTCTTGAGTAGTAGACAGCTGTGGCTCCTCTTGAGTAGTAGACAGCTGTGGCTCCTCTCTTTAGTAGAAGACAGCTGTGGCTCCTCTCTTTAGTAGTAGACAGCTGTGGCTCCTCTTTAGTAGTAGACAGCTGTGGCTCCTCTCTTTAGTAGATAGACAGCTGTGGCTCCTCTCTTTAGTAGTAGACAGCGTGGCTCCTCTTTAGTATAGACAGCTGTGGCTCCTCTCTTTAGTAGTAGACAGCTGTGGCTCCTCTCTTTAGTAGTAGACAGCTGTGGCTCCTCTTTAGTAGTAGACAGCTGTGGCTCCTCTCTTTAGTAGTAGACAGCTGTGGCTCCTCTCTTTAGTAGTAGACAGCGTGGCTCCTCTCTTGAGTAGTAGACAGCTGTGGCTCCTCTCTTTAGTAGTAGACAGCTGTGGCTCCTCTCTTGAGTAGTAGACAGCTGTGGCTCCTCTCTTTAGTAGTAGACAGCTGTGGCTCCTCTCTTGAGTAGTAGACAGCTGTGGCGCTCCTTGTTTTACCTGACGCTTCTCACATTTGACTATAAAAATTTCTTGTTTGTGATAGTGACCAGGAAGAATTTAATCGTGCCTCGAATTCCTTGTTCTCCTGCTTGTTTCACACCCTCCTTCCAGTCCTTCCTTCCTTCCCTCCTTCCTTCCTTCCTTCCTTCCCTCCCTCCCTCCCTCCCTTCTTCCTTCCTTCCCTCCCTCCTTCCTTTCTTTCTTTTATTGTAATTTCTTTTCACACAGTTGAGATACTTAGCTGCTTTAGCTTTAAGTTTTAAGATATTAGAAGGCCCACAGTGGAAATAAGTCATTTTGTCTGACTTTCTTGGATTATCCTGGGTAATCTACACATATTCTGCTATGTATAATAATTTATACAACTATTTATGTGTACCTGTACCTCAATACACCTTCATACACTCTCTAGGTCATTCTGTTTTATTCCATCCTCACTAAACGTCCAAACCACCTCAATAATGTCCCTATTTACTACTAGAGGAGCAACGGGTTGTATTAAAACTGAGCAGTGCGTATCGTCAGGTCTGGTCTCAGACCGGGCCGCGGGGGCGGTGACCCCCGAAACCCTCTCCAGGTAGGTCCAGGAAATGGAATGTCAGATGGGTATGGTTTGTTTTGTGAGCACCGTGCTGGGCTGTCCTGAAAATGGAAATCGGATTAGCATAGAGAGGCAGGCTGACGAATGTGAGTGGTATTATTAAAACAAGATTTGTTGGAGGCAGATTGAACACTGACAAGTACTGGGCCTTCCTGTGTCTGCCACACGCTTCTTGTGTTGCTCAGAGTGTCCTGTGTGTCCGGCTACCTGTGTCTGCCACACGCTTGTTGTGTTGCTCAGAGTCTCCTGTGTGTCCGGCTACCTGTGTCTGCCACACGCTTGTGGTGCTGCTCAGAGTTGTGTCCTGGTACCTGTGTCTTGTGTGTCCTGCTACCTGTGTCTTGTGTGTCCTGCTACCTGTGTCTTGTGTCTCCTGCTACCTGTGTCTTGTGTGTCCGGCTACCTGTGTCTTGTGTGTCCTGCTACCTGTGTCTTGTGTGTCCTGCTACCTGTGTCTTGTGTGTCCTGCTACCTGTGTCTTGTGTGTCCGGCTACCTGTGTCTTGTGTGTCCTGCTACCTGTGTCTTGTGTGTCCGGCTACCTGTGTCTGCCACACGCTTGTGGTGATGCTGAGAGTTGTGTCCTAGTACTTGTGTTCTGTGTGTCCTGCTACTTATGTCCTGTGTATCCTGCTACCTGTGCCCTGTGTGTCCTGCTACCTGTGTCTACCACACGCTTGTGGTGCTGCTGAAAGTTGTGTCCTGGTACCTGTGTCCTGTGTGTCCTGCTACCTGTGTCTTGTGTGTCCTGCTACCTGTGTCCTGTGTGTCCTGCTACCTGTGTCTTGTGTGTCCTGCTACCTGTGTCTTGTGTGTCCTGCTATCTGTGTCTTGTGTGTCCTGCTACCTGTGTCCTGTGTGTTCTGCTACCTGTGTCTTGTGTGTCCTGGTACCTGTGTCCTGCTAACTGTGTCTTGTGTGTCCTGCTACCTGTGTCTTGTGTGTCCTGCTACCTGTGTCTTGTGTGTCCTGCTACCTGTGTCTTGTGTGTCCTGCTACCTGTGTCCTGTGTGTCCTGCTACCTGTGTCTTGTGTGTCCTGCTACCTGTGTCTTGTGTGTCCTGCTACCTGTGTCCTGTGTGTCCTGCTACCTGTGTCTTGTGTGTCCTGCTACCTGTGTCTTGTGTGTCCTGCTACCTGTGTCTTGTGTGTCCTGCTACCTGTGTCCTGTGTGTCCTGCTACCTGTGTCTTGTGTGTCCTGCTACCTGTGTCCTGTGTGTCCTGCTACCTGTGTCTTGTGTGTCCTGCTACCTGTGTCTTGTGTGTCCTGCTACCTGTGTCCTGTGTGTCCTGCTACCTGTGTCTTGTGTGTCCTGCTACCTGTGTCCTGTGTGTCCTGCTACCTGTGTCTTGTGTGTCCTGCTACCTGTGTCTTGTGTGTCCTGCTACCTGTGTCCTGTGTGTCCTGCTACCTGTGTCTTGTGTGTCCTGCTACCTGTGTCTTGTGTGTCCTGCTACCTGTGTCCTGTGTGTCCTGCTACCTGTGTCTTGTGTGTCCTGCTACCTGTGTCTTGTGTGTCCTGCTACCTGTGTCTTGTGTGTCCTGCTACCTGTGTCTTATGTGTCCTGCTACTTATGTCTTTTGTGTCCTACCTGCGTTCTGTGCGTCCCAACTGTCTCCTGTACATTCTAGCTGTCTCCTGTGTCCTAGCTGTCTCCTGTGCGTCCTAGTTGTCTCCTGTGCGTCCTAGCTGTCTGATGTCCGTTCTAGCTGTCTGCTGTGCGTTCTAGCTGTCTCCTGTGCGTCCTAGCTGTCTCCTATGTCCTAGCTGTCTGATGTGCGTCTTAGCTGTCTGCTGTGCGTTCTAGCTGTCTCCTGTGCGTCCTAGCTGTCTCCTGTGCGTCCTAGCTGTCTCCTATGTCCTAGCTGTCTGCTGTGCGTCTTAGCTGTCTGCTGTGCGTCCTAGTTGTCTGCTGTGCGTCCTAGCATGGTAACGTTCCAGTGTTATTATTGTGATGTGGGAAGCGTTAAACCCGTATCACGCAGCGCCTGGGTAGTGAGAGGTAGTCAGGTTTGATGCGAGGAAATGGAGCATATCTCAGTTTCCTTGGAACGAGAGCCCCTGGAGGACAGAGAAACGGTGGTATCATCTCAGGTCTCCGTCTTCCGTTAGGTCTCCATCAACAGAACTGTCTTCTGTTAGGTCTCCGTCAACAGAACTGTCTTCTGTTAGGTCTCCATGAACAGAACTGTCTTCTGTTAGGTCTCCATGAACAGAACTGTCTTCTGTTAGGTCTCCGTCAACAGAACTGTCTTCTGTTAGGTCTCCGTCAACAGAACTGTCTTCTGTTAGGTCTCCATGAACAGAACTGTCTTCTGTTAGGTCTCCGTCAACAGAACTGTCTTCTGTTAGGTCTCCGTCAACAGAACTGTCTTCTGTTAGGTCTCCATCAACAGAACTGTCTTCTGTTAGGTCTCCATCAACAGAACTGTCTTCTGTTAGGTCTCCGTCAACAGAACTGTCTTTTGTTAGGTCTCCGTCAACAGAACTGTCTTCTGTTAGGTCTCCATCAACAGAACTGTCTTCTGTTAGGTCTCCATCAACAGAACTGTCTTCTGTTAGGTCTCCGTCAACAGAACTGTCTTCTGTTAGGTCTCCGTCAACAGAACTGTCTTCTGTTAGGTCTTCATCAACAGAACTGTCTTCTGTTAGGTCTCCATCAACAGAACTGTCTTATGTTAGGTCTCCATCAACAGAACTGTCTTCTGTTAGGTCTCCGTCAACAGAACTGTTTTCTGTTAGGTCTCCGTCAACAGAACTGTCTTCTGTTAGGTCTCCGTCAACAGAACTGTCTTCTGTTAGGTCTCCGTCAACAGAACTGTCTTCTGTTAGATCTCCATCAACAGAACTGTCTTCTGTTAGGTCTCCATCAACAGACCTGTCTTATGTTAGGTCTCCATCAACAGAACTGTCTTCTGTTAGGTCTCCGTCAACAGAACTGTCTTCTGTTAGGTCTCCATGAACAGAACTGTCTTCTATTAGGTCTCCGTCAACAGAACTGTCTTCTGTTAGGTCTTCATCAACAGAACTGTCTTCTGTTAGGTCTCCATCAACAGAACTGTCTTCTGTTAGTTCTCCATCAACAGAACTGTCTTCTGTTAGGTCTCCATGAACAGAACTGTCTTCTGTTAGGTCTCCGTCAACAGAACTGTCTTCTGTTAGGTCTCCATGAACAGAACTGTCTTCTGTTAGGTCTCCGTCAACAGAACTGTCTTCTGTTAGATCTCCACAACAGAACTGTTTTCTGTTAGGTCTCCATCAACAGAACTGTCTTCTGTTAGGTCTCCATCAACAGAACTGTCTTCTGTTAGGTCTCCGTCAACAGAACTGTCTTATGTTAGGTCTCCTCAACAGAACTGTACTTGTGTAGTGTCTCCATCAACGTTCTTTAATCCTGTTACTGTTCTGTTTGTGAATTGTTGCTCTCCCTGTTTTTTACATGCCTCGCTTACTGTTACCCTTCTGTTTGTTGAACTTCACCTGTTGCTGCTCACCTGTTTGTTTACCTCCACCACCTGTTGCTGCTCACCTGTTTGTTTACCTCCACCACCTGTTGCTGCTCTCCTGTTTGTTTATCTCCACCACCTGTTGCGGCTCTCCTGTTCGTTTACCTCCACCACCTGTTGCTGCTCTCCTGTTTGTTTACCTCCACCACCTGTTGCTGCTCTCCTGTTTGTTTACCTCCACCACTTGTTGCTGCTGCTGTTGTTCTCCTGTTTATACTTGTAATGAGAGGCCAGTCGTTTGTTTGCCGCCTCCTGTTGTTGTTGCTGTTTAAATATTTAAACCCAAACTTCCCTCCTGTTTTGCTTCCGTTATCTGTAATTGTTACAGCCGTTGCTCCTCTGTTTATCTTCCCTCTGTCTCTCTCTCTCTCCTGACATCACAGTACTTGTATGCTCCTCAATTCTTCCTTTGTGAGGTGTTTCATGTGTTTTCCATTGTATGTTGTGTAGCGTGTGTCTGCTGTTGGCCGGGGCGTCCTATTGTAGGCTGTCGCTTGAACATTGTACGCTGTCGCTGGCTATTGTAGGCTGTCGCTTCACTCTGTAGGCTCTCATGTCCTTTTGTAGTCAGTCGGGTCAGACTGTACGTTGTTGTGTTCCGTTGTAGGATGTGGCGTCCCACTGTAGGATGTGGCGTCCCACTGTAGGATGTGGCGTCCCACTGTAGGATGTGGCGTCCCACTGTAGGATGTGGCGTCCCACTGTCACTAGACACCAAGCCAGTGTTATAGTGACAGACAATCTGAGGCAGGGAAGTGGTATGTCTTTTAACGTCGGGAATATCTATAACTTTAAGGCAGAATCCCACCTCACGAGATGTGAAAAGGAAGGAGGAGGAGGAATCATGGCAGAAATCTAATGAACACTTTTGTGACGCGTGAAATCGTAAATATACGATTGCAAACGAATCACAGAGGAGGTGGGGTTCGATCCCATGGCAGGTGAAGCCTGAAATCAGAGGCCTGTGCGCTAACTGCTGGTTAGCATACTGGTCTCTTGAGTTTGAAGGCTCACCTGTCTTGGCTTCGACCCCCACACGTCAGTGAAGTGGCAACACTCACTTGTTAACTGAAAAAAAAGTAAATGGAAACTACATTTAGATCTCTGAAAATGATCTCAGAGAGAGATCGAAATACAGCCCCTTTTTTACAGTGTGTTTCCATCGGCAAGTGAGTTTGTCTCAGTCCATTCGAGAATGTGAATACAGGAGCATCGCAGTTGGCCTACATAAATCTGAAATTAAGACAGCGGTGTCTAGGTGCTAGCAATAGTGCTGGGATGTCTCAAGCAGCATCCTGCATGATGGATGTGTTAGGTTAATATAGTTAACTGTTGAACTAGCCTTGTGACGTGTCACACTCTCTCTACATAGCCACATAATGTGCTCGCTTGAAATTTCGTAAATGAAAATGGTTTAGAGGTACCTTTATGGGGCCACCCTCTCTCCCATTCCTTCCAGGTACCACCGTTACTATTCTTCTGAATAATAATAATAAGGCTTGTGTTAGGATATGTAGGAGAGAGGGGATTATTCTCCAGTAAAAGTAGGCTTTTGACAGGGATGTGTGATGCCACCATTGTTGTTTAACATATTTACGGATGGGGTTTTAAGAGAGGTGAACGCTAGGGTGTTGGGAAGAGGTGAACGCTAGGGTGTTGGGGAGAGGTGAACGCTAGGGTGTTGGGGAGAGGTGAACGCTAGGGTGTTGGGGAGAGGTGTGGGATTAAAAGATAGTGAATATAATACACAATGGAAGTTGTCACAGTTGCTTTTTGCCGATGACACGGTTCTTTTGAGAGATTCTGAATAGATATTGCAGAGGTTGGCGGAGGAATTTGGGAGGGTATGTGAAAGAAGGAAATTAACAGTGAACATAGAAAAGAGCAAGGTGATGAGAGTAAACAAAATACCTAAGTAATGAAAGATTGAACATTAGAGTGGAGTGAGTGAGTATGGAGGGAGTGGAGATGTTTGTGAGTGGACTTGTCAGTGGATGGGTCTATGATAGATGAGGTGAACCATTGAACTGAAGAAAGGAGAAAAGGTTGGTGGTATGTAGAGGCATCTGTGCAGAGAAAAAATCTTATTCAGGAGGCAAAAAAAAATAATATACCAGGGTATAGTGGTACCAACACTTGTATGGGTGTGAAACGTGGGTTTTAAACATTGCAAAAAGGAGACTGGAGGCAGGGAAGATGTCGTGTTTGAGGGCAATGTGTAGTGTGAATATTATGCAGAGAATTTGGAGCTTGGAGATTAGAAGGTGTAGGGTTACCAGAAGTATTATTCAGAAAGCAGAGGAGGGGGTTGTTGAGGTGATTTGGATATTTAGGGAGGCTGGAGCAAAATAGGATGATTAGGGGGGGTATAAAATCTGGGGTTGAGGGAAGGAGGGGTTGGGGTCATCCCAGGAAAGATAGAAGGGAGGAAGTAAGAGAGGTTTTAAGTTCAATGGACTTGGACATCCAACAGGCTTGTGTGAGTGTGTTAGATAGTGAGGAGGCAAATGGTTTTAATGATTTAACGTGCTGTTGGAGTGTGAGCAAGGTAATATTTATGAAAGGATTCAGGGAAACCAGTTACATAGACTTGAGTCCTGGATGTGGGAAGCACAGTGCCTGCACACTGTAACCTCGGTACGCTTCTTGCAAGGCAGAGATTGAATGAATGACCGTGAACGTATTTCTTCCTTTTCGGGTCACCTTACCTCGGTGGGAGAGGACCGGTGTGTTAATAATAATAGTAACAATAATATTCTTTCATTGTGTAATTGACTTGAAAGTTTTATATAATCCAAGAGCGTGTGTAGTAGTGACCTTTGGAAAAGGTCAGTTTGAATGTCGTGTTCTGCTCCCTCCATAACCCTTCTGCAAATCTCACTGAATTGTTCTTATTACCGGTTTACAGGTTGTTCTCAGTAATAATAATAATAATAGAAACATAATAATAAATGTTGATTTAAGAGTTATGACGGCTTGTGCTCGGAGTTTTATGAGCCCTGATTCCAGATTATTATGATGGGGAAGGCCCTTTAAGGTGGGTGCTGGACTTCTGCTCTGACCTTGGTGGAGTGTGAATGTCTCGCTCTACCCCAGCCTTAATCATCAGTGGCGAATTTTCCTTATCTCCCTCTGGGACGTTTGTCACCATCATCAGTTCTCTTGTCACTTAGTCTGGGCGCTATACATCAGCTCTTTTTAGGTCTAGGAAAACCTGTTATTGTTGACTCAGGTGTTGATGGGGATGTGTGGATGTCTGTCTGTGGTGGGGGTTGGACAAGGGGAGAATCCACTTGTCCTGTTTGGGACATTATATTTCCTCTTCCTCTTTTAGGAGTTCCCTTTTAGGAAGAACTCTTGTTTTCTTTTTAATTCCCGCCCAGAACTGGGCAAGGACCCCAATGGAAATAAGTCACTTTGACTTTTTTTTTTTTTGGGGGGTTATCCTAGGTAATCAACATATGCTGCTATGTATGATAAGTTATGTAACTGTATTTGTGCCTGAATAAACTTACATATTTTTCCAGGCCTCCTAGGAAAAATTGTCTCCAGTCTCTCTGACGCTTGTCCTCATCTTATTCTGCCTGCTGGGCACATTACAGGCTGGGCACTGTTCATTAGCTCCGTTTTTCCACCCTGCGGATATTTAATGTTTTAGTGGGAAGCAAGTTAGTGAACCACAGGACTTGTGGGGATTGAACTCGCGGCGAGTGAGTGGTAAAACTCCAGGCCAGTGCGTAAGCCACTGGGCCAGCTCTGCATACACTTCTGCTTCTGCATACACAACTGGCTCTAGCTCTGCTCTCCCAGGCTTGATTTCTAGCAAAGATTATTATTACGTATGTATGTTTAACAGAGACTTGGCTCCAGTATTGTGACCAGCAGGCCACCAGCAACAACAGCCTGGTTGACCAAGTCCGGGCTGCAGTAGGAAAGTTCTTGAAACTCATCAAAAACTCATAGCTTCATCATATCACAAAGTCTCTTCAGTTCTTCCAGAGACACTTGAGGCTGTCATCTCGTGTGTATATATTTCTTAGTATGTAGCTTAATAACCCAGTGTTGCTTGAGTACACCACTTCATTTCTTGATGGACGAGTTTTTAATGTTTTCTTGTGGTTTTTAAAGTCTTTCTCCCTTACACCCACCTTGTCAGGAGGCAGGTGTGAGGGACTCACCCCCACAACTATCTTGTTGAGAGGCAAGTGTGGGAGATTCACACCCCCACAACTGCCTTGGCTGGAGACGAGTGTGAGAAATTTACACTTTCACACACATCCCTTGTCAGGAGGTATTTTATAAAGGGCTGGAGAATGTCCATCAGTGCTGATTGTCTATTAAATCTGAATGATTTTGATTAACAGTAATGGACAGTGCTAGATTTAATGGACTTTATCCACTAAATCCTAAATAAATTAACCCAGCAGATCATAACAGTAGCAGACAAATCTGAATTTAATGGACTTTCTCATTTTTTGGATGTCGTCCGGTCACTGATTTTGCTGTTAAAATCCAATTTGAGGTTTTGCTGGTTTTTAAGACATAGAATTGATTTCAGTTGGGGGATGAATTTTTGTATTAAAACTGGTCAGGTTATATTTTATAAATGTTTTTTGAAATCAGTATAATAAAAGCTTTAAAAATGTGTACTCACTTATTTGTGGTTGCAGGGGTCGAGTCACAGCTCCTAGCAAAAATATAAAAATCTTCCCTCTACCCAGAAGTATTGCCCTCGTCCTACTGCAAATGAATTGGAAACAAGATACGTATAACGTAAAACCTGTTCCTGTGTATAAGGAAGCCCTTGATGGTTTGATTGCTCTGGCTTTTATGGGAGACTGAGTTGTGGAATCCCAACTAACCAACCCACAATCATTGACAAATACAGTGGTACCCCGGATTTCGTCAATACAGTAATACGAATTTGTCCCCATAAGGATGAATGTAAATTAGATTAATCCATTTCAGACCCCCAAAAATACACTTACAAAAACAGTTACAAAAATACACTTACATAATCGTTTGAGTTGGGAGCTGTACGAAATCCGGGGTACCACTGTATACTGTATGTAAAAAATATGTACGAATAAAATTGAAGATTGATGATCCTCAAGGGAGGTTCCATTGATGCTAATGAGAATCTCTTGATGCAAGAAACTGGACCTGTCTTCCAGTTCCTAGCATCAAACCTGATTGCCTCTCATTCCCCAAGGCATTATGTGACCCCTATGCCCTACATGTTTAGTGGTTTCCCTTAAGTATAATATACAGGGATGTGTATTGTTGAGTAATGTATATCACCTGTCACAGGCACCTGGGTCGCAACCCATTCGTGTGTGACTGCAATATCCAGTGGCTGTCGGACTACTTGGAGGTGCATCCCATTGAGACCTCAGGTGCCCGCTGTGAGAACCCTCGCTGGCTTCAACGAAGGAAACTCAACGCTCTTAGGGATGAGCGACTGAAGTGTATGTTGCTCTCGTGTTCAATCTTACATCTTGTCAAATTTATTTGAGTACTGAAACAACAAATATTTTACAAGGAATATATGTACTGTATGTTCCAGTACTGTGGCTGGAGCAATTCACACTTAACTCACACTTTGAAATTCTTATTTTTATACAGTATTTAGAAAAAACTTTAAACCTGTATGGTTATTGTAAATGATGATAGTCCTGGATAAAATGAAAAGCTTTTTGGTTGTCATTTCTAATACAGTGTGTGGTTAGCTGTGAAAATTAGTATAAATTATGTAAAGATATATATCTTCTGTTTTTTCTTTTTAGTTTTGAAGCATATAATAGATACAGTATCTTGAAATATGTGATATTAATTAATAATTTTGGTTTGATGTTTCTTGAGTGTGTATAGTTATACACACTAAAAGTTTACTTAATCTCTGTTTAAGTATCCTTGATTGGTGGTGTACAGGTGACAAGCAGCCTTAATAACATGTAGTTGATAAGCTTCAAGCCTAATAAAACTGGTAACCTTTGTGTGTGGTTTACAGGTACAGACGGGACAGTATCACTGTACGCTGGTGAGTGCGTGACGGCAGAAGAGTGTCCCCGAGGATGTACCTGTCGTGGTACCACCGTAGACTGCACCGCTGGTGGCCTCATCCACCTCCCAGACACCCTACCTCCCTACACCACTGACTTGTTAGTGATCGATGTGCTTTACTTCTACACCTAGTTTACATACTGATTGTCTACACCTCAGTCCCTCTTTATGGGGGTTGCCATGATGCTGGTGAAGGGCTCTTGATCCAAAGAAATAGCTATCCTCCTCTTCCTCTGAAAAATCATAAATACTTCCCTTTACTCAGCTTCTATTTAACTAGTGTGAGTTTAGCACTTCCCCTCGAATATTATCATAATAATAATACATTCAGTAAGATTGTGAGGGTTAGATACAGTGGACCCCCGAGTTTCGTAAAAACTTCACTCCTGAAGTCTGCTCAAGTGCCATTACCGAACGAATTTACTCCCTTAAGGAAAAATTTCACGTAGGTTAGTCTATTTCAGACCCCCAAAAATACACTTCCACAAGAACTTACAAAATTATACTTACATAATTGCACGATTTCCGGGGTATTCATTAACCGAGGGTCCACTGTAGATACACGAGTGGGAATGGTTGAGTGGGAGAAGGATCTGCCTAGCATGGGCCAGTAGACCTACTGCAGTGCATCTTTCTCTGATCTTCCATGTAGGCTGCTGTCTGACAATGAGATCAGGGAGGTGGGTGGTTCAGGAGTGCTGCGGCAGTTGTCTCGCCTGCGTCGCCTGGTGCTCTCCAATAATCACCTACGACATATCACCAGGGGATCGTTCCAGGGCATTCAGTCTCTCCATGAACTGTGAGTACATAACTCTTTAAGTCTTTTATGAAGTATATATTATCTGCTCAGGAGTAAGGGGCTAGTAACCCTTTCTCCTGGACAAATTACTAAATGTAAAAACGAAAACTTTATATTTCTTCTGTTTTAGGTCACCATCCCTCGGTGGGAGACGGCCTGTGTGTTAAAAAAGTTATCTGTTAATGGTTTTGAGGAATTATCTTCCTCTTATACATAGAAAGGAACACGTAAAAGACCTGGGAATAATTTTGTCAGCTGACCTTTCTTTTAAGGAACATAACAAGACAAAGATCACGACAGCCAGGAAGATGACGGGGTGGATATTGAGAACTTTCAAAACAAGGGAAATAATGCCGATGGTGACACTCTTCAAATCGCTAGTGCTTCCTCATTTAGAATATTGCTCAGTGCTGACAGCCCCGTTCAAAGCAGGAGAAATATCAGAGCTGGAACAAATACAGAGATCGTTTATGGCTCACATTGAGCCAGTAAAGCACCTAAATTACTGGGAATGACTTCAAGTCTTGAACATGTACTCATTGGAGCGAAGGAGAGAGAGATACATGATAATTTATATGTGGAAAGTACTTGAGGGCCTGGTCCCAAATCTGCACACTGCCATAACAACATACTGGAGTGAGAGATATGGGAGGAAGTGTAAAATAAACCCAGTAAGGAGCAGGGGTGCGGTGGGGAGAATATGGGAGCACTGTATCAACATCTGGGGTCCCAGACTATTCAACATCTTACCAGAAGATATCAGAAACACAGCTGGAACAAGTGTAGAAGCCTTCAAGAGGAAACTGGACAAGTATCTTCACCAGGTGCCAGATCAACCAGGCTGTGATGGATATGTGGGGCAGTGGGCATCCAGCAGCAACAGCCTGGTTGACCAGGCAAGCCCCAGACAAGCCTGGCCCATGGCTGGGCTCCAAGAGTAGTTAAACTCTCAAAACTCTTCAAAGGTATTCAGAGGTATTATCTGTTAATGGATCTGAGAAATTGTCTTCCTCTTATACATTATCTGTTAATGGATCTGAGAAATTGTCTTCCTCTTATACATTATCTGTTAATGGATCTGAGAAATTGTCTTCCTCTTATACATTATATGTTAATGGATCTGAGAAATTATCTTCCTCTTATACATTATCTGTTAATGGTTCTGAAGAATTATCTTCCTCTTATACATTATCTGTTAATGGTTCTGAGGAATTATCTTCCTCTTATACAATATCTGTTAATGGTTCTGAGGAATTATCTTCCTCTTGGCTCAGTCTGATCTGAATTGGAAAGGAAATTTTGCAAGAATAAAAACTATTAAGAAACACAGAAATTAAGGAAACTTGTATTAAGAATGTAATTAGAATTTTTGAAGGTTTATCTTCCAGGAATCCAGATTCCTTGCTCAGAAGCTTCATCTCTTGCAAAGTTTTCATTAATGCTTTTGTACTTAGATCCATCTAAGACATTAATTTTTTTAATCCACAGTTTAGGTTCTTCATAAAGCTTCTTTTTATTTTCTCTCGTTTCTGTTACATGGCACTCATTTATATTCATTTCAATCACTTGTCAACCATTTCCTCAATCTGAGTTTCATAGTGATTTATAGTCATTTGTGTTATATTTTTAACAGTTAATTTTTGGTAGAATCCACAGCCATGTTCATATAGTTTTGTATTCCATCTGAGAAGTCATTTATACTACTAAACTTTACAGAACTCAGACACTTTCAGTGCCAGTGCTGATTCTGGTGGGACTCACTGCTGACATTTTCCAGGACATTTTTTCTCTTGTCACTGTTTACATATTCCTTTCAAAGTAAATCATTCATTGACTAAATTTCTTCTACATGTCTCCCACCCCATAATTTTTTCAACTAAAATTATTAATACAGTTTGTTATTTCTACCCTATCACTTGATATTAATATTGCTGTTTAAATATACCGTACTGAGTTTTTTCACCTAAAATTATTATATTACATATAATAGTCTTCAATTTAATTATTTTAAACTTAGCACTCAATCTAACTTTAATTATAGTATTATACATACAGTGGACCCCCAAAAATACCCTTACAAAAGCACTTACAAAAATACACTTACATAATTGTTCGAGTTGGGAGCTGTACGAAAACCAAGGGTCCACTGTACAGTGGCCCCCCGAGTAACGAACACCCCGGAAATCGTACAGTTATGTAAGTATAATATTGTAAGTGCTTGTGGAAGTATATTTTTGGGTGTCTGAAATAGACTAACCTACGTGACATTATTCCTTAAGGGAGTAAATTCATTCGGTAATGGCACTTGAGCAGGCTTCTGGAATGAAGTTTTTACGTTACTCGGGGGTCCACTGTATTTGTATTTGTATAGAACATCAAGTACGTAGTTGTAGTCTGGCCAAATTTTTTTTTTAAAACCAGAGGGACTTTTCAAAATTTATGAAGTAGATGTTGCTGAATTTGTAACATTTTAAAAATACTTTTTTTTCATAATTGTTTACCTTTTAATATTTCTCTGAAGTTTCATAGTTTTTTATTAATTTTTCATGGGAAACTGTAACACAAGTTCTTTTAAAATGGAAATCAGTGCGTTCTGCTCATCTGTTTTCCTCTTGAAAAGTTTTGACAATCATAATACTTATGGGATTGGATATACAGTGGACCCCCCGTTATCATACTGCTCCCAACTCAAACAATTATGTAAGTGTATTTTTGTAAGTGTATTTTTGGGGGTCTGAAACGGACTAATCTAATTTACATTTGTCATTATGGGAACAAATTCGTTCGGTAATGGCACTCGAACAGCATTCTGGAACGAATTATGGCCGATAACCGGGGGTCCACTGTATTGTACTATAATGTACTGAAAATTATTTTATCTATATACAGCATGTACACTATACAGTGGACCCTCGGTTAACGAATACCCCGGAAATCGTGCAATTATGTAAGTATAATTTTGTAAGTTCTTGTGGAAGTGTATTTTTGGGTGTCTGAAATAGACTAACCTACGTGAAATTTTTCCTTAAGGGAGTAAATTCGTTCGGTAATGGCACTTGAGCAGACTTCAGGAGTGAAGTTTTTACGAAACTCGGGGGTCCACTGTATATATCTTGTGTAGTATCTACAACAATTGTAAATGTAAAATACATATGCATAATGTTTGTAGTACTGTTCCGATTATTGTACTGCCACAACATCAAAGTAAGATTATTTTTTTAACACATTGGCACAGATAACGACAGTTCAGATGTCCCTCCAAACAGTAAATATCCCAAACCCTCCTTTAGAGTGCAGGTGTTGTACTTTCCACCTCCAGGAAATTTTATGACAGTTTTTAAAGGGACTTTGTTTCATTAAAAATATTTACAAAAAACTGTGTGCATTGCTAGATTTGTAGGATGAAAGAAAGAGGGATAATACCCTCAGTTATCTTTATGTATCATAACAGATACACACTATTGTACTTTACAGCTTACACCACTAAAATTAATATTCAGTACTGATGTATTTATGTTTCAGAGACCTGTCAGATAACGATCTATCAGAAGTCAACAGTCATATGTTTGATGGACTCCCAGAGTTGAGAGCACTGTAAATACCATCTTTCAGGGTTCTTGAATTACATTGTTTATAATGGCTTTATTATCACTGAAATCTTATTTTATAATTTTGCTATTATCTAAATTTTTTAGATCTATTCAGTTCTGATAAAACTTTTCTTACAGCTCACTGGCAGACAATAAGGTGACCTGCATCTCACCAGGAGCATTCAGCCAACTACCTGCCCTTGCAGAAATGTGAGTACCTTTTATTAATCAACTTCAATGGTCAATTGGCCAGTTCTCTTATTTAAAGTGTTCTATTTGTATTTTTTGGAGCTAAACATTACTAGCTATTAATGGGTAAAATTTGTGTTTAAGGATTTCAATTCTACATTTTATGTGAAAACTTCATTGTTTATTATTGAAGTTTATTTTTTATGTCAGAAACCTTGAGGGCAACCCTCTTCGATGTAACTGTCACATGGGCTGGCTGGCAGAGTGGCTGCGATCACAGAGGTCTACCACAGGTGTTCCCAAGTGTCAGTCTCCTCCACACCTGCGAGATATACTCATCACTGAGGTTCCAAGCTCACAGTTTGCATGTGAAGGTAATGCATTACTCCTTATACTAGTAGATATAAGCTGTATATATACATATATGTATTTGTTGTGATTAAGGATCATGACCACTTGAGGAATTTTGTAGACCCTACCACCAGAACTGGTTTAAATGCCTGCAAGAAGATCAATAAGCTTTTCCAAGGCAGTCCTTTATGTGCAAAGCAGAGCACAAATTGTGTCAAATATTTGTTATATTGTATCTTCAAGTGATATCCAGTTCTTCAGTGACCCTATATTTCCTGGCTAAGATTTTAAGGTTTAGTATATGGCTTTCTCACTAAGTGCATGTCTGTGTAATATTGATACTGTAAATATCCATTAAATGTGTGTTTCCTTACATAAAGACCAAGATATTGCATGTACAGTACATGCATACCTGGCTAATATGGCAGGTTAGGTTGCAGACTGCCACCGTAAAACCAATATCACTTTAAAGTGCATCACAGCCTTTTTTCACTTGCCAGTGCATATAAAAGCCTGAAAAACATGTTTACACTATTATTTATTAAGTGGGCAATAGTGCTAGGCCTAAAAAACTATGTAAAAGTAAAAATAAATAAAAAAAAGCTACAATACTGTATTAGTAACCGAATGTGCACATCATTGTTGAAAATAATAAACATGAATATAATTGAAAAGTGCTGTACAGTGGACCCCGGATTTCGTACTGCTCTCAACTTGCACAATTATGTAAGTGTATTTTTGTATGTCCTCTTGTAAGTGTATTTTTGGGGGTCTGAAACGGACTAATCTAATTTACATTCATCCTTATAGGAACAAATTCATTCGGTAATGGCACTCGAACAGCCTTCTGGAAAGAATTATTGACGAAATCCGGGGGTCCACTGTATTAGCAAAGCACTCTAAAACAAGTGCCGTATTAGCAAGGTATGCCTGTATAAAAACAAATTTTTATAGCCATTGCAGGCACTCTTCATCCTGGTAGTTTTCAAGTACTGAAAATATAAGTTAATTGACTGTGCACTTGTAATTTTTATACAAAATATAAATTAATATTGCATATGCCATTTCTTAAATTCATCTTGTGACAGGTGGAGATATATCACAGTACTTCTCCAAGTGTTTTATATATTAAGTGTTTTTACTCTTCATTGGACAAAATTCAATATAAGCTCAATTTGGTCCATATTTACTTTACTGGATATGAATATGAAGCTGGTAGAAATTAGAATCCTTGGGCACAAGTAGTCATTGAAGCTAACACCTTGGGTAGCTTTAAAAAGGCTTAGACAAATATCCAAGTTAGAAGGGTTGGATTTGAGGAGGGCCTGCCTAGAATGGGCCAGTAGGCCTACTACAGGTCTGTTATTCTTATGTTTGAATTTGAACATTTTGTGTGTGCTTACTGTGTTTTTCATTTGGGTTTTGCCACTTCCTATTTTACATGCCTGTTCATGCATGTTGTTGTTCACTAACAGTTTCTTGATTGACAAACTCCTATATGTTTTTATACAGATGTACTTTTCTCAAGAACATCACTCCATCAGCAGTCATTCATTCTTCGAATGACTTGTGCATGGAATAGACTTTTACAATATATGGACATTAGAGAAATCAGTTGACATGTTTGCTCATTCGTTAACCTTTTAACTGTGTCCAACATACTAGTACACAAGTGATGCCTGCATCCAATGTACTAGCATGCACAATTTTTTGTGGCTTCAAAACTGCACACCCTTGATGAGTTCCAAGAGTCTTTCTACCCCCAGAGCCCGGCCATGGGCCAGGCATATCTTTTGTTTTTTTGACCTTGGCACACTGCTTGGGTCTCCTACATCCTCTTAATCTAAGACTAGATGGGTTGTTCCGTCAGTGTTGTTCCATCAGCAGCTTCAATACCAGCACACTGGTGTGCTGCTGCCACAACCAGGTCTTATTCATTCCAGATTCATTACAATTTGTGTATAAATAGTTGAGAAAACCAAAAAGTTGATAAATGATTCACTTGTGCAACCTTTGGGAATCTTTATTCTGGAAACATTTTGCTAGCCAGTGGCTTCTTCAGTCCAGTACAGAGAAATGTGGAAGATGAGGAGTTTGAGGTGATCAGTCCCTCTACCTAGAGTTGAAGGGTTCAGTCCATCAATCTTGATGAAAGTACTTTTCGTCAAGATAGATTTAACCTAGAATAACCGAACATTGTTGCCTATTTCCATCTCTCGATGAGTATTATCCTCGAAACAATTGTAATACATGTATACATGTATTAAGGTTTCCTTGTAAATATATGTTTTACAATGGTCATGAAGGCACACAGGTGTTATGAACACAGAAATTACTTTGTTCATATAACTCAGGCTATTCCCCTCAAGTCTAATTATGTAATAATTAACGTAGGATAAGCCAATACAGTGGTACCTCGAGTTACGAACTTAATTCGTTCCAGAAGGCTGTTCGAGTGCCGATACTGAACGAATTTATTCCCATAAGGAATAATGAAAATTAGATTAATCCATTTCAGACCCCCAAAAATACACTTACAAAAATATACTTACATAATTGTTCGAGTTGGGAGCTGCTCGTAACTCAAGGTACCACTGTATAGTCAGTGTGACTTATTTCTACATTCTAAGGAATATTACACATTGAAACAATTGTAATATCATAAGTATTCCTTTTCAATATTGTTAGAAGACCACAGCACCAAAAAAAAAAAAAAAAACCCAATGATTTACACCAATTTAAACCATTTATTCAAAGTGAAGCAATGTTGGGCTTAGCATTTCCTCATGTTTGAAGTACGTATTTAAACACCGAAAGAAACTATTGTATTTAGTGTTTAAACTTTAAAAACAATAAAAACTGAAAAATAATCATCATTTGGTTTTAGCAAATCATAAAATGTACGCCACTGTTGCCAACGAGTGATCATTTTTTTGCCAACTTCAACACACCATAAAATTTTTAATTTTTATCAGATTTTGCTCAGTTTTATTCAACTCGTAAAATGCACTCTTAGTCTGTAAGAATTTTTTTTTTTTTTCAAATCTTTGGCCCCACACAGGAAATTTATTTTCTGGTTGTGCCACAGTTAAAGGGTTAAGAACCAGTTGTGGAAATGTGTTTATTTGTGAAAATACATTTCATAATAGTTTTTAAAAAAAATAGAGGTACATGTACATGAGTCATAGAAAGAACTGTCATTTGGCACCATATTTTAATTATAGTCGTTCTTTTTAATGCACACTAAAATTATATTGTCATGACTACAATATATTTTTCTTTCTTGCTACCCAGAGTCCCAGCTAAGTATGTACCTCTGTATTGGTTTGCCTCCTAAATTAGTGGATAGTTCCCTCCTTTAGGTAAATGTTCTTGTTCTATGTTTAAGTATGGATTTTGATATGCAGGATAATTAATAATTACTGTATGTAAAGTAAGCGTATTCCTAGTTTGCAGGTTATATTTTTCCCTCATAATCTCCTTAATATCTCATGGTATAAATGAATACTAATACTGGTGTATACAAAGTTCATTGCTGATATATGATGTAGACATATTTACAGTCACTGAAAATAAAAACTAAATTTCCCTAATTTCAGGTGATGAACCAGGGTGCTTTGGGGTTGAGGAACGATGTCCCCCTGAGTGCAGATGTGAAGGCACTGTTGTCCGTTGTTCCAGGGCAAGACTACGCCAGATCCCTAAGGGCATACCATCACATGCCACTGAACTGTAAGATTTTATTTGTATTTTTTGTGATGAATCCTTTGACTCATGAAACCATAATGAAATAATTATAAATGACTCAGAACATATGGGGTTCGAATGCATGGTGAGCCAGTCATAGAACTAGCATGCCAGTGTGCTAACTACTGTACCATGCTAGCTTTATAAGATTTATCTGACTAGGTATATTTCTATACCCTAGAAAGGTTTGCATATGCACTGTGACCACAGTGCAGGTTTTGAAGATGAATCTTAAACCAACATGTCTGTGTTATTATGGTACATTTTCTTGAGTCATTTTACAATGGGTTTGAAGGGACCATATTGGTGTGAGATTCATATGTAAAAGCCTGCATTGTATACAAATATCCCGCACGTAGGAGAGAGAAGCATTTTTGTCCGACTTGTGACATTTACAAGGAAGGTAAGGGAACTAGTATATATAGGAGAGGGGGACAAGGACGGGACAAAGAGAGAAAGAAAGATGGGGAAAAGTAGTGGTAGAGGTAATGCTGGTAGTGCAAGTAGGAGTAATAGTGGAGCTTGTGCTAACCTTAGTTGGATGAATCATGCAAAGCTGGCATGGTACAGTGGTTAGTACACTGACCTGTTAGTTTTAGAACTGACTCGCCATGGGTTTGAACCCCTATCCATGCTGTGATAAGACTACTATACCCTGATGGGTACAGTAGTATAGTCAATTTCAAAGCTTTGTAGTGAAAATAACTTTCGTAAGAGTCAATGTCACTAAAATCGTTATATATTTTTAAAGGATATTCCTTCACATTACATATACAGGAGGTTCATGACTTACAAATGTCTTGGGTTGCACACACCTACAGTTACAAGTAGTGGAATTAGAAACTAATTCTAGTTGCACAGCTCTTGATTTGCAGTACAGATGTGTGAAACATCACCATTCTGTGTACCAATGTTTTCTATACAAGCAACTTGTTTGTAAATTAAAAACTAGGAACACATTTGTAAGTTTGAGACCTACTGTAAATATGTTTACAAGAAACACATTTTGTAAGTTTGAGACCTACTGTAATTATGCCATAGATCTTGTAAATTACATGTTTCTATATGCATTTTGATATATAAAATTCATGATTAACTAATTTTATCATACAGGTACTTGGATGTCAATGAAATAACTGAGTTGGATGCTGATAGACTTTCTCACCTGACAGCCCTAACCAGACTGTAAGTTAACTTAAGTTGTAAATTTTAGATTGTCTTATAAAATATGCCAGAGACCATGACACTGCCACTAGGGATTTGCTGGTCAGCTAATTAATGTTGCTCTACACACCACCTTTTTCTCTGTGTGCAAAAGTTAATTAATGAAGCAATATGAGTCAGAAAAAAAAATTGGAAACAAAATGACAGAAAAGAAAATTCTAATTTTTGGTGTACAAAATTCTGGAGCTTAGGCTGTTGAAAAGGTAATCTGGTAATGGAAATGTAGCAAACGAGAAGAATCATCACTTACAGCATTTTTTAATTTTAAGTATACTACTCTCTTTATTTTTTGTATCATAATAACATTTAACCATGAACTTTACATAGTTATTTGTTTGTTAACAGAGACCTGAGTAACAACCAAATTGCTGTACTGCAAAACAACACATTTTCCAGCCTTCATCAACTGTCAACATTGTGAGTATAATAATAATTATTATACTATCTTTATTTCTACATGTACAAGGTATACAGGCCTAGCTGACATCAATGACATACTACTATATAGAAAGCCGCTTGTTATGCAGAGCATTTCGGGCAAATTAAGTCAGTTTTGTCCCAGGATGCGACCCACACCAGTCATCTAACACCCAGGTATCCATTTTATACTGATGGGTGAACAGGGACAGCAGGTGTCTTATGGAAAAGTCCCTAATGTATTCCAGCCGTACCGGATATTCGAACTCCGGACCTCAGTATGTGAGCTGAGTGTGCTAGCTATTCGAGCTAGCTGTGTGTCAGAGTCATTCTTCCTTGTCACTTGGTATACAGTGTTACAAACTTATATATGCATTGGACCTCACCTAACGACTTAGGGGATTGAAGAATGGTTCATTAAGCAAAAAATATTTTTATTTTATTTTTCCATAAGAGCCCATGTTATAACTTAGATAGGAACCCAGTTAATAGTACGTATTCCCTATCTAATTCCTATTATTTTTCAGTGGTGTTATACCTGATATCATGCATGCATAATGCAAAAAGTATAGACGATGTCAAATTACATACATAACACTTGTCACTCCTTTTACTAGAGATTAGTCTATTATTTAGTATTGGCATAATGGTGTTATACCCCTGTTTAATGAGTGCATATCTAGAATATACGTGGAGGGTGTTTCTGGGGTCAATGCCCCCACGGCTCAGTCCGTGACCAGGCATGGCACAAAATCTATTAAGACATCAAAATATTGAGAAAATTGTCACATCATGTTTTTGTTGTTGGTTTAAAGGGTTATGATGACTCACAGATCACCTTCTTGAGTTAGAGTTGTGATGAACTGTAGATCAGTAGTTGGCCTAGGACCTGTCACAGCCTTTCCACTAGCCAATAACAAAAACACGGTGCAATACTTCTCTCAATACTTTCATAGTAATCATTGTACTCAAATTTATTTAAATATAATAGTCCTCATATTTTGTAATTTGGAATAAAAAAAATTATTTTTCCACTTCAAAAATAATTCTTTGTTTTTTCCCACACATTCAAACAGAATTATCAGCTACAATAAACTGCAATGCATGCAACGAGACTCGTTGTCTGGCCTGCGGAAACTACGTATATTGTAAGTACAGCATGTTTTTGTTAACTAGTATTTGCATTTTGATAATTAGAGCTGTTTTAATGTTGCCCTGACTTCTATAATTATTTTATCATGTAATGTTTTTGGATTTCCAGTAGTGGCAGACTGCTTTTCCTTGAATTTCTTTCCAACCAGTAATACTTTATCTGTTCTTCATTAATTATTTTTCTATATTTTGAGCTTAATAACCTCTTGCTTATCCTATCGGTGTTTTTTAAAAACTCGCCTTTTCTTTTATTCTCTCATAAACTTTAAGAGGTCATCATACATTTTCCTCTACTTTGCAGTGAAGGCAATTATATTTGAAACACTCTTAATACTTTCTATTTGTCAATTATGGGGTCCACTTTTTTCTTTTGTGTATTTTTTCTATATAATTTATAATTTACTGTATATATTTTTGGCTATTGCTTCCCATATAGTATTATAGTTTTTGCAAAAATGTCATGACATTATTCTTCAATGTATTCACCTCATGGCCAGTATTTATGCACCAGGACCTTTTATATACAGTATTTTTTTAAGCAAAAACTCACCATAAATTGAAAAAAATGGGCATTTACCCATAGTCCATTAACTAAGAACATGATTACCCAGAGTTAACATACTGTGTTTATGGTAATGTCAACTGTAAATGCTGACATTGCAATATCCCTCATTCTCCAGCTTACCTGATTTGTGTTTACAGTTAACAAGCTAGCCAAACAGCACACTGTCCAGGTAGTCTTATTTGTGACTTAATTTTTTTTCATGTGGTACCCTAAGTCATTTTGGCTGAGCATGAGATAGCCAATGTATGTAGATAGCTGTTCCTAATTAAATAAACCTTTAGAAAATGTTAAAGTTAGAAGATTAATCATTTGAACATTTAGGAAACAAATATGAGGCAGTTAGATAGAAGAGTAAACACAGAACATTTAAGAAATAACAGAGACACTGATTATAAATCATTGCTGTAAATGAGAAGTAATTTTTATATTTTATTGAATTCAAATGATAACTCAAACCACTGTGTGTGCCATCGAGTTTTCCTAGCAGAACTCTCCTGTATAAATTGCATATTCCAAGTGCTTATCCCAATATATATAGCTTAGATATGACCCACATGGGTTTGGCACTCTTTTTCACTACAGTACATTAATAATGAGTCCGTTGTATGCATATTTAATATTTGCATATAAGCTTGTAACCTGATGAGAGTAATTCTGTAATAAAAACTGCCTGTACAATATTTGTTGTACAGTGTGGAACATATACAGTATATATTAAGAGAATAGGTAATGCAGATTATATTTTAATAGAGAAGTTGGTTTTCTGACAACTAAAAACTTAACACAAAGTTTTATTTATCTCACTTCAGGTCTCTTCATGGGAATGACATTTCAAGGATTCCAGATGGTGCTTTTCGTGACCTTGTCTTCATTACACATATGTAAGTGTGATCTTCTTGATAAAACATTTATTTTCTATATTTTCAATACTGTGCAGTATTGTGCACGAGTCACACATCCTGGAACCCAGCAATGCATAATTATCATTGATAACTGTGTAGCTCATAATCTGGTGATGCTGTAGGTGGAGTACATTAATTTATTTTTCAGTTTTAGAGAGAATATTAAACAGCTGTATAAAATAATATATGTATTTATTATTGTTATTTACAGAGCAATGGGAGCAAATCCACTTTACTGTGATTGCTCCTTAGCATGGTTCTCAGACTGGGTAAAAGGTGACTTTGTGGAACCTGGTATTGCACGATGTGCTGAGCCACCTACCATGAGGGACAAACTAGTACTTACTACACCGACTCAAGCTTTTAAGTGTGTTCCAAAGGTCCCTGATGAGGTTAGTCAAAATACATGAATAGGTTTAAGATTTTTTCAGTGTTAAATTTTTTTCTTACAATTGTGGCTTCTTATAGAGTAGTACAGTAAGTGCTCTTATAATTTGTGGGTTACATTCCTGAAAGTCAGCACATTATGAAAAATAGCATGACATGAAGTGAACATATGGGAAAAATTAGGACATATTTGTCATTCAGCTTTCTGAACCTGACTTTCCTTACTGATAGAAAATCAGAGAAATTATTTGCCCCAGAAGGCCATAATTGACTCCAACCTGCACTATGATACTTTAATGTGCATCTGTAATATTAAATTTATGTCAGAAGTCTGGCATGTCAGTCTCAGAGCTGTCATCCATTGTTGCAATGAGTTTTTTCTATTATCTTGCATGTGTAGTGGCATTTAAATGTTTTAATAACTCCTTGATCCCAGTGGCTGTATCTAAGATGCTGTATCAGGT
Source organism: Cherax destructor (assembly GCA_009830355.1). NCBI lineage: Eukaryota > Metazoa > Arthropoda > Malacostraca > Decapoda > Parastacidae > Cherax > Cherax destructor. The sequence continues at coordinate 183,690 of WNWK01002036.1, forward strand.
GTGTAACATCAAGATGTTGTATCAGGTGTGTAACATCAAGATGATGTATCAGTGCGTAATATCAAGATTTTTCCTTGCTATGAAATTTTGGTTGTATTTGAATCATGTTGCAAAAAACTCACACTATGTGATGTTACATCATAAGAGGGCTTACTGTACCTGGAAAATCAGTAATTGTAACTTAATTTTATGAAAATTTGAATGATATTATATTTTTCATTTTCCTTAAGCTCCAGGTTTTTTCTTCAGGTACTTGCAAAGTGTGATTTGTGCTACACTCATCCTTGTGAGAATGGCGCATCTTGTCGTGCCCTCGCCAACCGCAGCTACGAGTGTATGTGTGCTCCAGCATTCTATGGGTCAAACTGCCAATACAAGATAGATGCTTGTTATGGAAATCCATGCAGGAACCTTGGCACTTGCAAGATTCTAGAAGCTGGTCGTTTCAGGTAAACTATCTTGAGAAAAGATATACGTATACAGCACTTTAGATTCAGTTTTCACATGGACTTTTAAGATAATATTTTTAGTGTGGAGTTTATTTGTTAAGACTTAAAGTTTGATTAGTACAACACTACAGCAAAGTCTACTGTATACACAAATTTTTTGGCAGAACTTAAATTTTATATTTGTAAAATATACCATATTCAGAGTACGTATAGATAATCTAGCAGAGTGCAAAATATTGAACAAAGCAATGGCTACTAGACATTTAGGTAAGGTTATACTGTAAGAAGCTGGTATGGTATTGACAACAAAGGTACTTGTATGGTAGTAATAGTAACCAGTCCTAATGCACATGAACACATGAGATGCTAACAACACACTGTCTAGATAATGTGATGAAATTTGTGGTGGAGTAACACATATGGGGAATTTTAATGTTTTTATTTGTGATTATGTCATGATAATTGGTTTTGTTTTATATAGCTGCCACTGTCCTCCTGGGTTTGAGGGAGACCGATGTGAGGTCAATATTGATGACTGTGCTCAAAATAAATGTGAGAACAATTCTACTTGCATTGATCTTGTGGAGGAATATAGATGCCAGTGTCACCCTGGTTACACAGGTAAATTTATATAGTTCTTCATAACTCTGTTGCTTGTTTTCTTGGCAGTTTCATATATCAATCACTGATTTGCATGTACCGTATTTTATGGCATTGAAGACGCTATTTTTTTCCAAAAATAAGTCTCGTAAATTTATCCAGTGTCTTGGAGGCCGAAGTATAGTTTATCTTTTTTCCAAAATTTAGCCAGTCAGAATTGTGGAAGTGTCATCGACACTGGAGCGTCTTGTTCGCTGTAACATACAGTAATCATTTTCTTGTGGTAGTTAGAATAATAATAATAATATTAATAATAAATTTCCTGCATACTGTGCCCAAAAATGCCAGGGACCTCTTATGTTCTATGTCCATGTAATGTAATATGTAGATGGAAAGTAGTCATTTAGTCTGGATTTTCAGATAAAGGCCACAAACACAGCACATCATTGACCTAGCTGAACCATTTAGCATTATTTATAAGTATTATGGTTTCAGAACATTCCATAAATAAGTTGTACTTAAAACAGGCAACAGTGGATGACTTATAGCATTCCAATGTTTTGGGCATACTAAATTAGAATTTGCAGTTTATAATACAGAACTGATTAATTCATTCAGAGTTGAAATATAGTGGTAGGTTAAGTTTAATAGAATATGCTCAAGCATCTTGGTGAAGTTATTTGTTAGTCTGTTAGTGCGGGATTATTAGCTTTGCCAGTTTTAAACAGTTCACACAAATGTAAGAGAGAGAGGGGAGTCTCGGAAAACATCTAATTTTATGGTCAGTTTTTCAGGAGTTGGTTTAACATCCCATTAGTGTCACTTGTCATGAAAGATCATAGAGAAAAATGTTTGTTGGTTCTCCCCCTCTTTGTTTGTAGACTTAAAGCATCTATGTAGTTACACTTTAAAATTAGATTTTTCTCATAAATGCATTACTCTTTACTTTCATTCAGGTGATTACTGTGAACGTAAGATCCCCTTCTGTAGCAAAGAATTTAATCCCTGCAAAAATGGAGCTGCTTGTGTTAATCACTTTACCCATTATGAGTGTCAGTGCTCTCTGGGATACTCTGGTGAAAACTGTACCGAGAACATTGATGACTGTGTCAACCATTTGTGTCAGGTACTATATAGTCTTTGGTATACTGATATTCTTTTGTGTTATACACTGTATACTCTGCTCTGGATAATGTTGAAACTCACTTGTAGCAAATATATGAAATAGTTAATACTGTAGTATACTGTTTTGCATGATTTTTAATAGTTAATGTCAACAGAATGGTGCATCATGTGTAGATGGAGAGAATGAATACACCTGTAAGTGTATTAATGACTACACTGGAAAGTTCTGTGAGGTCGGCCCAGCAGTGTTCCTTCAGACTTCACCGTGTCAACAAAATGACTGCCAGAATGGCATTTGTTTTGTTCCTCCAAACTCAAAAGATTATGTATGCAAATGTTCTCCAGGTTTTTCAGGTAAGTAATGCAGTAAAAAAAATTTTTTTATATAAAAATGTCAGGGTCAGACCATTAGTCTGAAAATTTACAGACAAGTGCAGATTGATGAATGTGTAGAAAGGTATTCAAAATCAATTTTGTTTTCTGGCTTTATTGTTCAGATACAGTGGACCCCCGGTGTTCGTAATTAATTCGTTCCAGAATGCTGTTCAAGTGCCATTACCAAACGAATTTGTTCCTATAAGGAACAATGTAAATTAGATTAGTCCTTTTAGACCCCCAAAAATACACTTACAAAAGCACTTACAAAAATACACTTACATAATTGTTGGAGTTTGGAGCATTACAAACACCGGGGGTCCACTGTATTTGACATTAGTTATATTATTATTATAATCAGAACCAAGTGTTAAACCTACAAGGGTCATTCATTAGTTATAGAACATTAGTTATAGGACATTAGTTATAGAACACTGAAAATACAGTCATGTATATTTTTTTTTTTTTTTTACATACCTTCATTTCTGACAATAATGGCATATAAAAATGGCATCTGCCTTTTTATTCTTTAATGTTCCCCTAGATCTTCTGGTAGGCAGAAACCATTTTACACAAAGAAAAAAAGACAATAATACGTACCTAGTGAGTGAGAGAGGTTGCTTTTTATCTCTGCCATTTTCTTACTAAAATACTTTAACCCTTTGCAATAAAAGGAAGTTGAGGTAGCTTTCCTTCCTTATCTGTCTGCTACAGGAGCAACAGACATAAGAGACCATATGAGAAAGTATAAGAAGTACAGTGCCGGCACTCTGAAGGAGGGGTGTTAATGTTGCAGTTTTGTAGCTGTAGTGTAAGCATGCCTCTGGTAAGATAGTGATGGAGTGAATGATGATGAAAGTTTTTCTTTGTCAGGCCACCCTGCCTTGGTGGGAAACGGCCGATGTGTTAATAAAAAAAAAAATGAGAAAGAGATGTAAAATACAAGTGCAGTAATGGCAGATAATTACAGTGGGATGGGTCTTGCTAACCACTTTTTAACCAATTAACATCACAATGTCGCTAGTATTTATTGTCTCTCTCGCCCCTCTTGAGTTCTCCGTACTGTATTAATTAATGTTAGTTGTGTCTGCAGTGTTCTCCCTTCTTGTCAAGATATAGTTAAAGCATTTTAGTAAGTTGGTAGAAATAATACAGATATGAAATATAGGGAGAGGTGGCAGAATGATGAAGAGAGAAGAGAGATAGGGAAGGAAGTACTATGCCATAATTACAATGAAGTAGGGGAAGAAATAAACCTGTATGAGCCATGTCGAGTGGTGTTTAAAAATATAAAAATTCATTAAGAACTAAATGAATCAAAATAAATTTTATTATTTTTAACATGCTGGCTGTCATCCACCAAGGTAGGGCAACCCTTAAGACAAAACACATTTACTATCATCCATTCAGTAGCTGTCTTGCCAGCAGTGCGTAGACATTAGACTTCAAATGACCATTCCTCCAAATTTCCCCACCCCTCCTTCAAAGTGCAGTAATTATACTTCCTACCTCCAGGACTAAAGGTTGACAGCAGCAACCTAGAGAGGTACAGTACTACCATCCTGCCTTATGAGTGTGAAATGGAAAGTTAAATTTACACTCTAGTTTGTCTCTTTTCTTTGTCTTGTACAAAACACGAGATGATGGGTACATTTTCTTATTACCTGCATCCAGTATACACTACACAGGCAGTTGTGCATGTATATGTATACACACTAACATCACAGCTGAACAGTGATGCCAGCACCCTTCTGGCAAGACACTAAATGGGTTATTTTTTTTTTTTTTTTTTTTTGAGGGGGGGGGTCATCCTACATTGGTAGGAAATAGCCAGTGTATTAAAAGAATTACACCTCATCTGCATTATCTTCTAATTTTTTAGTAGTTCTTGCCCCTTTTAGTGTTTCTTGTCAATTTCATGGGGAAAGTTTGTTAGAATCATTACCCTGTAAGTAACGAGTGTCATAGACGGCAAATAAAATGACGAGAGCAAGGGGCCAGTAATTATCATTATGACTACAGTGGACCCCCGAGTTTCGTAAAAACTTCACTCCTGAAGTCTGCTCAAGTGCCATTACCGAACGAATTTACTCCCTTAAGGAAAAATTTCACGTAGGTTAGTCTATTTCAGACCCCCAAAAATACACTTCCACAAGAACTTACAAAATTATACTTACATAATTGCACGATTTCCGGGGTATTCGTTAACCGAGGGTCCACTGTATATACAATCTACTGCCACCTAGCATGCATCCATTATAATGTTTTTGTTAGTTCACCTGCCCTAATGTATTTGTTGTTGTATAATGGTCTTTATAATGTCATTTTTATATCTTTTTTTTTCAATATTGAAATATTGACTTCTTATCCACACTGACTGTAAAAGCTTCATAATTTGTGCAACTTCAAAGTGTTTTTTTGTTTACTATTGTTATTTTTGTAGGTAAACATTGTGAGTACCTTACTCGTGTGCATTTTGGTGCCAATGACTCATACCTAGCTCTGGAGCCTCTCAAAACACGACCCTCGTCCAATGTGACACTTCACGTCCGAACTAACAAAGAAGATGGAGTGTTACTCTACATAGGGGAGTCGGCACATCTTGCAGTGGAGTTGTTTAAGGGTCGTATCAGAGTGTCTTATGATGTGGGAAATTATCCAGTTTCAAATATGTTCAGGTATGGAATGTGCTTTTCTATAACATTATATATTTTTCCATATTATTATTATAATCAAAAGAAGCGCTAAACCACAAGGGTCAATATTTTTCCAAAGATACCCATGATATAATTAGAGATGCAGTCCCAATCCAGAATATTCAGCATGTAATTCCATAAAAAAAATTTGCAAAAAATATTTGCCCAAAATTTATTTTCCGTACTGTTCCTTTTCACTTAGAAATACAGGTGGTAATAAATATTTTTTAAATAAAACTATATACAATATTCCATGTAAAATAACTGAGGAAAACAAAATCCAAAATTCAGTCATTCTTTGTATTGCCAGTTGTCAATTTGTTTCCCTACTTTGCAGACGATGCTTAAATTGAAAACCAACCACAGGATTTCATTAAAAAATATGCTCATTGGATCTTCCATGTCCAAATCTGTTTTCTCTTGGGTCATTCTTTATGATGAATATCAGTATAAACCAGTTTAGAATAATATTTAAAGAAAACTTGTTAAAAAGGCGAGAGTGAATTTGTGTTGCAGCAACATTCTCATATCGCAGGGTAGGAAGGATTCACTCTTCTTACCATCAGTATAAGTAAAGCAAGACAGTAGTCTACTGCCATCCCTCACTTTCACTGTTGGGTACTTATTACCACTATCTTAACTTCATTTACCAACTTACACACTCATATTCTGGGAGGATTGGAGTCTTCTCTAGTGCTTTCAGTATAGTCAAAGTAGATGAACACTTCATATTCAGTTAATACAAACAGTGTAAGTCAGTCACCACTTAGGTTAGCACCACTAAAGTGATGCTCAATCTTAGCAATAACACTATTCAACAGATACAGTTGTAAGTGTATTTTTGGGGGTCTAAAAGGACTAATCTAATTGACATTATTCCTTATGGGAACAAATTCGTTTGGTAATGGCACTTGAACAGCATTCTTGAACGAATTAATTACGTAAACTGGGGGTCCACTGTATTATAAATATAAACTGCCATGAGGGAAAATTGAATAACACAGTGTAAGGGATATTATACAGTTTATTCACAATACTGAAGTACTTGACATACTGTATATCAATATATAGATTAGGGAGTGAAACAGTCACTGGAAAGGGAGGATTTGACATGGTGAAGTACATGGGAAGATCTTTCTTAATATGTTTGAATACTCCAGAATGGGGGTATACAATCAAATGATACCAAAATAGAACTATTCACGTCCTCTAGGATAATCCAAGCTCAGCTTCCTAAAAGTCTTGCGGCTAATTCCTCCACAGTATAATGGAAGATCAACCTTGTTCCCACATTGCATTTATGAGCTACTATGAACCACTCTTGTATAATAAATTTTGTGTAATGAAATTCAGTATTAAGAGCAATTTTAAGTTTTGTTTTTTGAATAAGTAATAAGAATAATCCATAATTTCACTACAGTTATGAAGTTGTAAATGATGGAGAATGGCATTCAGTTGAACTGCTGACCTTGAAGCAGAACTTCACCATGCGTATAGATCGTGGTTCTGCTCGCTCCATAATAAATGATGGATCTAATGAATACCTTCAAGTCTCTTCACCCCTCTATATTGGTGGTCTTCCTAGGGAAGTGGCACACTCTGCAAATAGACAGTGGCATCTGAGGGATTCAGGAAGTTTCAGTGGTAAGAAGCTAGTGTGCAGATAATTAAGTTTAATCTATGCATATTGTGAATTATAATACTATTATGGGTTCTTATAGCAATTAGGGAATGGGAGGTAATCAGGTTTGATCCAAGGAAGGGGAGTTTAGCTCTGATTTCTTGGATCAAGAGCCCTTCATCATCATTAAGGCATTTTCCTTGTAGGGAGTGTAGTTTGTAAAACATACTATGGTAGTATATTATCTTTTACTTTCTCAAGTTTATTCACATTACTAATCCATAATTTTTTTTTGTTATAGGTTGTATGGAAAGGATGTATCTGAATGGTCGTCTTACAGACCTTGGCTCAGGACAGCAACACAAGGTTGCTCCCGGTTGTGGTGGTGAGGAGACAGTCAGAGATCAGGGACTCAATGGCAATGACCAGCACATGTTAAAAGCAGCAAAAGGCCTTGGAGCTAAAGAGGAAGAATGTCATCATAATAACTCAATCACTAATGAAGTTCAGGTAAAGACCACTTACATATTAGAATTCAGTAGTTGGCATCTCCATACTCTTAACCTTTTGTTAATTTTGACAAAATAGTTTTTCATTTTTAACATGTCAGCCGTCTTCCACTGAGGCAGGGTGACCCAAAAATGAAGAAACACTTTCACCATCATTCACACATAATCACTGTCACTCCAAATGGCAAATATCCCAAACCCCTCCTTTAAAGTGCAGGTTTTGTACTTCCCACCTCCAGGATTCAAGTCCAGCTAACTGATTTCCCTGAATCCTTTCACAAAATATTACCCTGCTCACACATGCCTGCTGTATGTCCAGGTACCTTGCACACAAAACCTCTTTTACCCCCTCCTTCCATCCTTTCCTAGGATGACCCTCTTCCCATCCATTACAGATTTATAAACCCTCCAAGTCATCATTTTGCTCCATCCCCTGCATATGAAAAACCACCTCAGCAACCCCTCTTCAGCCCTCTGAATAATACTTTTAGTAACTCCACTCCTCCTAATTTCCATTCTATGAATTCTCTGCATAATATTCACACCACACATTGCCCTTAGACACGACATCTCCACTGCCTCCAGCCTCCTTTTTGCTGCAGCATTTACAGCCCATGCTTCACACCCATATAAGTGTGTTAGTACCATTATACAGTGGACCCCCGCCTAACGAGCAAAATTCATTCCAGAAGCCTGCTCAAGTGCCATTACTGAACGAATTTACTTCCTTAAGAAATAATGTCACGTAGGTTAGTCTATTTTAGACCCCCAAAAATACACTTCCACAAGCACTTACAATATTATACTTACATAATTGTATGATTTCTGGGGTGCTCATTAGGCAGGGGTCCACTGTACTCTCATACATTCCCTTCTTTGCCTCCACAGATACCTCAGTGCACCATTCACCTTTTTTCTTTCATCAGTTCTGTAGTTTACCTCGTCCTTCATAAACTCATCCGCTGACAAGTCTTCATTTCTTCCATCCTCCCTCCAATGTGATATCTAATTTTTCTTCACCTAACTTGTTTGATGCTCTCATCACCTTAGTCTTATCTATGTTCACTTTCAACTCTTTTTCCTTTACACACTAAATTGTTTAGTTTTACTATATGCATCCAAGAAACTTCTGTACATAATGAGACTCGCCTAGAAATTTCATACACCAGTTTTGGCACATTTTTATTGCATGATCTATTAAGATTAATATTACTGAAGGAGCTTGTGGAGACAAAGAACTTTGTCCGTGGAAGCAAAGAGGGGAATGTATGAGAGTATAGTTATACCAACACTTATATGGGTGTGAAGCATGGGTGATGAATGTTGCAATGAGGAGAAGGCTGGAGGCAGTGGAGATGTCATGTCTGAGGGCAATGTGTGGTGCGAGTATAATGCAGAGAATTTGTAGTTTGGAAATTAGGAGGAGGTGTGAGATTACCAAAACTATTATCCAGAGGGCTGAGGAGGGGTTATTGAGGTGGTTCGGACATGTAGAGAGGATGGAACAAAATAGAATGACTTCAAGTGTATAAATCTGTAGTGGAGGGAAGGCAGGGTAGGGGGTCGGCCTAGGAAAGGTTGGAGGGAGGGGGTAAAGGTTTTGTGTGCGAGGGGCTTGGACTTCCAGCAAGCATGCGTGAGCGTAATTGATAGGAGTGAATAGAGACAAATGGTTTTTAATGCTTGATGTGCTGTTGGAGTGGGAGCAAAGTAACATTTATGAAGGGATTCAGGGAAACCTGCAGGCTGGACTTGAGTCCTGGAGATGAGGAGTACAGTGTCTGCACTCTGAAGGAGGGGTGTTAATGTTGCAGTTTTATAACTGTAGTGTAAGCATGCCTCTGGCAAGACAGTGATGAAGTGAATGATGAAAGTTTTTCTTTTTCGGGCCACCCTGCCTTGGTGGGAATCGGCCGATGTGTTAAAAAAAAAAATACTGAAGATTTTATTTGGATTATAAACCTAGAGGCTTAGTAACCCAAGATATATCAATAAAATCTGGCTAGTTCCATTGGGGTCTTTTGATCCTCTACCCTAGAATGCAACCCACAGCAGTCAGGTAACACCCAGGTACTTACTGTTAGGTGAGCAGGGTAACAGGTGTAAACATACCAAATGTTTCCACTTGTGCTGATCAAACCCAGGTTCTTCATATGTGAACCAAAGACACTGCCACTTCAACTATGAGTCACTCTCCCACTTAGGTATACTCTTGCACTGAATCTAGCCTAATCAGATATCAGGGGAATAGACATAGACCAAATAGAGGTTACCAGACTCAGGGCCAGTGGTAGTCATAATGCCTAACCTAACCTCATCCTGAACAGTAATAAAGAAACATTCAAAACTGCAATGATATTTGTAAACTTTAATGTCTACTTAGCAGTAGCATTCTCACTTTGGGGATAGCTGTACTATTTTTGACAAAAGCACAGGCTTGCCTGCACTATTTTAATATGTTCTGCCTTCTTCGCTTTCTATAATTTCTTGTTAAAAATGTGAGAAAACTGGAGATGTGTTCACTACTCATGAGGGAGAGCCACACAGCCAGTGATGATATCTTGCTGCCTAACCTAACTTTCTCTTGTAAATCATCAATGAACCCCTCCAGTAATATTCAGTAATGTAATGCCATTTATAAACCTGCACATGTATCAAGCTTTCAATGTTTCCTGTATTCTCTGAGCTTCTACTGTAGGATGGATATTACAATTCAAAATTTATTTTATTCTAATATACAAAGTTAATACTATACTGTATTCTTTAGATACACCCACCTGTACTAGAAGAGGAACATAAGGAAAAAGAAGAAATGACCAGAATTGATCCATGTGAAAATCACAAGTGTCGTCGTGGACGATGTAAACCCAGACGCAAGTCAGATGGATTTGACTATAAGTGTCGTTGCCGAACTGGGTGGTCTGGTAGATTTTGTGACCAAGGTGAGTTTTCCTTCTATTCTGTAAAATGCTGCTTAAGTGAGGGAGACTGTTGTAGATGGCATAGTAGGTAAGTTTGGAGTGCTAGGGATGATAATGAGGGGCCTTTAACTGAATTATGTATAGAAAGAGGTAACACCTTAAGAAAAAACTGAGAAATAAACGAGATGTGATATAGAGCAATGGCATCAATTTGCTAGACTATTTATTAGTACAGTGGTACCCCGACTTACGATGGTCCCCAAACTCACCCTTTTATGTAAGTTTATTTTTTTAAATGCTTTTGTAAGTGTAATTTTGGGGGTCTAAAAGGACTAGTCTATTTTACATCATTCCTTATGGGGATAAATTCGTTTGGTAATGGCACTTAAACAGCATTCTTGAATGAAAAAATATCGTAAGTCGGGGTACCACTGTAGATGGTGTTGATGGGTTGACATCTGGATATGCATATATTAAGAGGATCAACAGATTTAGATCATTATTTAGTGGTAGTACAGTAAGAGTAATAGGTAGATAAAGTAAAGGAAAATGACTTTCCCTGTTATTAAGAGAACAGGGAAAGATATAATGCAACTATTGGGAGAAAGGTGTTAAAGAAAAAGTACAGGTAATGAGGGGGAGGATTTCAGAATTCAGTGCGAAGAGTGCACAGAAGTTTGATGATGGTGTTAATGGAATGGTGAGGATGGTGCTGTAGAAAAAAATAGCATACAAGGTTTTTACTATGTAGAAATGATATGTATACAGAAAATAGTATATATGGAAAGAAGAGAGCTTAGAAAAGTAGTGAGGGAGTGCAAAAGAAGAACTGATGAAAGAATAAATAAGTACAATAGAACCCCCCATAGCCACTGATTCAGTATCCACGGTTTCAGTTATCCACAGTTTACTGTAGCACAAAAATACCTCTTAATTTTGCATAATAATGGCCTCCAAAGCACAAAAGTAGAAAAGCTGGCAGTTCTTCAGAGCCTAAGAGAAGCTGTGAAGTGCTTCCCATCAGTGAGCAAGTGATAATTCTCTACTTATTGTCCATAATTTATCAATTAATAGGAATACGTATATAGGACTAAGGCATAGGGTTTGGTACTATCTGCGGTTTTGGTATACACTGCAGGTACTTGGAACGTATCTTCCACAAGGGGGTCCTACTGTATTTAGCAAATTTTGCTGAGGAAAAAGAAATAACTTTGGAGAGAGATTAATAAAACTGAGGAACAAATGAACTTGTCAGTTAAAAACGAAAGTGGGAAAAATGTTAAATGGGAGGTGGGCATACTAGAATATTTTGAGTTGTTAAATAATGGTGATAAAATGGATGCAGTAATTGCATGCTTTGGGCATATGTACCCAATTACTTACAGGTACATGCCCATTTGGAGTCTCCCACAGTAGCTAGGGTCATATGGCCAGCAGCACCAGCTGGGCAAGACCAAGGGTACAACCACCTATCTATTGACCTCTTCAAATGTATGCCTTTTACTAAATTTATATTGCATTTAGCACTGTAGGACATTAAATCAATCTGGTTTCAAAATGGAGGGGCTTTAGATTTTAAGTCCCTGTGGTTTAGCACTTCTATTTGATTATAATAATTTAGATTTTAAGATTATTTTTTTATTATAAGTTCTGTTGGCAAAAAAAAAACAGGATTAGAAAACTCATTGCTTTAAGTTTTTTTTAAATCCTGAATATTGTAAACAATACCAGAAAAGGTGGTTCAGTAAGAGCTTGAATACCTCCCAATTATATAAGTCTTATCAGTAATAGACAAAGGTTTATGTACATAGGGATTATGTATATAGGGATTGTGTTTATGTAAAAAAGAATCTTTTGAACTTACATTTTCTATTTTTCAGCTCCAACTTGCCGTAAGGAACAGTTTACCGAATATTATGTGGAAAATGGATGCAGGTCAAGGAGGCCCATCAAAAATGCAATCTGCAGTGGCACTTGTGGTACTCACTGCTGCAAGCCACGCAGAACAAAGCAACGGCAGGTTCGGCTTATTTGTAATGATGGAACATCCTACAAAAAAGAGATTGAAATCATCAGGAAATGTCGTTGCCGCAGACGATGTTACTGAAAAAAACTTTTAAAAAAAGTCATTTTGGAGATTGAATACTGAGGAGAAAATCAAATAGCCATTACTGAAAACAAGCCTGTGTAATATCAGTCAAGAGATAGAATTATATTCGAGCATGTTTAGTGAGAGCATTAAAAGTGACAAACAGTAGATTTGAAAAGTTCCTCAGGAGAGATGTAGTATGGTTTGTAGGGAGGTATAACTGTAGAATTAAGTTTTAACACCAAGAATTGACAATGATAGTCCTTATTATATGATAAATGTAGGTACTCATAATAACCTCCTATGTATCCCATGTCTATGAGCCAAACCAATACATGTACATTTCCATTATCTTAATGTAGAAGTCAAATAGAAACAGGCTGATTCAGGCAATGGTATCTGCAAGGAGAAATGTCCTCATTAAATAATAGGTCATTGCTGTTATAAACATGCACTCTGGTGGAGACCCAATCCTCATTTAATAAACCTGGATTAAAGGTGTGCAACTTTGCACATGTGGCATCAGAATAGTCTGAATCTGTGTGTAACAGTATTTTAAAACAAAGTTTGGAAAGTTGAAAATCTGATTGTATTTGAGGTCAAGCAACTGTTATTGAATGGTGAAATTCAGCTTTTCTGTAGTTGGTGCAACAGTTCGCTTTGATATTTGGTTGACTGTTCATCAAGCAGAAGCTTCGCATCACAGTTTCTGTACTAGGAGATGGATTCAGTGGCGTAATGCATGTGTAGTTATCTACAATCATGAGATCAGCATAGTAGATATACATCTTTCGCCCCCCCCTCCCCCCGACTACTTACCTCATAAGCCGTTGTGTTAATTATCCGTTGCAGCATGCAATGTGTGTCATATATCAAAATATGTGTAATGTTTACATAGTTAATGTAAGTCATGGAATTTACTGGTAATTTCATTTGAAATTTCTCGAAAATTAAACTCTTAAGTGTTGAGACAAAATATTCATAAACTATTATTATTAAGTTTCAAGATGTACATAGTGATCAAATTTAGTTTAGATAAAATAATTTTATGAATTGTATGATAATTTTATGAAAGGCTTTATTGTAAAGTATGACTGCATTTTTGTTGTATGTAAATCATCATGTCAAAGTCCCTCTCTAGTTTCTGTGTGCTATTAAATTATTTCATATAAACTATCTCATGTTTCATAGGAATCTCAAGGCAAATTTTTCTAACCCATTATAAACCTATAATCATTTATATTTTGTACAGAAGATATGACGTATCATAGTACTGACATAGCTCAGAGCGTTCCCATATGTAGGCTAGTAAAGTAAATATCTAACCAGGGAAGATGAGCAGGAACTGCACATTAATCCCACAGAATGCCAAGCAGTGTACGAGATTAGTCTTGTCAGTGTTTGAACACGTTATTTTGAAATGTGCAACATTTCATAAATAAGTAAATTAAATTTTTTTTAACAAACTGTACTTCCTGCAGTAATGTGAATTGAATATTAGAAATTATATCATAATTACATGATAAATTATTAATATCCATATAATTTCGAGGAATAAGCACACAATCTCCTTTAAGCTCTCATCCTCTGGTAGGATAGATACAATTGCTTCAGCAACCTTTGTGCCATATCTTATAGTGGGCAGCTAAGGTCAAGCTGGGTCATAAAGTGAGGTAAGCTTTCCTTCAAAGTTCCTACTAGAAATCATGTCATTATATTTTTCAGAATATAAATTATTAGCAAAGTTACGAAGGTAACTTTTGTAAACTACTATATTGTAATGTTTACAGACAGCTTACCTCAGCCATTACTGAACAAATTATGGATTATAAGTATTATGATCTCGCCAGCTATGATGTCCTATTGCTTCCCATTTGTATAAAATGTCTTTAAATGTTACTTAGTTTAAAGAAAGGGCCAAATATATAGGCAAATGACACAGTGGTACCATTTCCTTCATTTTTAAAGTTTTTTTGAAGTTAACTCAAAAAATGCTCTCTCGCATGACTTGACCTCTGTAACTATGTATAGGTGAGTACACTCAAACTAGTCCCAAAGCTAAGAAGCATCAACAATTAGAAGAGACAAAAGGAGCTAAACTTGACATGACAGCAGGACCAGGGAAGATGTGACACTGACATACAGAATACCATAAGAAATTTATGGGGTGCACAGGAACAGTGTATTTAAAGATGCAGGCAGTGGTTACACTAACACACTTGACACTAAATGCAGACAAATCACAGGGATACTAAGAACTATTTCTTCAGCATCAGCACTGTCAAGAAGTGAAGTGACTTGAACACTGAGATTTTAGAGAAAAGATCCATACATAGCTTTAAGACTAGATATATCATAAAGCGATGACAGAGTAAACCCGACAAGGAACTGAAACTCAACCTCCTGCTACCACAAATGTCTACACGTCACCTCTTTTAAACACAAATATCACCCTGCTCACAATACCCATTACAAAATGTATATCAGATCTTTCATACAGTGCACAACACTAGTACGGAGTCCCACCTAAACAAGTATGTTCATAATCTGAGTCCAGAGCTTTGCTATGAGACTACTGGAACTAAGAGGAATGACCTATGAAAAAATGGCTAATTAAACCTTATAACTGGACAAAGCATGCTTCATGTGTATGAGAGGCTCCAAGGGGTTGACAAGTGAAAAACTGGAATGGAGTCATAAATTAAATAGATACAATTTTTCATAGATCTTTTGAAATATTTTTTCCTGATCACTTTAGGGTAATCAGAAAACAAAGTGACCTGGATGAATAAATGGAGGCATATTATTCATAGCTTCATGATAGTGCCCATGAGGGTAGGAGTGAACCCAGCCAGAGCCAGAATCTAAGACTGTATATCAATTGTAGAATATACCAAGTAACACTTTATATATTGTGACACCCAAGTGGAATCATCAAATGCTTTTGAATTAGGAATGGCCCGTAGGCCAAATGCAGTGCCCGTTCATGTAGCTTTTTGTAATAGCCTTTTGTCTGATGACAACAAGTTTGACAATGTGTTTCTGAAATTAAGAATGATCCTGACCTCTGTGTGATGGTGTTAGTAGTGGCAATCAAAGCAGATTCCAAACAGTCCATTATGTCTGTCTGCTTTGATAAGTAGTCTGGCATTAGGGAAATTAATCAGATGGTTTCCATGTAGTGGTGAATAGTACAAGCATTACTGTCATCCCTCTGGCAGTTTTTTTTTTCATTGATCCTTTGTCCAGGTTCTTGAAGGTTTCACCAATGTAAAACTTATAACAGCCTCCACACAGTATGTAGATACTGGCAGTAGTGTCCTTGGTTATGGTAACCTAGTTGTTAAAAAAGAACATCACTTCAGGTGTCTACGTGATACCATGTGGGGGAGGGTTATGAAACATTTTACATGAGTGAAACTTTCCAGGGATCTGAACATGAGAATCTAAAAACATAGAAATGTCTTCCAGAAGAATGACATGAACACTGCTTGTACCATTTACTGCAACATGGAAAACCATCTGATGAATTGCCCTTCTGGAAAGAGGCAGACAAGCATAATAGGCTATACTTGGAATCTGCTCTGATAACCACTACTAATGCTATAACAGAGAAGTTAGGATCATTCTAACTTTCAGAAACACTGGCTAAATGTATTCTCACCAGATGAGATACTGCTATAACAGAATTATAAGTAGGGGGCAATAAGAGAGGCAGGCAAGGAGGGGACACCCTACCAGCCCATCCTAATTTTAAGAAATTCATTGATTTCAATTTGCTGTGCCACATTACAACAGATGACATCACTTATCAGGTCAACATCTTCCCTCATAACTTTTCTACTTTATGTTCTACTTGTCTGAGAATTGACAAAGTCCCTGGTGCACAAAAAAGTGTTCTCAATACAATGTCATGACCTGTATTTTGTTTTATTTACACAGAATCTAAGACTCTTCCCTGTAAGCACAAATAGGAGAGTAAAAACACACACACATACAGTGGAACTATGTATCAATGGAATGGGATACAAGAGACAGTAAGTGCAACAATTAGAAATTTATAAAAAAACTGCATAACTGGTTAAATACTGATGAAACACACGTAGCTATAAGTAGGTAATTACATACATGCATGCACACACACATTAAATGATGTAATATTTATTTGCATTTGTATGCATCACTACACATATACACACATGCAAGCAAACAATACAGCACAGATTCAATATACAAAAAACGAAATAGTGATAATTGTTTTGAAGTTTGAAGGAAATGGATCTGAGGCATTCTTGTTCTTACTTTTGTATATATTAAAATTGTCCCACTGAAGACATTATATAACCTAGTAATGACTGGTAGAAGTAGGGCATACTCATGGTAAGAACAGATAAAGCAGGTACTACTGTGTCCTCTAGCTGGCTCACTCATTCACATGACATATATTGTACTGACCATAATACCTACCTTTACAGCATTTTTGAAAAAGTCATTATAGTTTTCATTACAGCTTTATAACATCAGAGGTTGCATAATGATTATAATGGAACTAATTCAGTAGTTAAAAAATATTATCTAATACCACTCTCTGCGATGTACAAAACTCCAGTCTTAATACTGTACTATAAACTTTATTGTGTCTTCCCTTGTTTATTTAATCCTATTTAATGATCAGTGATTTTATAAATACTGAGTAAGGAAATTATAAAACTCCAGTGGTATAAAGACACAAGGAATTAATATATAGAAAAAAGTAAATTATAATTTTTTTCTCCTACAGTGAGAGTGACCATATTCATGGGGAAGTGTTAATCTGTTACAATTATTCAGCTACTGGGAAGGAGTATAAATCGTGGTAAAATTACCAACTATGTTATGTAAAAGGGTACATGAGCAACTAATGAGACTATTAGGGTTATGGTTTACACTCTAGGAGATTGATAAAACTCATGCAGAGTGAACTGTAATGTCTCATTAGCTGTTTGTGTCATTTTTACCTAACTTCCTGGGAAAGAATTGGGTTTGAACCAAGGAAATAAAGGGTAGCCAAAATTCCTTTGATCCCAGCTTCATGGCACCCCCTTCCCCTTCCTTTCTCCCTTAAAGGATGTGCAAAAATGTACAATGCTGTTATTGGTCCCAACAGACCCATAAACACCTCTCCAAAGAAATAAACAGCAACAAATGCCAATATTATTCTAGTTAGTATTTTTTGGTTTCGGTGATTTATTGCATTCTAAATTGTTAAACTTTTTAAGGAAATGATATGCTGTATGTAACAATGAATTTATTAATCTGATCGAAACTCACTCATAGTTAAAGATAATTAAATGCAGTGTGATACTACCTAAAGAATAAGACATGCTGTGTGACTCCTGTTTCCCAAATTTCCTACAGTGCACAACCACTGTTCTTTCAACTTCATGGCACACATCAAGACAGTCTTTAAAATTAATAGCTTGAGCAACAAATAGATAAAGGCAAATACTGCAATATTTGGGGCTAGTTTTCAAGAACATTATGGGGCAACATTCAACAGAATTACACTTACAAGAAAAAATGTTACAGAAAACAAATATTTGACCCTGAATTTGCTTACAAATATATTTTACTCTGGTTTATGTGATCTCTGGTTTGCAAAACTCATTGAAGATTCTGCTGAATTAAGTACTAAGAACTGAGAGGACATAGTACTCCCTGCAAGGGGAAAACTGATCATTGATTCAGGTATGGGTGTCTGACTGCCTGGGCTAAGGTGGGCAGTCCACCTTATCTGATTGAGAATGCTTGTTCTCTTTCTATTGTGAATGGAATATTATACCTATGCACATTTACAAAAGCCTGAGTAACTTGAGTTTATGAAATACAAGCATAACAAGCTACCCCCCTCAGAGTATAAAGTGGATATAAAACAAAATAGCCTAATAAACTTCTCAAGAGTATACCTGGAGAGGGTTTCGGGGGTCAGCGGCCCAGTCTGTGACCAGGCCTTATGGTGGATCAGGGCCTGATCAACCAGGCTGTTACTGTTGGACGCACGCAACTCAACGAACGAACCACAGCCCGGCTGGTCAGGTACTGACTTTAGGTGCCTGTCCAGCACCTTCTTGAAGACAGCCAGAGGTCTATTGGTAATCCCCCTTATGTATGCTGGGAGGCAGTTAAACAGTCTTGAGCCCCTGATACCTATTGTGTTCTCTCTTATCGTGCTAGTGGTGCCCCTGCTTTTTATTGGGGGATGTTGCATTGTCTACCGAGTCTTTTGCTTTCATAGGGAGTGATTTTTGTGTGTAAGTTTGGTACTAAACCCTCTAGAATTTGCCAAGTGTATATAATCATGTCTCTCTCCCACCTGCATTCTAGGGAGTACAGGTTGAGGAACTTTAAGCATTCCCAGTAATTGAGGTTATGTGTGCCGTGAAGGTTCTCTGTACATTTTCTAGGTCAGCAATTTCAGCTGCCTTGAAAGGTGCTGTTAGTATGCAGCAATATTCCAGCCTAGATAGAACAAGTGACCTGAAGAGTGTCATCATGGGCTTGACATCCCTGGTTTTGAAGGTTCTCATTATCCATCCTGTCATTTTTCTAGCACATGCAACTGATACAATGTTGTGGTCTTTGAAGGTAAGGTCCTCTGACATTATCATTCCCAGGTCTTTTACATTAGTTTTTCGCTCTATTGTGTGGTTTGAATTTGTTTTATACTCCAATATAATTATAATTTCCTCATGTTTTCCATATCAGAGTAATTGAAATTTCTCATCATTGAACTTCATATTGTTTTCTGCGGTCCATTTAAAGATTTGGTTGATGTTCGCCTGGAGTCTTGCAGTGTCTTCAATGGAGGACATTTTCATGCAAATTCGGGTGTTATCTGCAAAGGAAGACACGGTGCTGTGGTTTACATCCCTGTCTATGTCAGATATGAGGATGAGGAACAGGATGGAGCGAGTACTGTGCCTTGTGGAGCAGCTTTTCACAGTAGCCGCCTCAAATTTTACTGTTTACTACTACTTTTTGTGTTCTATTTGTTAGGAA
Organism: Cherax destructor; assembly: GCA_009830355.1. Classification (NCBI taxonomy): domain Eukaryota; kingdom Metazoa; phylum Arthropoda; class Malacostraca; order Decapoda; family Parastacidae; genus Cherax; species Cherax destructor. Next base: position 203,113 of record WNWK01002036.1, read on the forward strand.
ATTATAGATCCATCTACAAACTTTTCCTGTTATTCCTTTATCACGCATTTTGCGCGCTATTACACCATGGTCACACTTGTCAAAGGCTTTTCCAGTCTGTGTATACTACATCTGCATTTTGTTTGTCTTCTAGAGCATCCTGGACCTTGTTATAAAGGTCCAGTAGTTGGGACAGGCAGGAGCGATCTGCTCTAAACCCACGTTGCCCTGGGTTGTGTAACTGATAGGTATCTAAATGGATGGCAAACTTGCTTCTTAGAACCCTTTCAAAGATTTTTATGATATGGGATGTTAGTGCTATCAGTCTGTAGTTCTTTGCTATTGCTTTACTGCCCCCTTTGTGGAGTGGGGCTATGTCTGTTGGTTTTAGCAGCTGTGGGACAACCCTTGTGTCCATGCTCCCTCTCTATAGAATGTTAAAAGCACATGATAGGGGCTTCTTGCAGTTCTTGATGAACACTGAGTTCCATGAGTCTGGGCCTGGGGCAGAGTGCATGAGCATGTCATTTGTCGCCTTTTCAAAGTCATTTGGCGTCAGGATAATACCAGATAGGTTCGAGTCTACCAAATTCTGTGCCTCGCTCATAAAAAATTCATTTAGGTCTTCGACTCTCAGTCTGGTTAGAGGCTTGCTAAAAACCGAGTCATATTGGGACTTGAGTAGCTCACTCATTTCCTTGCTGTCATCTGTGTAGGACCCATCTTGTCTTATGTAGGGGCCCAATAGTACTCTATACATGCTGAGAGTTTACTTTATCCCTAATTTAAGGATTAAAAAATTCTTTACTTGTGGTGTAGAGCAGATGATACTCAAAGATAATGACCCTAATGCAGTCCATAGTCGTTAAAACTAACACCTTTCCACGGTGTTAGATTTAACATCCTGGCCCTTCATCGAGGATATTAGGGCTACACTTCCCCTCCTTGTATCAAACCTAACTGACTCCCATTTCTCAGACTTCTATGGATTTGGCTCTTCCTCATGAATATCATAACACTCTAAACCTAGAAAACTGATCAATCATTCACTTCCTAAGTATGTCACAGGTTGCCTATGTATATTTAGAATACCATGTTAAAAACTGCTGAAATTCTAATATTCTCAGCAGCAGTATGGAAACAATCGAGTTGTGGTGTCCCGTAGCTTGATCGCTAGTGCACTCAGCTCACACACTGAGGTGCAGAGATCGAATCTCTGGTACGGCTGGAAAACATTAGGGACGTGTTTCCATAAGACACCTGCTGTCCCTATTCACCCATCAGTGTAAAATGGGTACCTGGGTGTTAGTCGACTGGTGTGGGTCGCATCCTGGGGACAAAACTGACCTAATTTGCCTGAAATGCTCAGCATGACAAGTGGCTTTCTATATAGTAGTACATATGTCATTAATGTCAGCTAGGCTTGTATACCATGTTATTTTTTTTTTCAACAAGTCTGCCGTCTCCCACCGAGGCAGGGTGACCCAAAAAGAAAGAAAATCCCCAAAAAGAAAATACTTTCATCATCATTTAACACTTTCACCACACTCATACATAATCACTGTCTTTGCAGAGGAGCTCAGATATGACAGCTGAGAATAAGTCCCTCCCAGCTGTCACTATCCCAGACCCCTCCTTTAAAGTGCAGGCATTGTACTTCCCATTTCCAGGACTCAAGTCCAACTAAATCAATTAACTGGTTTCCCTGAATCCCTTCACAAAATGTTACCCTGCTCACACTCCAACAGCTCATCAGGTCCCAAAAACCATTCGTCTCCATTCACTCCTATCTAACACGCTCACACATGATTGCTGGAAGTCCAAGCCCCTCGCCCACAAAACCTCCTTTACCCCCTCCCTCCAACCTTTTCGAGGACGACCCCCACCCCGCCTTCCTTCCCCTACAGATTTATACGCTCTCCAAGTCATTCTACTTTGTACATTCTACTTTGTACATGTACATGTAGTAAATAAAGATGCATTTATGGAGTGTAATAGTAAGAGCTTCCTAATGTTATAAAAAGAATAGTGCAGTTCAATTTTACAAATGGCGTTAAGTCAAAGGCATACTGTGTAAGGTTGGATTATGAGGAGTTTACTGTACTGTCTCACATTACCTCCCTGAAAGCAACTTGGCATAGCTGGCTGAACCTCCTTAAAACCCTCGCTCATCTTTCATGGGGGGCAGATCATCAAACCCTCCTTTGACTGCATTCAGCCCTAATTTTATTGAAGCTAGATTATGGTGACCAGATATATTCTGCAGCCTCTCCTACAACTCTTTCTAAACTCGATCCCATCCATCATCAGGGATTACATTTGTCTAGGTGCTTTTTGCTCCTCACCTGTTGAGAGCATCTATGCAGAAGCAAATGTCCCATCCTTGAACGATCGTTGTGATGCTCATTGTCTCCGCTATTTTATCCGCTCTCATGACCTTCACGATTCTTCTACATACAGAATAGTAATGAACATTAGCAAAGTCCATTATTTGTTTACCACCCCTGTTTACTCCGTCCCTTTTCTCTTCATCTTCAATCGCTCTTGTCTTCTCTTTAGTTGCCCTTTTTATATGTTCATCTAGCATTTAACTTTTCACTTTCCCCTTGGGAAGTTCCGACAGTGTCTGTTTTTCCCCACTGCCATGCGCGAAAGCCCAAATCCCTACAGTTGCTTCTCGCTCTCTTTTTTTTTTTTTTTTAATCACTTCTGATCTCATTCTCATGCCATTGCAGTGTATACTGATGGTTCTAAATCATCTGATGGTGTTGAGATTGCAGCAGTGTTTCCTGACAGTGTGGTGCAAGGTCATTTATTAGACTCGGCTAGCATTTTTACAGCTGAATTTTATGCCATTCTCATTGCAATTATCTGTATTGCATCTATACCTACTTCAAAGTTTGTAATCATCTCAGACTCCTTTAGTGTTTTGCAAGCTATTAAAAATTTGATTCGCCTCATCCCTTAGTTCTTCGTATACAGGTTTGGTTACATTGCATTACTAGCAAAAATAAAGAAATTGTTTTCTGTTGGGTCCCTGGTCATGTTGATGTTCAGGGCAATGAGCAGGCAGACTGCTGCGTGATCTGACTATTTTGCTGTAATCTCTACCCACATTCGCAACTGTTGGCAACAACGTTGGTCTGATACGACTCATAACAAATTACATATACCATCAAACCAAGTTCGGGTTTCTAGCCTTCTTCTTGTCATCGATACCGAGGTTGGGAGACATCTCTCTCGTCTTTGCATTGGACACACTCGTCTAACTCATGGGTATCTCATGAGAGGCATCCTGTTCCACTGTGTGAACTGTCTAGTTCCGTTTCAATTTCCCACATTCTGTTGGATTGTCCTGTCTACCAATGAGCACACAGAATTTTCCTAAAACGGCATCACCGCTCTAACGCCCTTACTTTATTTTCCCTCCTTGCTGATGGAGCCCACCTTTGACACAGACTCCCTCTTCAACTTTTTGACACCAACTGATTTATAACAAACTTTGATAATCCTTTAGCACTCCTCACAGCCCCTCATAACTTTACCTTTACTGTCATCTCAACCCTTATTTGTCCTTAGATCCTGCATCAATTCCTACCCTGCAGTGCTGTATGACCCTGGTAGGTTTAGAGCTTCCTTTTTGATTATAATAATAATAATAATAATTACTGTACTGTATATTCTATTTTTAACACACTGGCCATCTCCCACTGAGGCAGGGTGACCCAAAAAAAGAAACACTTTGACCATCATTTACACAATCACTGTCTTGCCAGAGGAGTGCAGATACAACAGTTTAGATGTCCCTCTAAACAGCAAATATCCCAAACCCCTTTTTCAGGGTGCAGGCACTGTATTTTCCACCTCCAGGACTCAAGTCCAGCTAACCAATTTCTCTGAATCCCTTCACAAAATATTACCCTGTTCACACTACAACAGTTTGTAAAGTCCCAAAAGCCTTTTGTCTCCTATACCCCCCTCCCACCCTCCATGCCGAGGATGACCTCAACCCTGCCTTCCCTCCATTACAGATTTATACACCCTCCAAGTCATCCTATTTTGCTCCATCCTCTCTAAATGACCAAACCACCTTAACAATCCCTCCTTAGCCCTCTGGATAATAATTTTAGTAACTCTGCACCTCCTCCTAATCTTTAAACTACAAATTCTCTGCACATTATTTATGCCACACATTGCCCTCAGGCACAACATCTCCTTGCTGCAACATTCACAATAATAATAATAATAAACTCCTAGTTACTACAGTATCTCATACAGGCTAAAACCCTTACACCCCTATTATATCCAATTACTCTATTGGCTTACTATTTCTGATAGGTTGTAATTATTATTTTTATTATTGCAACAATTAGAACTAAGCACTGAACCCACCAGGGTTACACAGTTATAGGCTGTAATTGATAAGTTTACTCCTCTCACCAGACAAAAGGAGATCATCTTTTGGAACTGTGTACGTCACTCCCTCATTGGGTATCAGCATAAGGAACCCAGTACATAATTCTGACTAGCACAAGTATGAAATGGACATTATTAGCCAACCAAAAAAACAACTCTTCCTTTGAGGAAGAAGTGCCATGATGCCAGTAAAGAGCTCTTGGTTCAAGGAACTGCAGCTACCCTTTCTTAAATGAAACCTGATTAGTTTTCATTCTCCGTGTGCAGTATGATCCCTACAGATTTAACATTTCATGAATATAACATGAAAGGAGCAGAGAGGGCAAAAATAAACTTTTTACCTCTGGGATAGCAGCCACAATGTGGAGTAGCAAATGTTACAACTCTATAGATACCTATCCATGCTACAAAATAGGAATAGTTTTTAGGAAATGGGGTAAATCACCATATGTACTGACTCCCGAAAATATGAAGGTCAGTCAACGAAGGCAATAATACCTCCGTACAATGTGGTGACCAACACAAACTAATATTGTTCTACTAATCTGCTCTTGAGCTGTGATAACTAATTAATTTAGGACTGGAAACAAACACTCGAAGAGACACTCAAGAGTATCCTTGTGTTTACTGCAGATCAGAACAATCAGTCAAAACTGTGTTATATACAGCAAGCTTCATGTAAAGGTTGGGTGTGTGCTTATTCATATCTTCAGAACCTACACTGTCATTTAGCTTTAATAAATATTAGTTATTCTTGATAAATTAACTATTATACCTATCATTTATGGAAGAAATTGACAGATACAGGCTCTAAGGGACAATACTGGGGACAAAACAAATTTAAAGATGTCAACTTTACAGAGAATTTGGCTCATCCAAGGGTAGTAAACCCAAATTAATTAAGGCTAATAGCTTCCCACCATAAGCCTTCCCTTTCCATCCATGTAAGATTTTTAATCACATAGACAGAAGAATCTGTATGCATTAGAGTACTGTACTATAAATCTTACTTACATATATGTTGCACGTGGAAAGGTTAATCTGGCTGCTTTGAGCAGTCTTAAGTGCTATCTGTGGTTAACTCTGGAGTCCCTTCTATTAATTAACTCATTCATTTCATCTGTAGTCTATTGACCCAATCCTTACAAACATGCTGAAAATAAGATATAGTGTAATTAGTTCACTGTTTCTTATTCTGTATTGATATTCCTAAACCATAATTTTTAAACTAATAAATTTTGGCAATTTTTTTTGTTTTATTTAATAAAAAATTAATCATTCTGAATACTATTAGGTTTTTTATCCTATCTTTATTTTGGGACTTGGCCCACATCCTAATTTAGTAGGAAGTTTTTTTGATAAGACACTCATCTACAGTAAATGCATAGTGGCCGCTACAAACTAGAAGGAAATTAAAAGTACGTAAACATAAGAAAGAGCAAGGTGATAAGGATAACAAAAAAAATAGGTGATGAAAGATTGGATATCAGATAGGACGGAGTATGGAGGAAGTGAATGTATTCAGATATTTCGGAGTGGACTTGTCAGCATATGGGTCTATGAAAGATGAAGTGAATCATAGAATTGATGAGGGGGGAAAAAAGGCGAGTAGTGCACTGAAGAGTCTGTGGAGAAAAAGAACGTTATTCATGGAAGCAAAGAGGGAAATGTATGAGCGTATAGTGGTACCAACACTCTTATATGGGTGTGAAGCATGGGTGATGAGTGTTGAAAAGAAAAAAGAGATGGCTAGAAGTAGTGGAGATGTCGTGTCTGAAGGCAATGTGTAGAGAGAATATAATGCAGAGAATCTATAGCTTACAGATTAGAAGGAGATGCAGGATTTTTAAAAGTACTATTATCCAAAGGGCAGAGGAGAGGTTGTTGAGGTGGTCCATACATTTAGAGGTTGGAACAAAGTAGAATGACTTGGAGGGCGTATAAATCTGTAGTGGAAGGAAGGTGAGATAAGGGTCATCCTAGGAAAGGCTGGAGGGAGGGGTAAAGGAGGTTTTTGTGTGCAAGGGGTTTCGACTTCCAGCAAGCGTGTATGAGCATGTTAGACAGGAGCGAGTGGAAGCAAATGGATTTTATGACGTGACGTGCTGTTGGAGTGTAAGCAAAGTAACATTTATGAAGGGATTCATGGAAACCGGTTAACCGGACTTGAGGAGAGGTGTTGATATGTTGCAGTGTACCTGCAGTGATATGTTGTAGGTGTACCTCTAGCAAGACAGTGATGGAGTGAAGGGTGATAAAAGTGTTTCTTGTTTTTCAGGGTCACCCTGCCTCAGTGAAAAACGGGCGGTGTGTTTAAAAAAAGCAAAAAAAAAAAGGGAAGATGTAAGATGGGGAGGTGGCAGTACTGGGAAGACAGAGGGGATACCTTTAAGAGCAGCAGTTTCCTATGTATGGTAGGGAGGTATAACATCTTACAGAGTAACAAGAGAGCCAGATGTGAGTGTGGGGAAAGTGCCGGGATAGATGGGATTAAGACAACGTTACAAGCAGGTGGGGATATAGTGTTGAAATGATTAGTATATTTGTTCAGTACATGTATATGCATGAAAGAGAAGGTACCTAAGGATTGGTAAAGAGCATGCATACAGCCTCTCCTCACTTAACGATGGAGTTCCGTTCCTAAGACTACATCAGTAAATGAATTTATTAAGTGAGGAGCATACTATAATGGTAGTGGATTTGTGTCAATCATCTTTGATATTGTTTTAATGTCACCTTTGCACCATTTATAACATTTCTGGCATATTTTTAAATGTTTATACAGTAGTGTACTGTATATTGTAATAAACAGAATAGAGGAAATCAGCTCTAATATACATTATTTAAGTATGCATACTGGTCAGAGAGCCCATCGTAAGTCCGAGTCATCGGTAAACGAGTATGTTGCTAAGTGAGGAGAGGCTGTAGTTCCTTTGCATAAGGAAAAAGGTGACAAGAGTGAATGTAAGAAGTATGGGGGAATAAGCCTGTTAAGTATACTACTGGGTAATTTTTTTTTTTAACACACCAGCCATTTCCCACTGAAGCAAGGTGACCAAAAAAAAGAAGAAACACTTTTGCCATCACTCACTCCATCACTGTCTTGTGAGAGGGGCACCTATGGTAGAATTATTATTGAGAATTAGGGTTAGGGCAGTAGGACTGCAAAGGAACAAGCAGGATTTAGGAAGGGTATGTAATGTGTAGAACAAATGTTTACAATGAAGCATATAAGTGAATGGAACATAGATAAAGGCAAGAAACTTTTTTTTGGTGCATTTTTGGAGTCAGAAAAGGCATATAACAGGGTGGATAGAAGAGCAACGTGGAAAAGATTGGAAATGCATGAAATAGGTAGTAGGTTACATATAAGGTTTATTAGTAACTGGTATACACTTCATATTGTGAAGTATATAGTAAAACCTTGATTTAATGGACCCCAATTTCACAATTTCAAATTTAATGCACAAAATCTGTGGCTGGGCAATGTTCGGAAGCAATGGACAAAGTCCTTTAAATCCAGAATTGTCTGTTATTCTTACAGACCACTAGGTATATTAATTTTGGATTGAACAGATAAAATCTGCTAAATCAGGATTATACATTATTTTTATACATAACTCTGGATGTAATGAACTTTCCATTATTGTTGTGATCTGAAGGGTACATTTATTTTTGGATTGAATACCAATTAAAATAATAATATCTCTATTTCTACAAGTACATGTACGTACAAGGTATACAGGTCTAACTGACATCAATGACATACTACTATACATATAGAAAGCCGCTTGTTATGCAGAGCATTTTGGGCAAATTAGGTCAGTTTGTCCCAGGATGCGACCCACACCAGTCCACTAACACCCAGGTACCTATTTTATATAGATGGGTGAACATTGCCCGCAATGCACAGCATATTAGGGGCTTTTGGCATGTACATCTCATCAATAACTATGTATCTTGTCTACCCAACCATGTATCATTGTACCATGTCTCAATAAAGTATTATTATTATTATTATTATTATTATTATTATTATTATTATTATTATTATTATTATTATTATTATGTGTCTTATGGAAACACGTCCTAATGTTTTCCAGCCATACCGGGGAATGAACTTCAGACCTCTACAACACAATTGTCATCAAATATATGTTAAGTTATACCATGAATTAAGGTAAGATCCTGGACTCCACCTTACCAAACAGACAAAGCAAATGGACAAGGTAGATTATAGTGGGAAAATGAACATGTTATTATTAGACGGGGGAACTTAGGTTCCTGGATCAGCCTCATCGAGTCCTGCTGCTGTACTGGCAAGAAGTCAGCTTAATTGGGTATAGGTACACATAAATACAGTTACACAAATAATCATACATTGCAACATGTGTAAATTACCTAGGATAACACAAGAAAAAGGTCAGACAAGAAGTGACTTATTTCCATTGGCACCCTCATGCTAGATGCTTCACGGTTTGGCTCCTGCTTCCTCTTCTGTTTCTTCGACTATATTCCCTGTATACACTGCACACTAACTCGTCTATCCTTATCTCATTTACTTCCTGGCTTGGTCGCACTTATTATGGATTGAATTTTGGTATTGGGATGTGGCAATACTACCTGCACTCTCCCTAGGCCTAACGGCCTTCTCCTCTCTCTCTCGTGGCACTGATTTCAATTTCTTTTATGTAACTGTGACCTTCACCTCCTTTTTCTGATAGGGGTCAGGTCATGTATCACTTTTCAGGTTGTTCACTGACACTGTCAACTTCCGGGAATCCTGGTAATGGCTTTGGTGGGTCAAAAAACTACTAAAGATTCGCGAGCATCGGCAGTGTGGGTGTGTGACCCAACAATTAATATTTGCACCAAGAACTCATTGCAGTTGTGACCGGGTGTGGACTAGTGAATTGCTCATTACTTTATTTGTTCATGATTGTAATAAACGTAAGTAAGTAAATTTACTTACATAATTCATTACCTTTGTAACTTGTGAGTTCATTACCTTAGTAACTTGTGAGTTCATTACCTTTGTAACTTGCTCAGCTATCAAAACTTTGGGGTCCAGTCCCTGGACCCATTATGTACCTCTGTAATCTTTTGACTACCGCCCACAGGATGGGTATGGGCTGCATAATAAACATATCAAACTAACTATACTCCATTGGGGTGATGAAAGAACAGGGAAGAGGAGTCCCCCAGTGGAAATAAGTCACTTTATATTGACTTTTTAGGTTATCCTGGATAATTGTTCAAGAAATGGCAAAGTATTTTATCCACCTTACACCTGCTGTCGTTATTCACCTAGCGGTGGTTAGACTGCATTTTCTTGGACTGCAAGAAGGTCTTCGACACAGTTCAGCACAAGAGATTAGTGCAAAAGCTAGAGGATCAGGCAGGAATAACAGGAAAGGCACTGCAATGGATCAAAGGATCAAAGAATACCTGACAGGAAGGAAACAACGAGTGATGGTACGTGACGAAGTGTCAGAGTGGACGCCTGTAACGAGCGGGGTTCCACAAGGGTCAGTCCTATGACCATTGCTGTTTCTGGTATATGTGAATGACATGACCGAAGGGATAGACTCAGAAGTGTCCCTGTTTGCAGACGATCTTAAGCTAATGCGAAGAATTCAAGTGGATAAAGATCAGGTGGGACTACAAAGGGATCTGAACAGGCTGCAAGCCTGGTCCAACAACTGGCTCCTGGAGTTTAACTCCACCGAGTGCAAAATCATGACGATTAGAGAAGGTGAAAGGAGACTCCAGACAGAGTATAGGCTAGGGGGGCCAAAGACTGCAAGCCTCTCTCAAGGAAAAGGATCTTGGAGTGAGTATAATACTGAGCACATCTCCTGAAATAAGTCACTCTGTCTGACTTTTTTGGGTTATCCTAGGTTCTCTACACATATGCTGCTATGTATGATAATGTATGTAAATGTATTTGTGTATACCTGAATAAACTTACTTACTTACACATATCAACCAAATAACTGCAGCATATGGGCGCCTGGCAAACCTAAGAATAACGTTTCGACACCTGGGTAAGGACTCATTCAAGACTGTACACCGTGTATGTCAGGCCCATATTGGAGTATGCAGCACCAGTATGGAACCCACACCTGGTCAGACACATCAAGAAATTAGTGAAGGTGCAATTAGAGAAGGTGCAAAGGTTTGCAACAAGACTAGTCCCGGAGCTAAGGTGTATGTCACGAGGAAAGGTTAAAGGAAATCAACCTGACGGCGCTGGAGGACAGGAGGGATAGGTGGGACATGATAAAGACAAAATACTGAGAGGAATTGACAGGGTGGGTAGGGACAGGATGTTCCAGAGATGGGACACAGCAACAAGCGGTCACAACAGGAAGTTGAAAACTCAGATGAGTTACAGGGATGTTAGGAAGTGTTTCTTCAGTCATAGAGTTGTCAGGAAGTGGAACAATCTGGAGAGTGATGTAGTGGAGGCAGGGAGAGTGAAGATAAGGACCTAGTAGCGACCAGCGAAGGGGCAGGGCCAGGAGCTGTGATTCGACCCCTGCAACCACAAATAGGTGCGTACACACACATGGGGCCAGGAGCTGTCACTTGACCCCTGCAACTACATATAGGCGAGTATAAGCAAGTATATGGTCACAGTAGTAATCATATGCAATAGTAATCACATAAAGTATTAAACATATAGTGTTAAATATATAAAGTGTTGAACATATAACATTAATCACATATAGTACTGAACATATACATTGTCAAACATATATATACAGTGATTATTTTGGGTTATCCTAGGTAATCTACATATATGTCGTTATGTGTGATAATTTATGTAAGTGTATTTATGTGACTGAACTTATTTTAACATTTATATAGAATATATATAACCAGGTTGTGGAGCATCAATCACGGGGGGTGTAGCTCAGTGGTAGAGCATTCGACTGCAGATCGAGAGGTCCCCGGTTCAAACCCGGGCGCCCCCTCTTTATATTTTTGTATTGCTATTTTTTTGTTAGGGGAAATTGTCTACCTTCAAGAATGATATAAGAAAAATTATCCGAAATGCTTATTTCTATGTAAGGGATAATGACTTCTAAGAATGACAAGTGTTTTCCTAGTACCTGCTACCTACCTGGAGTCTACCTGGAGGGCATTCCGGGGATCGACGTCCCCGCGGCCCGGTCTATGACCAGGCCTCCCGGTGGATCAGGGCCTGATCAACGAGGCTGTTACTGCTGGCTGCACGTAGTCCAACGTACGAACCACAGCCCGGCTGATCTGGCACTGATTTTATTTAGGTATCTGTCCAGCTCCCTCTTGAAGACAACCCGAGGCCTACTGGTAATGTCCCTTATGGCTGGTGAGAGGCTGTTGAACAGTCTTGGGCCCTGGACACTTGTGTTTTCTCTTAGTGTACCAGTGGCGCCCCTACTCTTCACTGGGGGTACGTTGCATCGTCTGCCAAGTCTATTGCTTTCGTATGGAGTGATTTCTGTGTGCATATTAGGGACCAGTCAGATGTAATAATAATATCTTTATTTACTACAAGTACATGGTATACAGACCATAGCTGACATCAATGCAGAGCATTTTCCGCAAATTAGGTCAGTTTTGTCCCAGGATGCGACCCACACCAGTCGACAAACACCCAGGTACCCATTTTACTGATGGATGAACATAGACAACCGGTGTAAGGAAACACGTCCGATGTTTCCACCCTCGCTGGGAATCGAACCCGGATCCTCACCGTGTGAAGCGAGAGCTTAAGTCACAAGGCAAATGTGTGCAGTGATCAGTAAGATGTGGATTATCGCTAACATGAGAGTTATACAGTGCCTAGGAAATGCAAGGCAATGAAGTTTGATCCTGGGATCAAGAGCCTCTTATCCCTGGAGGAGTATTAATAATGCAAATTTCTGTATAACTTGAAGCGAAAACTCTAAAATATAGTTATGTAAATGCACACTACAATATCTTCAGCAGATGAAGAGGATTCCAGAAAGGGATCGAAGTATACAGATCAATCAATCTAGAGTTTTTGTCCCTGTATTGTTTATTAATTAGCATTGACAATTGTTTATTACACTTTAGTTATTCATAACAATTATCATACCTTGTAACACATGTGTAAATTACCTAGGATAACTCAAAAAAGTGACTTATTTCCACTAGTTCTTGAGAGACTATAGTACCTACCTCTTATACCATAGTATTTACTGTTTCTCCAGGTAGTACGATAGTACTCACTGTTAATGGAGATATAGAGATCCAGCTTTAAACCATTGCTGCGAGTCCTGTCTTTAGCACGCTATTTACAACACAATAAGTGTAAGGGGCCCAAGATTGTTCAACTGCCTCCCAGCGTACATAAGAGGAATTTTCATTAGACCTCAGGCTGTCTTCAAGAGGGAGCTGGACAGGCACCTAGTCAGCAGTAACAGCCTGGTTGATCAGGCCCTGATCCGCTACGGACAAATGCCAGGCGAGGAGAGAGACAAAATATTAGTGTACCTTGCAAAAGAAATTAGGTAATTCAGTTTTCTTTGAGCTAGAGAGTTTGTTTTGATCTGGAACGTTCAATGTTTTGTTTTTGTTAATGCCTTGTTAAACCATGCATTCTTCCTTATTGATTATGTAATCTTTATTTTTATCTTAAATGAAGCCAGGTAGACCACATGATTTGTTTTTAATTCATCACAGAATGGTATTTATTCCACTATAAATTTCCCCAATGAAGTCTGGCAACCTTGGCACTTGTAAACATAACCGTTATGTAAGATTTTAGCGCATTGGCATTTATATTTACGTAATTTAAAGGCATTACTACGTTCAAATGTGTAGCCTGCTAAATCTGGGTATAGTAAGAATAGTATAATAGCAATACCTATAGTAAATGGGAAAATAATTAAAATGAGTGTTTTGGCAATACCACTGGCTCATTCTCCTTTCAACGTAGCATCTCATCCCGAGGCCTGGACGCTGGCTTCACTTACTAGCCTTCCTGTCGAGTACTCCAGACACCGCTGGTTTCACTTACTAGCCTTCCTGTCTAGTACTCCAGACACCGCTGGTTTCACTTACTAGCCTTCCTGTCTGGTACTCCAGACACCGCTGGCTACACTTACTAGCCTTCCTGTCTAGTACTCCAGACACCGCTGGCTACACTTACTAGTCTTCCTGTCTAGTACTCCAGACACCGCTCGCTTCATTTATCACGGTTACATATAATAATCACTAGTATATACACGTGAAAAGTAAGTTTTATTTGGAATTTGGGTTAAACACGCACACTAAAAATATGTGTGGACGCCCAGATAATTGTGAAGAACCAGAGATATTAAGAACCTACTCTCGCTAGTTTATTGTAGGTTAAAAGATGGGAAAGGAACTCAGCCCCACGAATACAACTAGGTGAGTACATACTGATGAGCACAACTAGGTGAGTGCATACTGATGAGCACAACTAGGTGAGTACATACTGATGAGCGCAACTAGGTGAGTACATACTGATGAACGCAACTAGGTGAGTACATACTGATGACCACAACTAGGTGAGTACATACTGATGAGCACAATTAGGTGAGTGAATACTGATGAGCACAACTAGGTGAGTACATACTGATGAGCACAACTAGGTGAGTACACATGGGTACAACTAATGAGTATACACTGGTGACTGCAACTAGGTTAGTCCACACTGGGTGAGTACAACTAAGTACACACATAAGATCACAACTAAACAAATACACACACGAGTAACAACCAGTTCAATACACACACATACACATCACCGACAGTAGATAATAAATGCATATGAATTGGTTATTTATTGTATATTTTAATATGTAAAGCGTTTAAATAAGCTTCATCCTACGCTTTGTATAATCCCACAGATGAATGTTAGTTCCAGCCTTTGTATTGTGCTTATGTATTGTTCTTTAGGGAAAATACACATTCAATTTAATTAGTCGTTCTTTAGTAATGTATTTGTCATATAAGAATATTTTTATCGCAGCCACCAGTCAGAGGACACATAACTATTGGAGAAAGTATGCATTTATAATAAGAAAAAAATGAGAGTATTGATGTAAATGGGGACGAATACAAACATGTCGAGGTCGATTCCTAGAGAAGGGATTCGGACGAGTCCATGTAGGTTATCAACCCACTGGGTGTGTGGGGGGGGGGAGAGGGGATCATGGATTGCCAAAAGTCGAAGGATAAAAAAAAAATGTAGCATATATATATATATGCATGTTAAGTTTAAAGAACGGGTCTATGTGTACGTTTGTCGCCGTTATATACATGTTACATATCTGTCAGTTAATTGATAACTGTTCGAAATAAGGCAGAAAGCTCTGAATAGGTTGTTAAATGGCGCCACCATTCAGTTATTGCCTGGTCGTGACGTGTATCATGGAGACCGGTCTTGCTGTCTAACAGGCATTGTTTTGAAATATTCCAAAGCTGCCAACATCTTCACTTTGCGTATGGTTGGGCTGTATACACATACTTGACCATAGTACAGTAAGCACAATCGTTTTAACTTAATACAATTTCCATTTCTTCAATATTGTGCTAATTTAAATGTATATAATAGTTTTACAATACAGTTTATAATGCGTGGGAATACTAGATCTAATTTATTTATTATACAATCGTTTAAAAAAATAAAAGGTTAACAAGATTTAAATTATATATAGTCTCGTGGATGGGTGCACTCCCTTTCTAGGAAGGGTGTTTCTGCGTGGCAGGTTGAGGTGTTTACGTCTATTTTTTCCCGACGCACGGCCCCAGGCAGGAGTATTACTCCGCAGTGTTTACATCTACGTACCGTGTGAATTTTTGTTATCTTGAATAATTTGGCTCTTAATATGAAGTCTGTGTATTTAAAACTCACTGTATAGTTTAAAGTAATGTCGTATTTCTCCTTAAAAGCTCTAGATTTCCAGTTCTTGGAAAAGGTGACGAGGAACTACATTACCACGCGGATGGATATATGTGCGCTACTTACTATCACACCAAAACAAACGGCCATCGACTGCACTCGCCAGGCGAGTTTCACTGAGGAAGGTTCACAGAGCGTGTGCTAACCGGACACAATAACAACCTCAAAATGCCTAGCAAAGAGGAGTTGTGTTTCCTATCAGAAGCCAAGGCAACCACCACACAAGACTTTCTATCCAGAGACATTGATGATTTAGTGTTAGAAATTAAAGAAAACTTGAGATTAAAGTCTCGACCGGCGCACTTAAGTGGTGGAAAGGCACGGACCCGAGCGTCACCGTATAGTGTCCCATCACGGACTGAAAGCAAATGTGGTTGTTGTGACGGTCGACGCTGTATCCGACGGGGGATTGCGACGAGAAGAAGTTCTGACGACCCATATGAAGCACTTCAAGAATTATTGAAGGATGGTGATCTCATCAAAGAAGCAGTACGTAGGCTTCAACTTGGACTCTCGCCTAAACAACGGGTGTATTATGACTCAGACGAACTCAGAACACCGCCTTACCCCTTTGACCATATAGAGGTTTGATTGAGTCTAAGTTACTAGTGCTGCCACGTCTCCCCCGCCTTTGGACCATGTAGGTTTGTACCTGCCATCACCGAGTGTTACCAATAACACTAAGTCGCTCATGTGAGTGTGTGTGTGGAATGCCTTGCACCAGGAGCTGGAGTCTGCTGTGGTTGTGAATCGAGCAAGCTTGTTCTTCACACTTCATTAAACGTATTCGACGAACAGCAGCTAAGGAGGGCGCCAAACTGTGATCCTGCCGAACCATGTAGTGGGAGGTGTCTGCTCTCCTGCTTCTGTTGTCTCCTTGGATCACCACCATCCTTCAAAGGAATTTAGTACAAAACACCGTGACATGTTTGAATTACTGTGATTCCTGTACGTGTGAGTGTTAAACAACTAATGTCCATCGAATGCATTCTTCATAACGCGAATGTCTCCCGTCCAGAGCACTGAAATACGCATGTCAGCAGTAGAACGCATAGATGATTTACTAGTGAGGGTATTAGTTCTCTACGGTGAAGAAAGAAGACTCAGGATACAACTTTAAGAAGCAGGACGTTCGGAGGACCTGAACAGTTAGGCACCGTAACAACAGACGCCGGCTTTCCTTGAAGCCCAAGTCATGGCCAGAACAAGTGGCTTGTGGTGACCAAACGTACGGGGTTACGGTTGACTTACAACTTTTCTGATCTCACAGTGTGTGCTTGTGTCAATAGACGGATCTGATACTATTTTTTCCCGAATATTAGTACTTTAACTTCTTCATAAACCTTGAAGTTCGTGTGATCAAAACTGTGCGATGTTTGTAGCTCTAGAATAAATAAAGACCTCAACAAATTGTTTGTATCCAATGCCGTGGTGTAAGAAGGTGTTATTTTGATTTACATTCATATGAATGTGCATTTAAATAGGGCCATTCGAGAATAAATTGTTATATTTTAAATCCTAAAAGGCGTTGAAATTTAAATTATTAATTTAATTTGGAAACTATTTTTTTTATTGTGGATTGATGTCACGAGTGCAAAATTTTGAGTATACAAAGTTCCACTGCTAGTACAAATATCCCCACTTTAATGTTTTGGAGCTCAGGTTTTCCGTTACTGCTTCTTTTAAGTTAACTTTTTACATCATAGTGTAATGGTGGTGGTACAAAATCATGCCACCGAAATACCTAACTGATTGTTGCTCACATTGTTCTCCCATCACAATATTGTTCGAGGCACTTCCTATACATTGTTATATGCATTTGTGTAGGGTATGCAGCTGGCGGTAATCGTTGGTAATAATAGTGGGATCTTTGTGGGTGGTGTATAGGCCTGCAAAGAGTGTAGTCGTGCCTCTCGGCTGCGACTGACATACTTCGCCAAGATCAATAGCTGTAGTCAACTTGCTGTAGGATCACCACCCACCACACATCCATGCTCTTGACCGTGTTAAGGGTGGCCTCAGCGTCAGGGAAGCTTATTGTATGGTAATAAATCATTGTATCAATTTTGCAATAGTACTCTTACTTCAGGAACCACATTGTATTATGTCTAAATATCGTTTTTCTCCTTTTTATTTATTGTATTTAAACTTGAGCTCAGATTTTTTGGAACATAGATGTATGTAGCGAAACCCTGTTTGTACAAATATTTTTTAGTCAATTCCATCGACTAATGGGAGTATTGTGAATGAATGTAACGACAGAAGTTATTGTTGGTCTGAATGATCTTCCTCAATGTTATAGATACATGTGTAGTCACTTAATATTCTGTTATCCTGAATTAAATGTGATATGTATTTATTAAGTCACCTTTTTTTAAATATGTTTACCTAGTGTACATAGGCACTGTTAAAACGCTTAAGTCATTGTACATAACTCACATCTAGATCATTGTCTAAAGTGCATGTTTTAGTGCATTTAAACAACATAGTTTCTGTAAATGAAAAAGACACTGATGTGTATTTGTAATAAACAGACGAAAATATTTATTGCCTTTGATATATACATCTTACCTCGCCCCTTCAAATAAGGGTATTTCTGTGAACGTTGTAGCAGCGCTGTATGACCCCTGTGGTTTAGCGCTTCTATTTGATTATAATAATAATAATGTGAACGTTGTAGTGTAATAGCAGATCTCATAAGTCTGACTGCTAGGATATGTCCCTCAAGAGAGGTGCTTAGATGCCGGTGAGGGGCTTTGATCTAAGCAATTTGGTTTTCCCCATTACCACAGGCACTATATGACCCCTACGGGTTTAGCGCTTTCCCTGATTGAAAATTATTTGAAAAAAAAAAGAAATATTTATATATAAAGATGCTTGGATCTAAACAAATCCCTCAAGGAAGGATATTTGATGTCAATGAGGGGGCTATTGATTTAAAGAATTTAACCTCGCATCCCTTGGATCGATCCTGATTGCCTCTCATTCCCCCAGGTGCGGTATAACACATACAGATTAGCGCTCCCTCGTGAATACAATAATAGTAGTACAATATTTTTATAATTGCTAATTTTTATATCAAATTGTTAACTAAGTAGTAACTGTAAAAGTATCTGGCATGCTTTATTAACTATAGAGGAACGTAAATAAATGTGGTCATCGTGATTCCTCCTCTCCCTTCACTGTTGCGTCTCTAGTTAGTGAACTTATTAACTGATACGAGACACTGTTGGCCAAGGGGTCCAGCCAAGCATCTTCGCAACTTGCATAACTTGATTAAAATTTATATAACGTTCTATATCTTGCCTGATCAAACAAGCTGTTGGTGCTTGTATTTGTTTGGCTTGAGTCAACAGAAAAAACCAAGCCCCAGGCAGACTAGAAGTTTGAAAACTCTTAAATCATCCACAGGTATATTGAGTTTGCTAGTGTCATGAGGCCGATGATCGCCTCTTCAAATGTATGGTGTATACAATTATACACCTCTTTGTGTATACATTCTTATTAATAAAGTTAGTGTGACCACATTGCGGCTACTCTGAGCTTACATTCTACAAGGTTAGCAAGAACTGCCTAACAATTACGCAGAGTAGTTTATATGTCATAATCCATCACACAAGATGGACTTAAGAAAATAAATCTTAGCCTGAGTAGGAGATTTTACCAGTGTGATGAGGTGTTGCTCGCAGTCCGAATTATATAAGTACCAAAGCTAGGCTAATAAGTACTCAGTAAGTACCCTTGTAAATACGGGGCATGATGTTAATTCTCAGAGTTAAGCCACAGGGAACTTTCTCTCCCAAGCTCGGCCTCTCAACACTGGGGATACCTGAAATGCATATGCATACTAGTGGCTTTCTATGTGTTTGACTATTTTATCACATGTAAACTACACTTTGTACACTACACAAAGAAATAAAATATGTTTATGCTGAACCTGATGTTGGAGCACTTGTTTACACCTGACACTGTAGGCTCGAGCGCTAAGGTAAACAAAACAGAACTGGTCGCGGTCTCGCTCAACGAGTCTACATCAAACCTATGGAAATCTCCATTTGTCGTTCTTAAGGGGGAAAAATCAAGGGTTCTTGAGGAAATTGGATGTACCCATCTGTTTCCTTGGATCAAACCTGATACTCTCCTTTCCCCAGGCGCTACATAACCCCAGTGGGTTTAGCGCAAGGATTCCAGTGGAAATAAGTCACTTTGATTTTTTTGGGTTATCCTCGGTAATTTGCACATTTAATATGTATGATAATTGTATCATACACAACCAGGCTCCCGGAGTCTGGTTGTGTACTTTGATACAGAGTGCGCAGGTTCGAATCCTGCTGTAGTGAGAGATAATAATAGTAACATATGTGTAAATTACTTAGGATAACCCCCCAAAAAGGTCAAAGTGACTTAGTATTTTGGTACAGGTACACATAAGTACAATTATCATACCTAGTAACATATGTGTAAATTACCCAGGATAACCCAAAAAATGTCAGACACAGTTGACTTATTTTCTATGGGGTCCTTTGGTAGGTTAGGTAAAGTTTGTCATTAAACAGAACAAGTGTTTCCTGACGCGGGTCTCAAGTCATACGATGACCCGCAGCTGGAGCTTTTCGCTGGCTTACCAGTTCACCCCATAAATGGTTAAAATTATAACCATTATAAGTATTTACCCAGTAATATCTTCTAAATTTTGTGAGGTTAGGTAAGGTTCGTCGGGAAACAGACGCGGGTCTTAGCCAGATGATGACCCACCGTTGGAGCTTTTGGTCATCTGACCGAGGCCTTCCACTGGCTTACTCCTCCACCCCTTTAAAAGTTATGGTCATAGTTATAACCATTTATTATATATATTATATGAGTATGAGTGTAGAGTGAGGCTAGCGTGCGAGCCTGCCACAACACAGCTGGAGGCGTCACCGTACAACGAGTCTCACTAACATCATGGCTGCCTCTGACAAGACGTGAGTTACTCTTCTCCTTCAACATTTCCTCTTAACTAGTCATGACAACACCGGATCATCTCCGAAATTGACGGAGCTATTGATTTTCAGTTAGTCCTTAACATTTTCAAGTTAACGCTGTAGTTTGGGGAGTAACTCTGGTGTTTAGAAGGGAAGGGATGTCAGTCAGCTGTTGATGCTGTTCTCTTAGATAAATATTTTTTTTTGCAATGTGGTGCTAGTATTTGATTGTTTTTTTTGTATATGTATATATATATATTGTTTTAAATCCATATGTTTATCCTTATTGTGATTACCTCTCATACGTATTGCAGGGAAAATATTACGTACTAGTTCTAACTACAAGTCGCTAACATAATTTTCCACCTAACTGTTGTTGCATCTGGGCAATGACCTCATGTTGCAAGCTGTCTTTAGTTATTTCTAAGTTATTTAGGCCTAAATTTGAGATGTAGCATTCGATATTCTCCGCATGTGTCGCAATATTATATCATTTGCTTGTTGTCTGTCTTATCAAGCAGCTGCTATCAGATAACTGGGATGAGATAAAACAAGAATCCCCTTGTCATGTTAGGCTCTTGTAGTGTGTAGTCGACAAATATTGTTGATATATTGACATACATTAAGAGGTGTGTATCTCTCTTAGGGTATGTGCACTCGAGAGTTTACTTTGGTCATTAGTTTAGAATTTTTTTTTTTTTTTTTTTATATTTTATTAAACATAAACTTACATACATTATTAACATACCTTGAACCAAATATAACAAACCAAACAAATTTACATAGTAAAAATATGAACTCATTCAAAACGTAACTTTTCTTTAACAATTTTAAATAACATCATAAAACATAACATATTATCCAAACATTAAACAATAGCAAACATCAAATCGAGCATCAGACACCAAAAGGTGTATTTATTTATGACAGTGCTATACATTCAACTAAACAATTTAACTTCAAACCCACAAAATAGATGAAATCTGCTCAATAAACCTAAAAAGTACAACACATCCACCACACAAAAAAACATTATAAGCTCTCACAAAATAAAGGATCAACTGATCACTATCAGTCATACCGTACATTAAACCCGAAACATAAAGGCTTCCACTCTAATTGCAGAACCTTATAAAAACATACCGTGATTCCTCGCATAACACCAAACACACATTCATGTCCACAGGAACACAGCCAAAACAGAAGGAAACCAAAACCCTCCCACCCCTAAGAACTACAGCTATACCCCCCTCCCTACACCTACCAACACATCCCAAACACCCCACCCACACTAAAATAACCTCAACAACCCCTCCACTGTCAAAACTCTATACTCTGACGGAAAAAACTCTCCCAACTCCCCCCATAAATCTCCCTATTCCTACATTTCGTTCTAAAAATTAGAGCAGCCAAAGCTTTAACCACCACCCTCACCTCCAAACCCCTCATACTCCAAAACACGAAAATATAATCCAAAACAATGTACGTCAATGCCCTGCGCACACTTTCCGAGTAATCACCCAAATCTAAACTTAAAGCACGCAACACGGACACACCCCTCCCACTAATCAAATTCAACACCCCCCCTACCCAATCCCTCACCTTTCCCATGTCCCTACAAAAATACACCACATGAAATGCCGTCTCCCACTCCCCACATTTATCACACTCCCATTATTTGTCATACCCATCATAAAAGCTGACTCTTTGCTACCAAAATCCCATGCAAAAACTTAAAACCCACCTCCCGAACACTTGGTCGAACCTTAACCGTCCTACACCACCACCAAATACTCTTCCAGTCATACAAAGGGAAAGATTCCTCTCCTCACTACCCCTTTCCCAACACCCACCCTATCCAACCTACTCGCTCGTACCTTTACCGAATCCCGAACCACCATAAGGAACCGAAGGACCCCTCACATCCCACCAACTCTCTACCTCCCCACCACTTCCTCGCCTCCCTCATCACCCCACCTATGCGCCTACCCCTGTCCCCAGTAAACGAAATTCCTGTTTCAAAAACACTGCCAGCCTCAGTCTTAGAGGAACCAAACCCAAACCCCCACATTTAACTCTAGTTTCCACCACCTCCTTATTTAACCAGTGCCTACCCCTTCCCACACAAAATTATAAACTCCCTTTTCCAACCTACGAACATCCCCTCCAACAAAGGTAAAACTGCCGCCCTAAACCATAACTTACTGTATACTAATACATTCACCACAACAACTCTTTGTAATAAAGTTACCTCCTTCACCCCCAACCCTTCATCCTATCCAAAGCTTTATCTACCACCTCCCTAGAATTCACCTCCCTTGCCCTTACTAGATTACCACAAAACACTATACCACAAACTTTCAACTCCTCTACGCAAGACCATCCCTTCCTTACCCCCAACGCTCCCCTTATCCAACTTCCTACCTCTAACAAAACCGATTTACTCCTATTAACACTCATGCCCGTCACCTTACCAAACCTCACCACCAAATCACTGATCCATCGTAAACATTCACTAGATGTTACCAACAACGTGGTATCATCTACGTAACCTATTATTTCAGCCCTGCACCCCCCACCCTCCCCCCTCCCTTGCTCCCCTTTCTCAACCAACCGAAAAAAGGGTCCTGCAAAAACGCAAAAGGATCTGAGATAAAGGACACCCTGGCGAATACCTCTACCCATACTTACTGCCCAACTAATCCTGCCATTAATTTGTACCTTAAGCAATGCCTCAGCATATATAAGTCGAACCCAACCCACTATTTCCTCACCAAAACCCTGTCTCCTCATAATCTCCAACAATGCTCCCCTATGCACCCTATCATAAGCCATAGCCCAATCCAAACCTAACACACCTCCTTCACCACAATCTTCTATAAAACCCTTAATCCTCCTATGTCCCATTCTCATACTCCTCCCTGGGATCCCAAATTGCCCCTCATGCAACCAACCCTTCAAACCCCTCTTAAGCCTATTTGCCAAAATCTTTGCGAAAATTTTATAATCTGTGCACATCAAAGCAATTACTCTATAATCCTTAAGTCCCTTAGGTCCCTCACGTTTAGGGACCAACACCACCACCCGGTTCTAACTGACTCTGCAAGCACCTCCCCTCCCTCATTTCAATAAAAACCTTTACCAAAACCTCTCTCAACACATCCCAATACATTACATAGACCTCACCAGGCAAACCATCAATCCCTGGTGTCTTCCCCATACGTAGTCCTTTTACCGCCTCCCAAACCTCCTCCTCAGTAATTACCCCACCTAACTCCCTCATCTCCTCACCACTCACCTCTCCTCTATGCTACTTAACACTTCCTCCCTATACAAGCATCCCCTCCTCCCTCATAAATTTTTCTCATACCACAATTCCGCATACCCACTCATCGTTACAGTCGTACTTAAACCCTACCCTTCTTATACCCCCCAAATTGTCCTCAACTTCCAACGACCCTATTGTCATACCTTCTCTCCTCCTCGAAATTGCCTCAGAACCACCGCCGATGCCTTATCACCCCACAACACTTCATCCATGCCACTCCTGACTCTTAACGCTTGAAACCGATCATTCTGAATATCCCTTAAAGCTACCTTAATACCCTCCAAACTCTCTCCACTCCCTACCCCTCCACCTCCAACATCCCTCAATAACCCTCTAAATACCGTTGATACCCAAATCTATATCGGGCATCTTCCCTACCCACCTTTTCAAAAATCCTTAATGGCAAGTTTCCCACATTCATTCCACCACTTAGCCACCCCAACAATACCCCGACCCGTCCCCACAAAACCTTCCACCACCCTCAAAATCCACCTGCCACGCTAGCCTCTTCAACATCCCTACATTAAGCTTCCAATAACTTTGAAACACCTGCACTGCCCTCCCACCCTAATTGTGCCAAAACACCTTTATGGTCCGAAAACCAACATCTATGCATTCCACTTTCTCCACCGCCACTACTTTTGACACATATATCCTATCTAAACGGGCTGCATACTGTCCCCTACTAAACGTATACTCCACCAGGTTATTCCCACCTCCCACTACGTCCACCACCCCACTGCACACAAACCTCCCTCAAGATCCTCACAACTTGCCCCAACCCCTCGGTTCCACATCCTTGAGTCTAATAATACAATTCCAATCTCCCCTATGATAGTTACTTGAGGCAAACCCCTTAAAGCATAAATTAACTCTTCCCTCACAAAATTATCCTTCACACGCAAAATTGGTGCCGCGGCATATAAACCCCATAAAACTAACATTAACCACTCCCCATCTACCATCCACCCTAACCACTCTACCCCTCCCCTTCTTCCCATGACCCCAAAACAAAAGGACTACCCTCCTCCCCCCACCCCCACCCCCCTTTTAAGCCAGCAGACCCCCACAAAGACCTGAAACCCTTCAGAAACAACTCATTACCCTTCCGAAAATTATGTTCCTGGAAAAATACTACGTCAATCTTAAACCTACATAAGGTATCCTCTACCCACCTACGCTTGACCTCATTCCTGAGGCCATTCACATTGATACTTAGACACCTGAATTTAAAGGCATTGGTTTACCCTTCTGTTTCGCTTGCTTCCTGTCATTCTTATCAGTTGATCCAACCTTAGTAACACACTTTTATCACCTGCCACTTCCTTATTTACTCTGGTACTACCATTTCCTCTAATACCAGCCACATTACCACGTACCACCTCTGACCATACCTTTTCCCCGGTCTCTGCCCAGGAGTGAGGATGTCATTTTCCGCCTCCTCCCCAGTTCTCTTTCTTGATTCCATCTTCTCCATTTCCTCCTCTACATCCTCCTGCTGTCTATGGACCTCCACATCCACCTGTACCACAGTCGCCGTAGCTCCACTACTTTCAATCTGGTCCAAAGATGGCAGCAAAGTCTCCCTCACCACCCACACCCCCCATTCCCCAAATCCATACTCTCACCTCCCAACATCTCATTCAAATCCTCCAATATAGCAGCCTCATTTACCACACAATGATCATCCTCCTGTTGTTCCTCAGTCTCCTGAGGCGGCTGCTGATCCTTCAAATTCCTCTCTTCTCGAGTCTGCATCACTTCCTGTTCTGCCTGCTCCACTTCCTCACTCCACTGCCTTCCTTCCGGTTGACTTTCCATGGCACCATCCTCCTGTACCACGCCCTTACGCTCCTCCACACTCTTGCCTGCAGGTTCGCCATTCCCACGCGTCGATCCTCCCGTCTCCGCACACACTCAGCCGCCAGATGTCCAGGCTGCCCACACAATCTACATGTACGCACCTGCCCTTGATATGTCACGTATACCTGTGTACGGAAACAATCCACCATTACATAAGATGGTATGGGCTTGCGCAATGTCATTTTTACTGAATAAGTTCCCTCCAAAAGACCTGCATATAGCCCCTGCGCCCATCTGCCAATATTGACTGCATGAATGACACCAAATACCTTAAAAACGTCGCGGACGTCCTCCGGTCCCATTTCAAAGGGAATATTCTGGACCTTAATCCATTTGTAGACAGCTGACACGTCCCGTAAACATACCTCTACACCAGGATTTACCATTATTCGTTGATCCTGATATGCGTCCACCACCCTTTGATATGCTTCCGTGCTTGCAAATTTCACAAACAGCCTCTTGGCACCGTTAATAGATATGCCATAAAGATCTGCAAGTGTCACATGGTATGTGTCACGAAGAACAGCAGGTAGTATCACATCCGCATTCGTCAAGTAGACCGCTCCTTATAAACTCAACATACGTGTTAACTCGCCGAGCGCCGCCATCTTTGCTGAAAATATAATTTCAACTGCTAACAGGGTGACAACAGTCCGCACACCACCAGTGCTGGACGGAATACTTTAGAAATTAATGTATTGATGTTAACGGTTTTTGATATTCTTCTCTCTCCTCTCTCTCTCTCTCTCTCTCTTCACATACACACACTCACGTTTCTATATGTCTCTCTCGTTCTTCATCACTACTTTAGTTTTATCTACAGATATGGCCCAAAACTTCTACACATGTTCTGTAAGCGAAAGTCTGTTGTTCTAACCTCTCCATCCCCTTAAGGGAGGGGATGGAGGGGTTAGAACCATGAGGGGCTAGTAATTAAGTTTATTCAGGTATACACAAATAGTTACATAGATTATCATACATAGCAGCATATGTGTAGAGAACCTAGGATAACCTAGGACTTCCCTTTCATTGGATCAAACATGAGTGCACTGCTTCGTAAATAATAATAATAATAATAATCGTTATTCTACATCCATTTATTTCAAAGCCTTTTTTAAAACACCGTTTTTAAAATAACTTAAAAGTGTGTATTTATTTATTTAATGTTCACTTGTGCCTTATTATTATTATTGTTATTTTATTATTATTATTGGGAGTCGCTAAACCCATAGGACTTATACATCGTCTGGAAATAAGAAGTAATAATTTTTTTTTAATTCGAGGAAGGAGAGTTGAAATTCTTTTGATTAAGAGCCATCAGGGTCATCGTTCTCTTGAAGGGGGCCGTTAGTACACAGCAGAGTCAATGTTGTAAGGGGATCTCTGTGACTTACTCAGGTGACTGGAGGGTAAATTGATACATATCTGGAGTTTACAGAATGACAACAAAACGTAATAACTGCGGTAGTTTAACTAAAAGGTTAAAGGAATTTGGATTAGGCAACAGGCCAAAGTTTTACGAAAGGTTAATTTAATTTTTTTTTTTGTTCCATTGGGAATATGTCCTAAATTATGATTGCGTATCGACGCAAAATGAGAGACTAGGGTTTAGTGAACTGGACAGTGTCTGAACCTAATGATTGATATCTGCATTGAATGAGGACTTAGGTTCAGTGAGCTGGACTGTCTGAACCTAATAATTGGTATCGACGGTGAGTGTGTCTGAACCAATGACTGTTATCGACATTTGAATACGGAGAGAGGGAGATTAACATCGCGTGACGCAGGCCGCATGTGTAATGCCTCCTAGGGACAATAGTCACACGACACATGGAACTGGTCATCTGAGACAAGCAATTTACATAAGAACATAAGAAAGGAGGAACACTGCATCAGGTCTACTGGCCCATACTAGGCAACTCTTTCTCAAACCCAAACCCACTAACAAAAATATTTGGCTAATATTTTTTGTTAATTTAGGGAACTTTTGTTAATTAACGACGTATTACTGGCGCAGAGAACTTCAAGCGATAAAAGTTTTGCTCTCTGTGTGTGAGCTAAAAGTCGTTACCAAACACTCCAGACTGCTTGCTTGCATGTATC
Source organism: Cherax destructor (assembly GCA_009830355.1). Taxonomy (NCBI): domain Eukaryota; kingdom Metazoa; phylum Arthropoda; class Malacostraca; order Decapoda; family Parastacidae; genus Cherax; species Cherax destructor. The sequence continues at coordinate 230,711 of WNWK01002036.1, forward strand.
AATACTTGGTACCTACTTATGTCTATCTTATCAGTACTTTGGTACCTCTTGTAATCTTACTCATGTCTATCTTATTAGTACTTTGGTACCTCTTGTAATCCTACTCAGGTCGATCTTATAAGTACTTTGGTACCTCTTGTAGTCCTACTCATGTCTATCTTATCAGTACTTAGGTACCTTTTGTAATCCTACTCATGTCGATCTTATCAGTACTTTGGTACCTCTTGTAATCCTACTCATGTCGAGCTTATCAGTACTTTGGTACCTCTTTTAATCCTACTCATGTCTATCTTATCAATACTTTGGTACCTCTTGTACTCCTACTCATGTCTTCTATTAATACTTGGTACCTCCTCATGTAATCCTACTTATAATATGTATCTGGGACAGCAGCTCTGCTCCCCGTTACCTGGACGGTGCTGCCTACTTCGACATGGGCGAGCACACGCTAAGAGTGCCCATGACTCTCCACGCTGAGAACCGTCAGCGTCTCCTTCAGCGCCTGGCCAAGCGTAACCTTCCCGCCAGGAGTGTGGTGCTCTTCCAGGGCGGTGAGGACACTACCAGATACTCTGCAGATGCTGACAACGTCTTCCGTCAGGTAAGTATCTGGACTAGTAATAATAATTTATTTCTACCATTACATAATACAACTTATACAGACCATAGCTGACATCAGTGGCATACTATATAGATAGCCCCTGTTTATGCAGAGCATTTCGGGCAACTTAGGTTAATTTTATCCTCCAGGATGCGACCCACACCAGTCGGCTAACACCCAAGTATGTACCTACTTGCTGCTAGGTGAACAGGAATATCAGATGTCTTAAGGAAACATGGCCTATGTTTGCACCCGCACCGGGGATCGAACCACGGACTTTAATATGTGACCTGAGTGCGCTACCAACCCAGAGACCCAGATAATGCACATGTGTCTAATTCATCGCCCACATGTTGTACATGTGTCTAATTCATCACGATGGGGATGGGTTGCCTGGTATGAGGCTGGATTACTTAAAAGCTGTTTGGTACATTCAGTGTTGTACTATCATAGTCTTGAGGAAGCACTAAACCCTTAGGGGTCATACAGATACATTGTTGAAAAGGCATCACTGAGGGGAGATTAATACATATCTGAGAATTGCAGAATAGCAGGTTAACTGGAAGATTGTTATCAACGCTGATAATGTGTGAGTTACCTGGAGTCTACCTGGAGGGCATTCCGGGGATCGGCGGCCCGGTCTATGACCAGGCCTCCCGGTGGATCAGGGCATGATCAACGAGGCTGTTACTGCTGGCTACACGTAGTCCAACGTACGAACCACAGCCCGGCTGATCAGGCACTGACTTTAGGTATCTGTCCAGCTCCTCTTGAAGACAACCAGAGGTCTGTTGGTAATGCCCTTATGGTTGGTGGGAGGCTGTTGAACAGTCTTGGGCCCCGGACACTTATTGTGTTTTCTCTTAGTGTACCAGTGGCGCCCCTACTTTTCACTGGGGTACGTTGCACCGTCTGCCAAGTCCTCCAGAATCTTCCAAGTGTAGATTATGATATATCTCTCTCGCCTGCGCTCCAGTGAATATAAGTCTAGTGCTTCCAGGCGTTCCCAGTAGTTAAGGTGTTTGATGGAACTTATACGTGCAGTAAAGGTTCTCTGTACATTCTCTAGATCTGCAATTTCACCTGCCTTGAATGGGGATGTTAATGTACAGCAGTATTCTAGCCTAGAGAGAACAAGTGATTTAAAAAGGATCATCATTGGCTTGGCATCTCTTGTCTTGAATGTTCTCATTATCCATCCTATCAGTTTCCTCGCAGATGTGATAGTGGCACTGTTGTGGTCCTTGAAGGTGAGGTCTTCGGACATTACCACACCCAGGTCCTTCACATTACTTTTCCGCTCTATTGTGTGATTAGAGTTTGTAATATACTCAGTCCTAGCTATTATTTCCTCCAGTTTTCCATAACGGAGTAGTTGGAATTTGTCTTCATTGAACATCATATTGTTCTCTGTTGCCCATTGGAAAACTTGGTTTATATCTTCTTGAGATTTGCCGTGTCCTCAGTGGATGACACTCATGCAGATCCTAGTATCATCTGCAAAGGATGATACAGTGCTATGGTTTGCATCTCTGTCTATGTCTGATATGAGAATGAGGAACAGGATAGGTGTGAGTACTGTGCCGTGTGGGACAGAGCTCTTCACTATGGCAGCATCCGATTTAACTCTGTTTACCACACTACTCTCTGCGTTCGATTGGTTAGGAAGTTGAAGATCCATCTGCCTACTTTGCCAGCTATCCCTTTAGCACGCATTTTATGTGCTATTACACCATGATCACACTTGTCAAAGGCTTTTGCAAAATCTGTGTGTACTACATCTGCATTCTGTTTGTTCTCCAGAGCATCTAAGACCATATCATAGTGGTCTAGTAGTTGCGAGAGGCGGGAGCGACCTGCTCTGAAACCATGTTGCCCTGGATTGTGCAATTTTTTGGGGGTCCATGTGTTTTGCCCCCTGCTTCTTAGAACTCTTTCAAAGATTTTTATGATATGGGACGTTAAAGCTATTAGTCTATAGTTCTTAGCTACTGCTTTGCTGCCACCTTTATGGAGTGTGGCTATATCCGTTGTTTTTAGTGACTGTGGAATCTCGCCTGTGTCTAGGCTCCTTCTCCATAGCATACTTAGGGCCTGTTAACTGGAAGTTTGGTATCATCGCTGATACTGTGTGAGTTAACTGGGAAAATTTATCAACGCTGATACTCTGTGAGTTAACTGGAAGATTGGTATCAACGCTGATACTGGGTGAGTTATTTAACGCAAAGAGTAAATTAAGGTTCATCCTCCATCCACTGGCAAGTGAAAGGGAGGTTGTATAAGATTTTCTGGTTAACTAGTGACACTCCAGTTGAACGGGTGGTAGTGGTGGTGGTGGTGTTGAATAAGTGGGTGGTGGTGTTGGTGCTGCTATTGAATGAGTGGGTGGTGGTTGTGGTGCTCTTAAATGAGTGGGTGGTGATGGTGCTGTTAAATGAGTGGTTGTGGTGTATGTGTGTACTACCTAGTTGTGGTTTCAAGGGTCGATTCACAGCTCCTGGCCGTGTGTGTGTGTATTAGTTACCATTTTGTCCTAGGCACATGTCGATTAGACACTAGGCCTGTGTATGTGTGTGTGTGTAAGGAAACACTTCGAAATGTTTCCGCCCCGCCGGGAATTGAACCCGGGCCCTCCGTGCTTGAAGCGAGAGCTTTTAGCCACCAGGCCACTGGGGCATGTATGTGTGTGTGTGTGTATGTGTGTGTTTTGGTCGCGGCTGTTACTTTCTTGGTCTGCTGCCAAAGTTATATTTAAAGGACATTGCCAAGGTCGAGTGGAGAGGGTTTGGGATAAGACCTGGAATGTCTTGGTCCTTGTTATAGGCAGTGGTAGTGGTCCTTGGTCTTTCAGGCAGTGTTGCGAGGTCTTGGTCCTTGGTGTTTCGTATGTGAGGTGGTGTTAGGTGACCTTGTTTATGTTTGTCAGCGTCTGAAAGTATTGGCGTTTGGGGGACAACCAAAGCTCTAAGTGACTCTTAATGTTCACCTCCTGTTGTCGTCCTCGTAGAGTATGTAGAGGACGTTTCGGTCCATCCTAACCCATTATAAGTTACAATTGAGAGAGAAAAA
>WNWK01002037.1:0-87500 GCA_009830355.1 Cherax destructor
AGAAAACGGGTGAGAAGCCTTGAGGGTAGCCTTAACAAAAAACTTCCTTGCGATGTGTGGTGTGGGAAGGCGTTCCCAGCCGTACAATACACCAACACGGCCCTTCATTACGTCGGCTCCCAATTAAGCTCCCGCCCATTTCCCTTCTAATGAGGGCATCTCCCTCCGCCTGCTTCATTAGCATTCATATATCCATAAAATTAGGTCATAAATAAGCCTTTTTTATTTGTCGTATTTTTATCTCGTTGTGTAACATGTATATCAGGGAACGAATGGCCTGGTGATAATTACTTTATTTTGGGTTCTTTTTTTATGACGAGGCTAATGGTGCCTGCCTCTCTGCAGCCGATGTGCGGCTGATGGTGTGAGAGTCAGACGAAGGGATTGGAGAGACAGTGAACTAGAGGCCCAGAAAGTGCTCAACAAAGAATTTTATGTACATGTATTTATAATATTTGTAATATTCTTGCTATTGTCACCTTTATTTCTAGCCAGATCGTTAAATTCGAGGACTTTCGCATCAAAAACAATGAAAAATTCTTTAACACAGTAGTCATCCTCAACAACCAGAAACCCTTTAAACATTCACATTATTTTTTGAAAAAATTCAATAAAAATTTAATAATAATAATAATAATAAAATTAGTAATAATAGTTTTATTACTATTATTATTATTATTATTATTATTACTATTACCTGAGACATCCTGGGGCATCCTAAAGGATTGAAGCTGCACTCAACCATGCATCAATTAGTTAAGACTCCCTAGCCAGGCGTATGAAAACATTTATATATGCTTGGAAGAACATCCACCTGGTGCTTAGAGCAAGAGGCGTATGCTGCCTCTTGCTCTAATAACCAGGTGGATATAAGTGTATAATGGTTTAGAAGCTTTTACTTCACATCATGAACTTAAGTGCGCTTTGAATACCCTTGAGAATATAACCACCTAAAGATGCAATGAGCCGATCCTATCTTTTAAAGGGGTGTAGACTCGGCTTAACTAGTTAAGGGTCATTATATTACATATGTCCTCTTTTCTGACGAATATACAAACAGTGTCCATCCTAGGACACTATGATGCTTAGTTAATTTACTTGTCAGTTAAAATACAGTACAAGTATAGGTACATTTATAAGTACATGTGTGAACACGGGTATGTATTAGTTCATGTATATGCAAAGTACAGGGACATGAGCAGTTATAAATGTCGATTCAGGTGTGTATACAAAAGCAATACAAGCGCAGGTACATTTATGCTGAACAACCTTGATAATGTGAGAAATCACGAAAGCGCTTGGATGTTCATTATTTTTCACAGTGGTTCTTTTGCATATTGTGATATCATTTGTTCACGGTGATCTTATTGTATATACGATGCTCCTGCAAACAATGGATCCTGGCACAACCTTCTGCTTTTGGCAATGCCTGTTTGGCTGTCCCACCAAGGAGGGACAAGTCACTAGCTACATCTGTTATCAGGGCAATAAATGCATTCCCTAGAGATGACAACCTTGTCCGTATCCCTCCAGGACGTCAAACACCCGCCAGGCAAATGTCAACAACAGGACACCAGGCGCCTCAAAAATCAGGGCCCACATTAGCAAAAAAATAGAAGAGGGTAATACTATCGGAGCACTGAGGCTTATAACCAGTGAGGATACCATCGCTCTAAGGATATCATTACAGCACAAGCCCTGAAGGACAAACATCCGCCCAGGGCTCCCAGTACCAACATTGACCCCTTGACATTGCAGCAGGTCAAGAACATTTAACCTTACGGGACGCCGATGTGTATAAAGCTGCTATGTCTTTCCCCAGGGCTCAGCAGGAGGTTTCACTGGTTTAAGGCCACAACACTTGAAACAAATGCTCAATCCAGGTCTTGGTGAGGTCTCTGAGAGATTGTTGTCTGAACTCACCAAATTTTCCAATGGGTGCCTGGCTGGTAGTGTCCCACAGACCATTAGACCCCTTTTCTTTGGTGCCTCACTGTGTGCCCTCCGGAAAAAGGATGGAGGAATCAGGCCCATTGCAGTGGGCAACACCCTTCGGCGCCTAGTTGCCAAGGCTGCAGTACGAAGGGTGAGTCAAGATGCTGCCTCAATGTTGAAACCAACTCAGCTCGGTTTTGGTGTTCAACAAGGCTGTGAAGCAGCTGCCCATGCAGCACAGTATACATCAACAACATGTCCAATGAAAAAGCCTTAATCAAATTGGACTTTGCCAATGCTTTCAACTCAGTCAGAAGGGATGCTGCTCTCCAAGCAGTTTCTAGGCACTTTCCTTCCCTCTATCCCTTCATAGAATCGTGTTATAGTGTGGCTTCTAAACTTTTGTTTGGGGACCATGAAATTGACTCGTGTGAGGGTGTGCAACAGGGGACCCTCTTGCTCCCTTTCTATTCTGTCTAGCCATCAAGGATGTCACAGAAGCATTGTCCAGTGAGCTCAATATCTGGTTCTTGGATGACGGGACCCTAGCTGGCACTACACAATCTCTCCTGGGAGACATCAGGAAAATTAAAGAATGGTAGGTAGCCTGGGCCTATCTTTAAACCCCACCAAATGTGAGATAGTTTCCACCAATCCACAGATGATCCAGGACATTAGGGCTGTTTTACCAGGGGCAGAGCCATCGATCCAGCCAACAGCACTCTCCTTGGTGCTCCCCTTGGGCCCAATGCCATCGATCTGGTCCTGGAAAAAAATCTCCGACCTCAGGACGATGGAAGGTAGGATGAAAGACATTGATACACATGATGCCTTCTACCTACTCACCAGGTGCCTGTCAATCCCAAAACTTACATACTTCCTGAGATGTTCCCAGCCTTCAACAGCCCGAAACTCGAGGAATACGACTCTCTCCTCAAGACCATGCTGAGAGTGTATTGAATCTTTCCCTCGAAGATGGACAGTGGTTGCAAGCTTCACTTCCAGTCAGACTTGGGGGCTGGGAGTACGCAAATCCTCCCAGATTGCCCTACCAGCCTTCTTATCCTCTTCCATAGCATCAAATGAGCTAATAAAACAAATTCTTCCATACAACCTCAGTGATTCAGCAGGAATACAGGACCCTAGCTACACCAGTGCCATCACTGAATGGGAGACTCTTGCTGCTCCAACACCAAAACCTAGTGAAGAACAGGCCTACAAACAGTCAAGCTGGGACAGCCCCATTGTTGAAAAGATACTTGCCAATATGCTCAGGGCCGTAACATCAGACAGGGAGACTGCCCGTCTCCTAGCCGTGAGTGCACCTCACTCTGGGGACTTCCTCCAAACAGTTCCCATTTCGGCCATGGGAACACGCCTGGACCCTAAGACCCTTCGTATTGCAGTGGCTCTGCGCCTTGCTGCCCCATTCACACGGAATATACGTGTATTTGCGGCGATGCCAAGCCGACCAATATGGTCTACATGGTCTTAACTGTTCTAAAACCAAGGGTTGGCATGCAAGACACAATGAGGTCAACGACATCATAAAGAGAACCCTCGCTACAGCTGGATGCCCAGCCGAGAGAGGCCTCGATCACTAGCAGCCAACAACGCCCACAACCCAGCAAACCGCCCCGACGGGATCACCATCTATCCTTGGAAGAATGGCAAGCTCTTAGCATGGGATTATACCTGCGTGTCGACACTGGCTGACACTTACATCCATCACAGTGTTGGGCGACAGGGAGGAGCTGCTGACCACAGAGAGGAGTACAAGATCGGCAAGTACAGGGACATAAGCCAACAGTATAAATTTGTCCCAGTGGGATCGGAGACCTTGGGAGCGTGGGGAAAAAATGCAACACGTTTCCTTAAAGAGCTGGGTTCCAGACTCATCGACACCACCAGGGACCCAAGGGCAGCCACGTTCATGTTCAGCGTGGCCATCAGAGGAAACGCATGCTGCATACTCGGCTCGCGTCCGGCTGGAGGAGCTGGAGGAGATTCATAATCTTTAACATATTGTACCATTGTATTCATGTTCATGTTTGTGTGTTTTATAAATGTATTCTGTCTATTAATAAAGCATTTATATGTATGTATGTGTGTATATAGGATGGGGTGGTAGGAGAAGTGGAATATTCAAACGGCTTCAGGAAGAAATCCAAATATTCTTCCTTGATGCCTTTTTATCCACTTCTCCGAGGCTATGGGTCCCACAATTTGCACCAGAGGTGGACCCCATTATATAAAAAAAAAAAAAAAAAAAAAAATATATATATATATATATATATATATATATATATATATATATATATATATATATATTATATATATATATATATATATATATATATATATATATATATATATATATATATATATATATTTTTTTTTTTTTTCAACAAGTCGGCCGTCTCCACCGAGGCAGGGTGACCCAAAAAGAAAAAATCCCCAAAAGAAAATACTTTCATCATCATTCAACACTTTCACCACACTCATACATAATCACTGTCTTTGCAGAGGAGCTCAGATACGACAGCTGAGAAAAGTCCCTCCCAGCTGTCACTATCTCAGACCCCTCCTTTAAAGTGCAGGCATTGTACTTCCCATTTCCAGGACTCAAGTCCAACTAAATCAATTAACTGGTTTCCCTGAATCCCTTCACAAAATGTTACCCTGCTCACACTCCAACAGATCGTCATGTCCCAAAACCATTCGTCTCCATTCACTCCTATCTAACACGCTCACACATGCTTGCTGGAAGTCCAAGCCCCTCGCCCACAAAACCTCCTTTACCCCTCCCTCCAACCTTTTCTAGGACGACCCCTACCCCGCCTTCCTTCCCCTACAGATTTATACGCTCTCCAAGTCATTCTACTTTGATCCATTCTCTCTAAATGACCAAACCACCTCAACAACCCCTCTTCAGCCCTCTGACAAATACTTTTAGTAACTCCACACCTTCTCCTAATTTCCACATTCCGAATTTTCTGCATAATATTTACACCACACATTGCCCTTAGACAGGACATCTCCACTGCCTCCAGCCTCCTCCTCGCTGCAGCATTTGCAACCCATGCTTCACACCCATATAAGAGTGTAAATATATATATATATATATATATATATAAATATAAATATATATATATATATATATATATATATATATATATAATATATATATATATATATATATATATATATATATATATATATATATATATATATATATATATATATATATATATATATATATATATATATTATTTAGCTGTTGATGTAATCATTGTCTTCAGTGTTCTATGCTATTGAGTCTGTCAGGCGTTGTTTCCTAGGCCGAATTTGGCATGAGGCTAAGATCTGCTGCTTGTGACAATATGCTTTCAAAATAAACTTCAACGATCTTTTAAAATAAACTTCTGCAACGATCGTTTAGAATAAACTCTTGTAATAAAACGATCACACAGACTCCTGCAACGAAAGATCAAAATGAGATTCTGCATTCAACGGTAAAATTAACCTACCCACCTCTCTCTCCTCTCTCTCTCTCTCTCCCTCTCTTACTCTCGCTCTCTCTCGTTGAATGAAATACTTGACTATTCAGGCAGACAAGTGTGTACAGCACGAAAAGTCTCCACCAATCCTGAACCTCCAGATCTCTACGTCATTAATCACACTTACGTCACTACATCGACGTCATCAATATTCCGCATTCGTGGCCCTGGCCCTGGCTTAGTACTCCCCAGCTGGTGGCCTGTGCTTGGTGGGACGGAAATTTCCGCCTATATTGCAGAGATTCGGGGGTGATTTACGTAAATCAGAGCACTAGCTGTAATTCATATGAAAGTGAATACGAAATGCGGTTCTTCAAGGAGTATCGGTAAGAGAAACGGACAGAGAGCTATCCATCTTTCTGAGGAGAGGTTGGAGAAGAGCGGGCACAAGATAGAAGCCATCAGCCCAAATCGTCTAGCGACCTCTTGTATATTTCAGAATACTCCATCATTCCCCACTTGAAATCTTGTTTTTATTTAATGGTCTCTTATGTTAACTTTTTTTGGTAGGTAAGATTCATCAGGAAACAGGACAAGTTTTATTTTTGACACGATTCTTGAAAGAGTCATATATGATGAGCCGCCACTGGAGCTTTTGGTCATCTGACAGAGGCCTTCCGCTGGCTTTCCGGTCCACCCTTTCAAAAATAGGAATTTTGTTGTGACTGTACACGCTGTATATGTAAACATTAACGTCTAGACTTCGTCAACACTCAGACTGTCTTCCCACTGAGGTTAAATTTTGGTGTGGGTCCATATGTAAATGCAGGTGTGGGTCACATGTGTAGGTGCTGGTATGGGTCATATATGTAATGGCTAGTGTGGGTCACATCTGTGGTAGTATGGGTCACATGTGTAGGTGCTGGTATGGGTCATATATGTAATGGCTAGTGTGGGTCACATCTGTGGTAGTATGGGTCACATGTGTAAGTGCTGGTGTGGGTCACGTGTAAGTGCTGGTGTGGGTCAATTTGTAAGTGCTGGTGTGGGTCATATGTGTAAGTGCTGGTGTGGATTACATTTGTGGTAGTGTGGGTCTCCGGTGTAAGTGCTGGTGTGGGTCACATGTGTAAGTGCTGGTGTGGGTCACATGTGTAAGGGTTGGTGTGAGTCACATCTGTGGTAGTGTGGGTCACATGTGTAAGTGCTGGTGTGGGTCATATGTGTAAGTGCTGGTGGGGTCACATTTGTGGTAGTGTGGGGTCTCATGTGTAAGTGCTGGTGTGGGTCACATGTGTAAGTGCTGGTGTGGGTCACATGTGTAAGTGCTGGTGTGGGTCACATGTGTAAGTGTTGGTGTGGGTCACGTGTAAGTGCTGGCGTGGGTCACATGTGTAAGTGCTAGTGACGGGTCACACGTAAGTGCTGGTGTGGGTCATATGTGTAAGTGCTGGTGTGGGTCATATGTGTAAGTGCTGGTGTGGGTCATATGTGAAAGTGTTGGTGTGGGTCACGCGTAAGTGTTTGTGTGGGTCACGTGTAAGTGCTGGTGTAGGTCACATGTGTTAGTGCTGGTGTGGGTCACATGTGTAAGTGCTGGTGTGGGTCACATGTGTTAGTGCTGGTGTGGGTCACATGTGTAAGTGCTGGTGTGGGTCACATGTGTAAGTTCTGGTGTGGGTCACATGTGTAAGTCCTAGTGACGAGTCACATATAAGGGCTGGTGTGGGTCATATGTGTAAGTGGCAGTCTGGGTCACATGTGTAAGTGCTGGTGTGGCTCACATCTGTGAGTATAGGCGTCGCTAATATTTTTTATAGCGAGAAAAATTTATTCCAATAAGAACATTATCTACAAAAAAACAAATAAAAAATTGTAATAATATTGGTAGAATTACCGACAATATGTTAAGTAAAAGGACACAAATGCAACTAATGTGACATTTTATTGTGGCAACGTTTCGCTCTCCAGGAGCTTTCTCAAGCCGTTACAAGCGTTACATGGACACAGTGGGCTATTATATACTCTCAAAGTGAGGTGAAATACTAGTGGTGGTCGAGGTAGTAGTGATAAGTAGTAGTAGTAGTAGTAATACAATAAGGTAGAACAATCAATATGCACATGAGTAAAAGGTGATAAAACAAATACTTGGGTAGTATAACAATAGGTTAGACAACTATTTTTGCTGGAGGTTGAAATATAGAAAGGGCCCGTAAGTGTTCCACATCTACGATGTGCTTGTGTTGAATTAGCAGGAGAGACTATGTGATGGTATGGTTAACTGTTTTCAGGAGGATTCTTGCTAAGACTTCAGAGATGGTGAAGCTGCCTTTGTTTTGTTTAATTGTGTTAGAAACAGAGATAAGTGCTGATTCAAGGCATTTGCGTCTCGGAAATTAGTTTCTTTGATTACTAGTCGGGCGTCATGAAATTCAAGAGCCGACTAGTAATCAAAAACATCGTAGACCAAATGGAATGCCTTATCTCTGTTTCTAACCAATTAAACAAAACAAGGCGCTTCATCTCGAGTCTTAGCAGAATCCTCCTGCAGTTAACCATACTCACATAGTCTCTCCTGACATCGTGTGTGGAACACTCAGGCCTTCTTTGCCTCCAGCAAAAAGTTGTCCTGTGTTATACTACCCAAGTATTTGTTTATCCTTACTCATGTGCATATTATTTTTCTACTTATTTATTACTACTACTACTACTACTACTTATCCACTCCTCGCCACCTAGTATTTCACCTTTGAGTATATAGCCCACTGTGTCCTGTACGCTTGTAACGGCTTGAAGCCTGCAAGTGCACATAAAATGTCATTACATTGTTCCTACTAACAAATAAAAATTAAAAGACTAATTAATAAGAACATAAGAAAGGAGGAACACTGCAGCAGGCCTGTTGGCCCATACTAGGCAGGTCCTTCACAATCCATCCCACTAACAGAATAATTGCCCAACCTAATTTTCAATTCTACCCAAGAAATAAGCTTTGAAGATTCTATTAACTCAAGTGCGAGTCCCACTCAAATCCAACCCCTCTCACTCATGAATTTATCCAACCTAAATTTGAAACTACCCAAGGTCATAGCTTCAATGACCCTACTAGGCAGACTGTTCCACTCATCAACTACCCTATTTCCAAACCAATATTTTCCTATATCCTTTCTAAATCTAAACTTATCCCAAATTTTAATCCATTATTGCGGGTTCTCTCTTGGAAGATATCCTCAAGACCTTATTTATATCCCCCTTATTAATACCCATCTTCCACTTATATACCTCGATCATGTCTCCCCTCATTCTACGTCTTACAAGTGAATATAATTTAAGGGTCTTCAATCTTTCTTCATACGGAAGATTTCTTATGCTATGAATTAACTTTGTCATTCGTCGCTGAATGTTTTCTAACGAATTTATATCCATTCTGTAAAATGGAGACCATATCTTCACAAGCAAAACAATATCAATAGAAGGAGAATATTACCTTCATAGGAAGAATATCTTCAGAAAAGCAAATGTTATCGTATGAACTATAATATCTAAAAAAGTGAAAAGTATTCAATAGTCTTTTATTGGTTACTTAAACAAGTAAAAAATTAGACTAGTAAAAAATCTTAATGCTTGGGTAGAATATCAGGTGTGTTTCACAGAGTCGGGTGTTGTCACGCGTCTGTGAGGTGTAGTCTTGTTGTGGTCACGTGACTGTGAGGTGTAGTCTAGCCCCTTTAAATGCTTTCCTGTTGATGTTTTGTCTTTCATAGTTCCTTGATAATGTGAGAAGTCACGAAAGTGCTTGGAATTTCGCTATTTTTTCACAGTGGTTGTTTTGCATATTGTGATATCACCTGTTTACTGTGATCTTATTGCATATATATATATATATGTCGTGCCGATTAGGTAAAACTGGTCAATTAGCAAGAACTCATCTAAAATTAAGTCCTTTCTAAAATTTTCTCTTATACGTTTAAAGCTATATTTTTTTCAATTATGTTAATGTAAGAATTTATAATTTTGTACAAAGAAACTTTGAAAACCTACCTAACCTTATTACAACAAGCGCAATTTAATTTAGCCTAACCCAACTAAATATATTTTAGATACTTTAACTTTAATTTAATAATAAACAAACACAATGAAATATATTTTTCGTTATGTTCAGAATGATTTTGGCGAAATTATTGCATACACAAATTTTCACTTGTCTTATATGGCAAGGTGAGCGTTGCTATTTAAGCCAAAATCGCAAGTTTTACCTAATCGGCACGACATATATATATATATATATATATATATATATATATATATATATATATATATATATATATATATATATATATATATATATATATATATATATATACATATATATATATATATATATATATTTTTTTTTTTTTTTTTCAACAAGTCGGCCGTCTCCCACCGAAGCAGGGTGACCCAAAAAGAAAGAAAATCCCCAAAAAGAAAATACTTTCATCATCATTCAACACTTTCACCACACTCATACATAATCACTGTCTTTGCAGAGGAGCTCAGCTACGACAGCTGAGAATTGTCCCTCCCAGCTGTCACTATCCCAGACCCCTCCTTTAAAGTGCAGGCATTGTACTTCCCATTTCCAGGACTCAAGTCCAACTAAATCAATTAACTGGTTTCCCTGAATCCCTTCACAAAATGTTACCCTGCTCACCTCCAACAGATCGTCATGTCCCAAAACCATTCGTCTCCATTCACTCCTATCTAACACGCTCACACATGCTTGCTGGAAGTCCAAGCCCCTCGCCCACAAAACCTCCTTTACCCCTTCCCTCCAACCTTTTCTAGGACGACCCCTACCCCGCCTTCCTTCCCCTACAGATTTATACGCTCTCCAAGTCATTCTACTTTGATCCATTCTCTCTAAATGACCAAACCACCTCAACAACCCCTCTTCAGCCCTCTGACAAATACTTTTAGTAACTCCACACCTTCTCCTAATTTCCACATTCCGAATTTTCTGCATAATATTTACACCACACATTGCCCTTAGACAGGACATCTCCACTGCCTCCAGCCTCCTTTTCGCTGCAGCATTTGCAACCCATGCTTCACACCCATATAAGAGTGTTGGTATCACTATAATTTCGTACATTCCCTTCTTTGCCCCCATGGATAACGTTTTTGTCTCCACAGATAACTCAATGCCCACTCACCTTTTTCCTTCATCAATTCTATGGTTAACCTCATCCTTCATAAACCCATATTTTGGGCTTCTCTACTTCTTTTATGTCCCATTTTCTCCACATTTACGTCTTTTTTTATTTTTCTTTCCTCTGTTACTATGTTCGATGGAGCGAAATGAGAATATGGAGCTGGAGCAGTACCCGACAATCTCTCCTTCATCAGGCAAGGCTGAAATTATAGGAAAACCTTCACCCTTCCTATCTACAACTATAGTTGTTGATAATCTCAACTATAGTGCAGATACAATTGCAACTGTAGTTGTAGATAGTGCACAATAAACTAGCCGCTTCGACGGAATAATCTCAATCTACAGCTATCTGTATAACCTGACTCTTCTACTTGTAATAAAGTAGATATCAGTTCCGATTTCAAATCTCGTTTTTACAAATGAGTCTGGACACCATGAGCCAGAGCACAGTAGAAGAAAGAAAACTGAGAGTATGGTACACGAACGCCAATGTATTATCAAATTGAGGTAACAGGCAACCGCAGATATCGCTAATTAGTGTCTACAGGAATAGAGGCGGAAAGCAGGTACACAAGGGCACATTTTGGTATTTAAAGTCAAAATGAGTCACAGGGATGTCAAAGAGGTATTCGTTCAGCTTGGAGTGGTCAGGAAATGGAATGACCCTGGACAAAAAAGTATAGGAAGAAGGCTCCATACATAATTTTAAGAATAGGTATGACAGGGCTCACAGTTAAGAGGGAGTAGACCCAGTACGTGGCACGTTAACAGGCAGAACCAGGAGATGAGACTCGACCCATGCAAAACAAACAGATGAGTACATATAGGTAAGTACATACACTCACCCACTCTCTCTCTCTCTCTCTCTCTCTCTCTCTCTCTCTCTCTCTCTCTCTCTCTCTCTCTATCTCTCTCTCTCTCTCGCTTAAGAAGGTCCTTGCCGTAGACCACACTCAGGAAAACTGAATTTTGTAAAAAATAAGATAAAACAAAATATCTAATAATTCTCGTGACTTTCCTTCCTCGCTCCAAATTGGTCCGCAAAGCCATAATTCATCCCAATTTGGCCCACAAAACCCCCAAAGTGCCCCGAAATGGCTTCAACGAGGCTCCATATGGCGATTCTAGCCAAATTGGTTCCAACTTCCCTCTATGACCCTTTGTATGCCAAAAATATAAATTCCATTCCTTACTTTTGATTAAAAAAAAACTTCCTGTTCCAAATGTTATTATAAAGTTCTGTTGTCCCACTCAGAATGAAAAACGAGTATGTCTCAAACAGGTTTAGCGCTTCAACTTGTCCGACAAGAGACTCCTAAAACAATCCCTGACATTCTGTAGTTTGTTTTATCTCTTAATATGAAGATGATTCAAACTTCATCAACCTGAAATAGTATATATTATTAACACCAAGTGTCAGTGTGCCCTCCTATTCTCAGGAAGACATCAGTTTTAAGACCAAAAAAAACATATCACAGCAATCCTTTACTGTGACAACGTTTTACCCTAAGAAGAACTGCAACATGATTGAAAAGTTCTCATACGAAGGAAACGTAGTCCTAGTAAAGCTTGTGATGTTATATATGCCTTTATCTTCACACTTGTCGGAAGTATGTACCTCAACCAAGACATCAAGTGCTGTGATCTCACCTTCATTGCCTCTTAAGCTGTACATTTTCTTACTATATGTACTATATGTATGCAATCATTTCTGTGTGATTGAATATGACTTGGAAAATAATGATAATATATTCAAACTGTTAAATTTGGAAGGGTCATACAGCACTGCAGGGTGGTGATGTGCTAGAGAAGGAATATGTGAAGGTCAGAGACCAGCGTGGGGTAGGAATGTGCAAGAGGTAAGGTTAGCGAGGGTAGTGGAAAGTGCTGAAGGGAAAAATATATAATCAAAGTTAGTGTAATAAGTTAGTTTTTGTTAAAAAGTCAGAGGGAGTGTGCGTGTAAGGTGGGGCTTTCAGCGAGGAGGTCAGGTAGAGTAAGTGGGTTAGGGCAGTGAAGACGTCGGAAGTAAATTCTGATTGCCGCTGATAGACAGAGATGTTGAACTGATAACGTAACTCTGCAATCCTCTTAGAGCGGTGCCGAGCGCTTTTCCACGAGATACCCATGAGTGAGACGTGTATGCCCGATACTGTACATAGAAAGGAGAGTGTAGTCTCCCAAACACGACAACGATGGTAAGATGACCAGAAACCCAAACATAGTTCGACAGAATGCAGTTTATTGTTAATGTGTGTGTGTCCGTCTCTCCTCTAGGGCGACAAACACCCGCCGGGCAAATGCCAGCAACAGGACACCAGACGCCTCAAAAATCAGAGTCCAAATTTGCAAAAAAATAGAAGAGTGTAATAAATACTATTGGAGCACTGAGGCTTATAACCAGTGAGGATACCATTTCTCCAAGGACGTCATTACAGCACAAACCCTGAAGGACAAACATCCACCCAGGGCTCCCAGTGCCAACATTGACCTCCTTGACATTGCAGCAGGTGAAGAACATTTAACCTTACAGGACGCCGATGTGTATAAAGCTGCTTTGTCATTTCCACAGGGCTCAGCAGGAGATTTCACCGGTTTAAGGCCACAACACTTAAAACAAATGCTCAATCCAGGTCTTGGTGATGTTTCAGAGAGGTTGCTGTCTGAACTCACCAAATTTTCCAATGTGTGCCTGGCTGGCAGTGTCCCAGAGGCCATTAGACCCCTCTTCTTTGGCGCCTCACTATGTGCCTTCCGGAAAGGATGGAGGAATCAGGCCCATTGCAGTGGGCAACACCCTTCGGCGCCTAGTTGCCAAGGCTGCAGTAAGAGTGGTGAGTCAAGATGCTGCCTCAATGTTGAAACCAACTCAGCTCGGTTTTGGTGTTCAACAAGACTGTGAAGCAGCTGCCCATGCAGCACAGTATACATCAACAACATGTCACATGAAAAAAACTTGATCATATTGGACTTTGCCAACACTTTCAACTGCTCTCCAAGCAGTTTATACACACTTCCCTTTTCTCTACCCCTTCATACAATCGTGTTATTGTGTGACAACACTGCGACTAGCCAAGGAATTAAACCCATGTGATTTTCGCTCACCATGAGGTGGGATAAAACGACATGGGTTCGAGTCCTTGGCTAGTCTGATAGTTATTTATTAAATACCACTTCTTCGTGGTCACAATAATATATACACTGCTTGTGGAGGCTAGTACACCAAACGGGGAGGAGAATGAAATTAGCTCAGAGGCACCCACACCACCGTATGTCCACGGATCAAGGTAAAACACCTAGCTCTGCTAGGTGCTTGATTCTTGTAGGATTTGGTGGTCCTGTGGGTTATAGCGTCATGTGATTATCACTCACCATGAGGAGGGCCAAAACGACATGGGTTCGAGTCTTTGGATAGTCGCAGCATTATTGATTAAATACCACAAGATCGTGGTTACAATAATATATATATATATGTACTGATTGTGGAGGCTAGTACACCAAACGAGAAGTAGAATGAAATTAGCTAAGGTCACCCACACCAACGTATGTCTTCGGCTCACGGTAAAACACCTAGCTCTGCTGGGGTGCGTGATTCTTGTAGGATTTGGTGGCCCTATGGGTTAGAGCGGCATGTGGTTTTCGCTCACCATGAGGCGGGCCAAAACAACATGTGTTAGGAATTGGAAATCCTAAGATGAAATGAATTATAATTAAGCAACTTAGCTTATTGATGACTCCATGACTTTGCAGCCATCCCCGACGTCGTTATAGAGGAGTTATCCTTTCCATCCCCTTGGGCTGTCAAAAATGAAGGTTATTAATTTTAAAATTAATTGCCCCAGAGCAGCGTATACCCATATAGTAAGTCAGTCATTTAAATGACTGAACATTACTACAGGGTTTGGGCTGATCGCCCGCGTGTGACCGGGTGAATGATAAATCTGCCCAGATCATGTATGTATTCCTAACTGTGCAGCTGGTTAACATCTAATGTCTGAGCAGACTTACCTGGGTATTTGTATGATGAGTCACCGTCTTGTTCGATAGTACACTCGCGATTGTCTCTCTACGTTTGTCTTTTAGCAATATTAAGAAGCTGTGCACACTTCTCTGTAATGTACCGCTATTTTATGATTATCACTAAACGCGCTGGAACAGAGTTTTTATCCGATTTCCCGGCGTTAGTGGAGATTGAACAAGAGATCGGATGCGCACGACAAATGTTCCTTTCTTAGGTCAAAGCCCGCCGCACAGCTCCCGTCCCCTGTCGTTGGTTAGTTCAATCTGACGCCTGCTTCTCCGCCCCTGCTGGTTTGGCCTGTTTCGCTGACCAAGCACAGTTCCCCACTTGCTAAACCTACGAAAGCAACGCAGAATGCTTAATTTCTTGCCATCTCTAGGCCCAGGCAACTGTGTATGTATCTTTAACATGATAATAAAGTGGGTGTAAAATGTCCTTAGTTTTCCTACTGCTGTAAAGAGTAATTTTCAATCATTAACTCACACTCTTTGCAACACTGGTCAGCCATGACGGGACTTACTGGCTTCCTGGGTCCATTCATCTGTTATGAATTAAACTGTTGACCAGGAAGCCAGATGCCGTCTGGCCCTTTCTAGGGCTGGGCCCTTGAAAAGGGCAGAAGGGGCCGGAAAGGGCTGATACCCCCTCTCTTGGAGAATTTTCTCCACAACATGGGTTCGAATCCTTGGCTAGTCGCAGTGTTGTTATTGATCAATACCACTCGTTCATGGGTAAAATAATATAAAATACTGCTTGTTGAGGCTAGTACACCAAACGGGGAGGAGAATGAAATTAGCTCAGAGGCACCCACACCACCTGTATGTCCTCGGATCACTGTAAAAATCCTAGCTCTACTGGGTGCGTGATTCTTGTAGGATTTGGTGTCCTGTGGGTTAGAGCGTCATGTGGTTTCGCTCAACATGACTTGGGCCAAAACAACATGGGTTCGAATTCTTGGCTAGTCGTAGTGTTATTATATATAAATATATATATATATATATATATATATATATAGGTAGTAGGTTGGTAGACAGTAACGCCCAGGGAGGTACTACCGTCCTGCCAAGTGAGTGTAAAACGAAAGCCTGTCTTTTTCTGTCTCATAAACATGCAAGATTTCAGGTATGTCTTGTTACTTCTACTTACACTTAGGTCACACTACACATTCATGTACAAGCATATATATACACACCCCTCTGGGTTTTCTTCTATTTTCTTACTAGTTCTTGTTCTTATTTCCTCTTATCTCCATGGGGAAGTGGAACAGAATTCTTCCTCCGTAAGCCATGCGTGTCGTAAGAGTCGACTAAAATGCCGGGAGAACCCCTTCTCCTGTATACATTACTAAAGTTAAAAAGAGAAACTTTTGTTTTCTCTTTGGGCCACCCCGCCTTGGTGGGAAAACGGCCGATTTGTTGAAAGAAGATATATATATATATATATATATATATATATATATATATATATATATCTATATATATATATATATATATATATATATATATATATATATATATATATATATATATATATATATATATATATATATTATTTTATATAATTTAAACATAATGTTCTTACAATGTATACATGCACACAGTCGCGTGTATATTCATACTCAAATTGTCATCCAAGAAACTATGTTCCTCCAGACCGCTTTAGACATGCGAGGCGCCTAATCTTGTAAGAGAAAATCAGGAGCGTGCCATTCCCACCGGAGCAGATTTGCAACTCTAATGACTTGTGAGGTGATTAGCTGGAAAGCAATTTAATTATCCTTCATTAAAAGATTTATGTCACATTGGAGTCTCATTTTTTTGTGTTTAAATTATAGTTATTCATTTCTTGTTTTCTCCTATTGGTCAGTTGGAATATAAAACTCGTTGTTATTGGCCAATTGTTTAGAGATGTAACGTAAAAATTCGCTCCCAGAGGGGCAATGTCAAAGCTAATCTTCATATACTGGCCAAGTGTTGTGTAAACATAACCGAGAGTGGTTAGTGGTGGACAGATATTATGAGAAATATATACTGGTATTCTGAGAGAGAAAAACACATCCTGAATATTCATCTGTCCTCTTGGGAGCTGTTTATAATAATAATAATAATAATAATAATAATAATAATAATAATAATAAGAAGAAGAAGAAGAAGAAGAAGAAGAAGAAGAAGAAGAAGAAGAAGAAGAAGAAGAAGAAGAAGAAGAAGAAGAAGAAGAAGAAGAAGAAGAAGAAAAAAATATGATCATAAGAAAGAAGGAACACAGCAGCAGGCCATACTAGGCAAGTCTTTCACAATCCATCCCACTTACAGAATATTTGCTCTCACTCATGTATTTATCCAACCTAAATTTAAAACTACCCAAGGTCATAGCTTCAATCACCCTACTAGGCAGACTGTTCCACTCATCAACTACTTTATTTCCAAACCAATACTTTCCTATATCCTTTCTAAATCTAAACTTATCCAACTTGAATCCATTGTTACGAGTTCTCTCTTAGAGAGATATCCTCAAGACCTTGTTAATATCCTCTTTGTTAATACCCATCTTCCATTTATACACCTTGATCAAGTCTCTCCCCATTCTTCATCTTACAAGTGAATGAAATTTAAGGGTCTTCAATCTTTCTTCTTACGGAAGATTTCTAATGCTATTCTTCTTTGAATGTTTTCTAACGAATTTATATCCATTCTGTAATATGGAGACCAGAACTGAGCTGCATAATCTAGGTGAGGCCTTACTAATGATATATAAAGCTGTAATATAACCTCTGGACTTCTGTTGCTTACACTTCTTGATATAAATCCCAGTAATCTGTTTGCCTTATTACGTACGCTTAGGCATTGCTGTCTTGGTTTAAGGTTGCTGCTTACCATCACCCCCAAGTCCTTTTCGCATTCTGTAGGGCTAAGTTCTACATTATTTAGCTGATCTAGGGTTATGAACATTCCCGAGCTTCAGATCTTTGCATTTATCTACATTGAACTGCATCTGCCACTTTTCTGACCACAAATTGAGTTTGTTTAAATTCTTCCTGAAGTTCCGTGGCATCTACGTCTGAATCGATTATCCTACCTATCTTCGTGTCATCGTGTCCCTCGTCAAGGTCATTGATATATATTATAAACAACAATGGGTCTATAACTCATTCCTGTGGAACTCCACATGTTACAGATCACCTTTCAGATTTTACCCCATTTATGCACACTCTCTGCTTCCTATTGGTGAGCCATGACTCGATCCATGACAGCACTTTCCCCATAATGCCATGAGCTGCCACTTTCTTTAACAGTCTCTGGTGGTACTCTGTCAAAAGCCTTACTAAAATCTAAATAAACAATATCGAATTCTTTATTGTGATCAACAGCCTCAAAAACTTTATTGAAGAAAGTTAGTAAATTAGTTAGGCAGGAACGGCCCCTCGTGAATCCGTGCTGAGTATCATTAATCAAATTATGCTTATCAAGATGACGTCTTATATTATCATCTAGAATTGACTCTACTAATTTACCAACAACTGAGATCAGGCTCATTGGGAGGTAATTTGACGGTAAACGACTTGTCCCCTGCTTTAATAATGGTAATAATAATAATACTGGTAATAATAATAATAATAATAATAATAATTATTATAATAATAATAATAATAACAATGGTAATTATTATTATTATTATTATTATTATTATTACTATTATTATCATTATTATTGTTATTATTATTATAGAGCGCCTCTCACAACATGAACTTGGGCCTCGCCTACCCTCCCTCCTGGTTTGATGCCTCTCCTCGCAAATCAACCGCAGAAGGGTCCATCTACTTCAGGCCCCTCCCATGTCACGGATTTAACCTCAAGATTCCCCAAGGGAGGGCAGATTAAACCTTTCAGAACTCAGTATCTTGCCTGGAACACCGTCTATGACGTCCTCTTAATATCCTCTGGTCTAGAGCGTACCCCGAAACAGTGTAAATTACCTCCAGGGACAACCTGGCAAGAACTCTGCTGACAGCCTTTTGGGTTGTAATGTGACCTCGACGTGTGTCCAGCCTCTTACTTTCAGTGGCATAAACCTAACCTTGAGAGATGAGAGCAGCCCTCCAGGGCCTTGGCTGTGAGCTGAGGGAGCCTCCACACCTGGTGCTCTGCGACAAAAGCCAGCGAGGAGCCTGTGAACGGTGATTTCCCAAGGGGCTCTGATCCCTCGACGTAAAGCCCGGCCATTCACCACGCTCTCCCTCTTGCTCATACGACCTGCCGGGGAGGGAGAGAGGGAAGGGGTAAGAGAGAGGGAAGTTGAAGTGAAAGGGAGGGTGGGAATGGACGGAAAGGGATGAGAAATTAGTAGGAAAGGGTGGAGAAAACTGAGAGTGGGACTGGAGAAGGAGAGAAAAAAAGACTAGGGAAAGGACTAACTACTACGTAGGAATATGGCAATAGAGGGATGAAGAAATATGAAAAATTGCCATGGAGGGGGAGGGAGGAGGTGCAAGAAAGATGTCGATACTTTAAAGTGGAAATGAGTAATTTATGGAGATGAATGGAGAGCAATGAAAGAGGTGTGGCGAAAGAAGCTAATTAAGATTCAGTGATAATGAGGGAGGAAAAGAAGTGGGTGGATTAAGAGGAGGAACTGACAAGAGAACAGACTGAGTAGGGAGTTAGGAAGAGGAAAGAGGGGGAACGAATGAGAGAAAGACTAAGGAAGAGGAGGATAGATCCAGTTCTCCAGATCAAGAGCCCTTCACCAGCATCAGATCGTGGAGGTACACGGAACCAACTTCACACAAATCAATGGACGAAAATGTTCTTCCAGACGTTGGCCATAAGACAGAAATATTATAATCCTTGAAAGTTCTAAACCCTTGTATCCCTAAACCCTTGTAGCCCTAAACTCATGTAGCCCTAAATTCTTGTAGTCCTAAACCCTTGTAGCCCTAAACTCATGTAGACCTAAACCCTTGTAGCCCAAACTCTTGCAGCTCTAAATTCTTGTAACCCTAAACCCGCGTAGCCCAAACTCTTGTAGACCTAAACCCTTGTAGCCCTAAACCTTTGAAGCCCTAAACTCTTGTAGCCCTAAACTCTTGTAACCCTGAACTCTTGTAGCCCTAAGCTCTCGTAACCCTAAACTCTTGTAAACATAAACTCTTGTAATCCTAAACCCTTTTAACTCTAAACTCTTGCAGCCCTAAACCCATATAGCAATAATAATAACAACAACAACAATACTAGTAATAGTCAACAGTTTCATGATACTCAGAAAATTAAAACTGTACGACATTAAAAGCTGGCACTTACCGTAAATCCCGTGAACTGGCACTGATATAAGCGAACCCGGTGCCGGCGGACACCTTGCTCCTAAGAACCACTGACGTCTTTGAACCCCTGAAGCCTAGAGGGCCACTGAATTTTTTGGGACAAGTGAAGCAAATGAATCACTGGGGTCTGTGAGCTGCTGGACCCTATGGCTCACCAAAGTCTGTAAATCTTTGGATCCTGTGGACACTAAAGTCTCTGTGGACATCTGCAGTTTATGGACCTCTGAAGTTAGTGATTTCCCGGAGCCAGGGAACCCGGACGGCAAAGCTTTCCTTCCTGAACGGCAATACAGGAAGTCACTACTGATGCAGCGGTGCGGCATTATCTTCCGGTACTGATGCAGCTTTACAGGGAAACTAAAAAAAAATAACGAATCCTTCAGATATAAAAACGCAATCTCTGAGAACCAGGTAAATCTTGTTACTGGATGTAGTAAGAGGCAGGGACAGAGATTGCCTAGTGTTGGAGGGAACTATCCACCGTCTCCAGTGTTTCTAAAGCGAGCTGGTTACAAAAAAAAAAAAAATGTGCTCACTGGCTTCCAACTGTCTCACAGCTTATGGCTGCAGGTTTCGAAAACGGGCTTCGGGAATGCAAGAAGCACGTTTGCTTTCTTGGAGTCTGACTCGGAAAATCAAAGGTTCATTTTATCTGCGCCACGTAACGAAATGTTACGTCCGAAATCCAATATCGGAGTTAAAAAAAAAAAAGTCTAAAAGTTTAAATTTGGAGTCTTTGCTCCTGTGGAAAATTTATTTTACGTTTAAAATTGTATTTTTGGGAGGCAATCGGGTTTGATTCGAGGCAAAGAAGGATTAGCTCCAGTTCCTTCGTTCAAGAGCCCTACACCTGCATAAAGGCATCCCTCGTAAAGGTAGCCCGACTGAACACAAGAACATAGTGACTAAGAAGCACCTTCATTCCTCCACGAAAACAAATTACCTTATAAAAACAGTGGAAGTAAAAGTATTAGCAATAGTGCCTTGATGCCAGTGCTCTTGATTGCAGGAACTGGAGCTACCTTTCCCTTAATGAGATCGAGCCTAATTACCTCTTATTTCCCTGGCGTTGTATGGCCCCTACTAGTTTAGCGGTACCTTATGTATTTAATAATCTTCATCTGCTTTACCTAATAAATTCCGATTCTTATTTCCAATAAAATACGGTGATTAACTTTACTAACTTAATGTCATACAGGAGGGAAAAGCTTTCTTCTTGGTCATCAAAAATGTTGAAATGCGAACAGTAAACAGAAACCCACCGAGTGCATTGTAAAATGCAATGTTAAATAATCAAGTTTTCGTTTCACTGTCAATGTCGCTTTACCAAAGCTCTTCAGTCGAAATAAAATATTGAGACACTTATGCAACATATGGGGAATCTTTATTAAGGAAACGTTTCGCCACACAGTGGCTGATTACCTCAAACTCCTCCTCTGGAAATAAATGGTATAAAATACCGACACAATGGAAAAATAAACACATAAGCAGTATAATGTGATCCTTTATTGACAACGTTTCGCCCACGCAGTGGGCTTTATCGAGTCACATACAGATCTACCTGGAAAATGAGCAACATGGAGATATATATAGGGTACAGTCAGGTGGAGAATGCTGGGTCAGGTGGAGAAAGCTGCATGTGACAGTCTTAAAAGTAGTGTGATAGTTAAAAACATAGTGTGACTTAAAGGACCTGCAGTGTACCAATCTTGAGTTCTAGGTGGGATAGCGTTGAAGAAGTTTCTTGGCAATAGGTTCAGCTATGTTGTAGAAGCCGTTGTTCTGGTTGAAGTTGTTGGATATACCTAGAACTCAAGAATGGTACACTGCAGGTCCTTTAAGTCACACTATGTTTTTAACTATCACACTACTTTTAAGACTCATATGCAGCTTTTTCCACCTGACCCAGCATTCTCCACCTGACTGTACCCTATATATATCTCCATGTTGCTCATTTTCCAGGTAGATCTGTCTGTGACTCGATAAAGCCCACTGCGTGGGCGAAACGTTGTCAATAAAGGATCACATTATACTGCTTATGTGTTTATTTTTCCAACTCCTCCTCTCTTTACCCATCTCTACTTTGTATTGGACTGATGAAGCCACTGTGTGGCGAAACGTTTCTTTAATAAGGATTCCCCATATGTTGCATAAGTGTCTCAATCTTCAACTTGTCGGTTTCAAAACCACTTATCACGAAATAAAATAGCAGCGTTGCTTAGGAAAACAGTATGTTTTCTTGACTAGCCAGTCGCCAGTTGCCTACGCAAAAGCAGCGGCAGTGATACAGAAAACGATGATTATGTGAGCGTACATCCTCGGTATAGTTCGTAAGTTCGATGGCTTTTCTGGTTTTTTTTTTATGCACATCTTCTAAAATCCAGAACTATAACTATGAGCAATAAATTTTCTACTCCACTGGAACGCATATCCGTTTCAGTTTGATTTTTTTTTTTTAAATTTGTCGTAATTTGCAATGTGGATTGATAACTGATAAACTACTAGGCTGGAAATAAATGGTATAAAATACCGACACAATGGAAAAATAAACACATAAGCAGTATAATGTGATCCTTTATTGACAACGTTTCGCCCACGCAGTGCTTTATCGGACACAGACAGATCTACCTGGAAAATGAGTAACATGAAGATATATATAGGGTACAGTCAGGTGGAGAATGCTGGGTCAGGTGGAGAAAGCTGCATGTGACAGTCTTAAAAGTAGTGTGATAGTTAAAAACATTGTGTGACTTAAAGGACCTGCAGTGTACCATTCTTGAGTTGTAGGTGGGATAGCGTTGAAGAAGTTTCTTGGCAATAGGTTCATCCTTCTTCCTTCCCCATCTCGTCGATTCTTCGGCCATATCGATTCGAGGTTCAGCTATGTTGTAGAAGCCGATGTTCTGGTTGAAGTTGTTGGATATACAGATGAGTGATGATTCTAGGATTCTTCGGTATTGCGTGTTGTCTTCTCTGGCGATGAGTCTTGCGTTTCTGTAGTTGATTAAATGGTTGTGTAAATTTCGGTGTTGAACACAGGCATTTCTTGAGTCGTCAGATCTGCCTGCGTACTGGTGTTCTGAAATGCGTGTTTGAATGGTACACTGCAGGTCCTTTAAGTCACACAATGTTTTTAACTATCACACTACTTTTAAGACTGTCACATGCAGCTTTCTCCACCTGACCCAGCATTCTCCACCTGACTGTACCCTATATATATCTTCATGTTACTCATTTTCCAGGTAGATCTGTCTGTGACTCGATAAAGCCCACTGCGTGGGCGAAACGTTGTCAATAAAGGATCACATTATACTGCTTATGTGTTTATTTTTCCAAACTACTAGGCTAAAATAAACGAAACTCTCGTAAGAGTGATCTGAAGGTTCCGGGTTCAGGCAGATCCTTTTCAGTCAGATCGTCTCTGAATGAGACCGGAAAATACAGATCTCATTTACCCGAGTTCCTTTTTTTTCTGTCCCAAGTGGTTTCTCACTTTTCATTGTAACAGTGAAAAAAAAAATACTGATTCATACGAAACAATTTCAAATCAAATTAATTTTGATTTACATATACCAATATAATAAATATATGACTTTTCCTTCCAGGTTGCTGGTTATCTTCTTCTGTCCTACGGGCTTATCACTTCTCCGTAACTATAATAATAATACTAATACTACTAATAATAATAGTACATCCTTCTCTGCATTTTTTGCATCATTCTCTCTCTCACACCCACCTTCTCATCACGCACACTGGCAGTGACAAACAGGTCATTTTTTTAAATCATTACACTTCAAAATTAGACATTCAAACTTTTGAAAGCCTCTCTCTGTCTCTCTCTGTCTCTGTCTCTCTGTCTCTCTGTCTCTCTGTCTCTCTCTCTCTCTCTCTCTCTCTCTCTCTCTCTCTCTCTCTCTCTCTCTCTCTCTCTCTCTCTCTCTCTCTCTCTCTCTCTCTCTCTCTCTCTCTCTCTCTCAAGCCGAAAACAAATTTCTACTTTAGATGTGCTCGGTTGCAAAAATTTACAACGATGGATTATCATTGCAGAGTCAGGATATAGTTTTGATTTTCACTCCAGACCGAGTGATAGCTGGAACACTCTCTGAAATGCGATTTTGCGCTGTTATGTGACGGTGTGTGGAAAACACAAGATGTATACCGCATATATATATATATATATATATATATATATATATATATATATATATATATATATATGTATGCACCTGGAGAAGAGAGGAGTGTAGAGGAGAGAGAGATTTGGGAGATGTTAAGCGAATGTATAGGAACTTTTGAACCAAATGAGAGAGTAATTGTGGTAGGGGACCTAAATGCTAAAGTGGGAGAAACATGCAGAGAGGGTGTAGTAGGTAAGTTTGGGGTGCCAGGTGTAAATGATAATGGGAGCCCTTTGATTGAACTTTGTATAGAAAGGGGTTTAGTTATAGGTAATACATATTTTAAGAAAAAGAGGATAAATAAGTATACAAGATATGATGTAGGGCGTAATGACAGTAGTTTGTTGGACTATGTATTGGTAGATAAAAGACTGTTGAGTAGACTTCAGGATGTACATGTTTATAGAGGGGCTACAGATATATCAGACCACTTTTTAGTTATAGCTACAGTGGGAGTAAAAGGTAGATGGGATACAAGGAAAATAGAATCAGTAAGTAAAAGAGAGGTGAAGGTTTATAAACTAAAAGAGGAGGCAGTTAGGGTAAGATATAAACAACTATTGGAGGATAGATGGGCTAGTGAGGTGTAGGCAATGGGGTCGAAAATGTATGGGGTAGATTTAAAAATGTAGTGTTAGAGTGTTCAGCAGAAGTTTGTGGTTACAGGCGAGTGGGTGCGGGAGGGAAGAGGAGCGATTGGTGGAATGATGATGTAAAGAGAGTAGTAAGGGAGAAAAAGTTAGCATATGAGAGGTTTTTACAAAGTAGAAGTGATGCAAGGAGGGAAGAGTATATGGAGAGAAAAGAGAGGTTAAAAGAGTGGTGAAGCAATGTAAAAGAGAGCAGATGAGAGAGTGGGTGAGATGTTATCAGCAAATTTTGTTGAAAATAAGAAAAAGTTTTGGAATGAGATTAATAAGTTGAGGAAGCCTAGAGAACAAATAGATTTGACAGTTAAAAATAGGAGAGGAGAGTTATTAAATGGAGAGTTAGAGGTATCGGGAAGATGGAGAGAATATTTTGAGGATTTGTTAAATGTTGATGAAGACAGGGAAGCTGTGATTTCGTGTGTAGGGCAAGGAGGAATAACATCTTGTAGGAGTGTGGAAGAGCCAGTTGTGGGTGTAGGGAAGTTCGTGAGGCAGTGGGTAGAATGAAAGGGGTAAGGCAGCTGGGATTGATGGGATAAAGATAGAAATGTTAAAAGCAGGTGGGGATATAATTTTGGAGTGTTTGGTGCTATTATTTAATAAATGTATGGAAGAGGGTAAGGTACCTAGGGATTGGCAGAGAGCGTGTATTGTTCCTTTGTATAAAGGCAAAGGGGACAAAAGAGAGTGCAAAAATTATAGGGGAATAAGTCTGTTGAGTGTACCTGGTAAAGTGTATGGTAGAGTTATTATTGAAAGAATTAAGAGTAAAACAGAAAGCAGGATAGCAGATGAACAAGGGGCTTTAGGAAAGGTAGGGGTGTGTAGACCAAGTGTTTACAGTGAAACATATAGGTGAACAGTATTTGGATAAGGGTAAAGATGTTTTGTGGCATTTATGGATTTGGAAAAGGCGTATGATAGGGTAGATAGGGGGCAATGTGGCAGATGTTGCAGGTGTATGGAATAGGAGGAAGGTTACTGAAAGCAGTGAAGAGTTTTTATGAGGATAGTGAGGCTCAGGTTAGAGTGTGTAGGAGGGAAGGGGACTATTTCCCAGTAAAAGTGGGCCTTAGACAAGGATGTGTGATGTCACCGTGGTTGTTCAATATATTTATAGATGGGGTTGTAAGAGAAGTGAATGCGAGGGTCTTGGCAAGAGGTGTTGGGCTAAAAGATAAAGAAGCAAATACAAAGTGGGAGTTGTCACAGTTGCTTTTGCTGATGACACTGTGCTTTTGGGAGATTCTGAAGAGAAGCTGCAGAGGTTTGTGGATGAATTTGGTAGGGTGTGTAAAAGAAGAAAATTGAAAGTGAATATAGGAAAGAGTAAGGTGATGAGGATAACAAAAAGAATAGGTGACGAAAGATTGGATATCAGATTGGAGGAGAGAGTATGGAGGAGGTGAATGTATTCAGATATTTGGGAGTGGACATGTCGGCGGATGGGTCTATGAAGGATGAGGTGAATCATAGAATTGATGAGGGAAAAGGGTGAGTGGAGCACTTCGGAGTCTGTGGAGACAAAGAACCTTGTCTATGGAAGTAAAGAGGGAATGTATGAGAGTATAGTTATACCAACGCTCTTATATGGGTGTGAAGCATGGGTGATGAATGTTGCAACGAGGAGAAGGCTGGAGGCAGTGGAGATGTCATGTCTGAGGTCAATGTGTGGTGTGAATATAATGCAGAGAATTCGGAGTTTGGAAATTAGGAGGAGGTGCGGGATTACCAAAACGATTGTCCAGAGAGCTGAGGAGGGGTTGTTGAGGTGGTTTGGACATGTAGAGAGAATGGAACGAGACAGAGTGACTTCGAGATGTATAAATCTGTAGTGGAGGGAAGGCGGGGTAGGGGTCGGCCTAGGAAAGGTTGGAGAGAGGGGTAAAGGAAGTTTTGTGTGCGAGGGCTTAGACTTCCAGCAAGCATGTGTGAGCGTATTTGATAGGAGTGAATGGAGGCATATGGTTTTAATACTTGACGTGCTGTTGGAGTGTGAGCAAAGTAACATTTATGAAGGGATTCAGGAAACCGGCTGGCCGGACTTGAGTTCTGGAGATGGGAAGTACAGTGCCGGCACTCTGAAGGAGGGGTGTTAATGTTGCAGTTTTATAACTGTAGTGTAAAGCACCCTTCTGGCAAGACAGTGATGGAGTGAATGATGATGAAAGTTTTTCTTTTTCGGGCCACCCTGCCTTGGTGGGAATCGGCCGATGTGTTAATAAAATAAAAAAAAAATATATATATATATATATATATATATATATACACTGATCTCTGGCCGACGGAGACTCGAACCTACGAACCTTGTGACAAGGTACACAGTGCTTTGCCGACCGTACCACACTGGACCAATACCTTGGCGTCCAGCTCACGCTAGACGTTGATCCAAGGCAGCCAGCTTTCAGGCAGGAGGCTTACAGCTTTTCATCTCATCCCCTGCATGCATCGACACAACTAGAGATTTTTACAATGCAAGGAATTCGCAAGAGCAGGCTAAATATTCACAAACACTGATCTCTGGCCGACGGAGACTCGAACCTACGAACCTTGTGACAAGGTACGCAGTGCTTTGCCGACCGTACCACACTGGTCAGTGTTTATGAATATTTCGCCTGCTCTTGCGAATTCCTAGCATGCATATGTTATGCAGGTTTCTGCATGACATTTAAATATACGTAATATATAGCTATTGGAGAAGTGTGCCATAAATCTCAGGTAATTAGGAAAAACAGTAATAATAATGTATAACCTTTAGATAAATGTAAATGATAATTTTAGAAATATGCTGTGCTTTTGGTGAATACTGTAAAGTAAGTTTAAGCGGTGAAATAGAGAAATCCAGCTAGGGATTTATTTTCCAAATGTTTGTGGTGAGGGTGGCGGCGTCGCGTGGGTTACACATGGCGCGGCATGGATAGCGGCTGGCGAGACGGAGCCTGGGTTCAGCTAAGTTTGTGATGTTGTATTCCCTTTTGGTGTAGCTAACTCAAGCCATAGGCTCTTTTAATGGTGTACCAGTACACACCCTGGGCTCGGACATGGTCGGGACCCGAAAGGACGAGTGTGAACTGAAGAAATAGGAGGAGATGTGTTCTGGAGGATGGGAGTGGTGGCTGGGCTGACCGCTTGGTGAATTGTTTTGTTTTTGAAGTGACCACCCGGCCGCCTTCTCCGTCCTGTACTGTTTTTGTGGGGGTTTGGCTAATTGATATGTTAAGAGGCGTGTTTGGACTGTATATAGTTTAATATAAGTAAATAAATGTATATTTTCTTACCTAGGAATTTTTGTGTGGAACCTTCTGATACCCTAACCCAGTGGAGCACTAAACCACACTGGTAATACCAGCTTTGTTTATGGGGATAGACCTGTAAGGCCTAGTTTTACAGGGGTTTTGTGTAACTTTTACCCTTTGCCCTTAGACAAGGCATTAGGCCTCAGGGAAACCCCAATTTCTGCGTAACATGGGGGCCTGTATATGGGAGAATTATCAAATTTTGTGGTAATTCAAGTTTGCAACCTGGAAAGTTAATAATCATACTTTATTGGGTTGGTTAGAGGAAGGATTCACTAGAAAATACCTACACTAAAATGTGGCCTTACTTTTGCAGGTGTAGTACTCAGGTTACTGCTAGTTTTGTGTGAAATAGGTCTAATTTTTTTTGTTATTAGTGCCCATAATTTTCCTGGGACCTAAATTACCTTTGCAGGTGCTCTATTGCTTACTTTTATTGTTATTAATACATCTTGTTATTAATACCAGTATTTTTGGGGGTACAAATTGCCTTTGCAGGTGCAATAACCCCAGATTTTATTTGTTTTGTTTGCAGTATTGCTGATTTTTCAAGGTGTTATTAATACATATTTTTGTTGAATAATTTACATTTGCAGGTGCAATATTGTTGATTTTTAAGGGTGTTAATAATACAAATTTTGGTGCATAATTTACCTTTGCAGGTGCAATATGGTTGGTTTTCTTTTTATTAATACCTAATTTTTTTTTGGAGTTATTTTTCCTTGGCAGGTGAAATAGCTCTATTTTTCTGCCATATATTTTGTGTGCTATCCTGTTCAATTTTGGGAAGTTCCAGGATAATTACTCCTTGTGTTTCTTATACTAATTTTGTGTTGGTGCTTACTGTGTGATTTATTATTTTATATAAGTTGTGGTAGATAGCAAGAGTTTGTGCTATATTTTCCCAAAATGTCTCACAGTGGTGAACTTGCTAGGGTTGTTGTGGGTGATGGAGGAAACCCTGGGTTAGGTTCCACTGGTAGGGACCTGGATAAGGAAGAACAACTTATGAGGTTGAAATTGGACATAATTGAGCAACAAAAAGACTTGGTAAGGATTGAACGTACAAAGATCCAAGAACTACAAGACTTAGAAAGGTTAAAGCAAACCACCAACAAGTGTGTAAATGCATTTCAGTTGGACAAAGCCATAAAATTTGTGCCCAAGTTCCTCGAGAAAGACCCAGACCTGTTTTTTCTCTTATTTGAAAGTACGGCCAAATCCCAAGATTGGCCGGAAAAGGAATGGCTACATTAGCACGTACACAATTAGTTGGTAAAGGCTTACAGGCAGTTAGTTCTCTAGAGGGACCAGACTTTGCTGATTATAAGAAGCTGAAGGAGGTAGTTTTATTGTCTTATCAGATTTTGCCAGAAAGGTATCGGCAGAAGTTTAGAGGGCTTAAATTTCAAGCAGGGCAGTCTCTCTTAGATTATGGTAAGGAGAAGATGTCACTTTTAGACAGGTGGTGGCGCTCCAAAGATGTGGGTGACAGTTATGAGAGATGCGTACCTTAATTTTGCTAGAGGATCTTTTAAAGAATGCTCCTCCTGACCTTAAGGCTTATCTTGAGGAGAAGGATCCGGATGATTTTAAATATGCTTTAGAGCTAGGTGATAGATTTTTAGCTAACCAAAAATTTGGTAGTAATTATCACCCACCCCCTACTAATAATGGTAAGTTTTCCCCACCTACCAGTAGGAATAAGAAATTTCAGAAGTTTAAGTCACCTGTTTTCCAGCCGGATAACCACCAGAATTTTAATAAGCCTAATTTTCCAGTACCTACCCAGGAAAGTTTTAAGTCCAGAGCCACTGGTCCAGGACTCCAGGGTACAGGTAGGACAAGCCCAGGTCTTCAGCGTCAAGAGACCCAACCTAGGTCAAATGGGCAGGGGGCCTTTACACCTTATTACTGTAATTATTGTCACAAACAGGGCCACCTGCAGCCATATTGTAGACAGATGATTAGAGACCAGGCTACAGCAGATACCTCTCCAGTAAGTACACCAGTTACATATGCTGTTGCTTGCATTGCCGTCTTGCCCAAAGGTACACAGAGTAGTCCAGCTGTCCTAGACCCTCGGATGAAGGTCTATTCCAGCAAGTCTACCGTGGCCTTACACCAAAATGAAGGTAGGGTATCAGGTGTTGTATCCTTAAGGGACACTGGTAGCACGTACACCTTGCTTCGCAGGGGTGTATTTCCAGTGTCGAGTGACACATATACTGGTTTACACATTTTTCTCACAGGGATTACTGGAGGTATTGTCAAGACTCCGGTGCACAGGTTATGGGTGGAGTCTGCGTATCAGTCTGGGTACCTTCCTGTAGGTATTACCTTTTGCAGGTGTTGACCTTCTACTAGGCAACAATGTTTTGGGTCTCCTCAACAGTGAGGAATGTTTGGTTTTACAGGACTTTGCTTCAACAGGTGGTAATGTACAACCTGAAGTAATGGTGACTGACAGATTTTCAGTGTGTAATATGAGTAGCCAAGTAAGCAAGAGAAGAACTTCCGTACCCGGCCTTGATTTTCCTACTGACTGTGGTGGCTGGGGCCTGGGGAGCCTGTTCATTGAGTCTGACATGCAGGAGACTCTTGGCAGTGACAACCCAGCCCCGGTAAAACCCGGTTTAAGGGGAGGTTTCGGTGCTGGCATGGGAGTGACTACCCGGCAGCTGATGCAGCTGGTTCAGGTCAAGGGATGTAGTGACTCCTTGAAGGCTATTCAACTGGCAGCTGTGACAGGGGAAGTGTTTCCAAAATTTACCAAATGTTTATTTTACAGAGCATGTAACCACGCAGTCATGGCAGAGCTGTTTGAGAAAAAGTTTCTGAATTCTCTACAGATTCCCGATGGAGAATATTCCAGTATTGAGAGGGGTGAGTTGACTTCTAACTGTTTCCCAACCACTTATCTTTTTACCAGGGTACCAGAGTTCCTGCCTCTCCCTCATACTTTTGTGTGTGTGGTTTTGAGATTTCTGGTAAAATTTTGTCAGCGAGGCTTTCACCAAGCCAACCAGAATTCCAATTATATGACATGTCATGTAGTTTTGAGATCCTTACTTATGGATGTCTATCACTTTGAGAGTCACAGAAAAGTAGGGTGTTTTTACCAGTCTCTCAGGACGATGCATTTTGTTTTCCCCAGTACCAGAAGGACTGGGAAGAGGGATGCCCCTCTTTTCATTACTGTGTGGGAAGCACTCTGGAATCATTAAGTCATGGGCTAGGTGAGAATGGTGATGCTTCCCCCTCGGTGTTTTTTCTCAGTTTCAGAGACTGTTTGGCTAAGATGAGAGGGGCGGCACTAGTGAACCAGCCTACGAGTCTGCCTAGGATAACGTGGGACCAGGAGGTGGTGCTACTTGATCTGGAGGCTAGTGAGGAGGTGGTGATACTGGAGCCGGTGTGGAAACTGATGGTGGATACCGTCCCTGAAGATAATGTACACTGGAAAATTGTACGAGATGGTGGAAGCATTGGACCTACTGAAAGAAGGGTTGTAGTAGTGGCTCAGCCGTGGTGGGTCTTTGCGAAGGAGTTTTGGGATGCTGAAAATGGGGGCCAGGTGAATCCCCATGAGGTAAATGTGGCTGTGCACAGTCATCCTGTGTGGGGCAACATAAACTTGTGGGAAGAGACCTGCCGTGATGAAGATGTGAATTTTTTTTATCTTTTCAATGTACTTAGCGAGAGTCAGTGGACGTTGCCTTTCAAGGGTCTCACACTCGATGACCCTCTCAGCAGGTTCACTGACTGCCGCAAAGAAAAATTGCTAACTAATGTTCGAGGGTTTCCTCTTATGAATAATTTTGTTGATGTACTAGACACAACAGTTGTGAGTTTGTGGCGGTATTATATGATTCTTATGACCCGATGTGCTAAGGACACACCCATAATTGTAACATTAATATCTTTGTACATGAACCTTTTGTATGATATTAACCCTCATGATCTTTTATTTGTAAACTTGAGTTACCCACCTTGGGTTTTGCAAAATGATACAAGAGTTGGGGAACTTTTGTTGCAGGGTAGAGCAGGGCAAGTACTGCCAGTCAGCTACTTTTCAGAGAAATGTAACAGACACCAAGGACGCTATGTCACCATAGCACAGGAAGCTCTGGTTTTAGTTCTGGGAGTGCTAACTTTCTTTTCTGTTTATGTAACAGGGTATCTGCATCCTGTTATGGTCTCTAGTGACTACAATCCAGTACGTTTCCTTCACTTAATGAGGAACCACCCTCAGAGCCTCACTAGGTGGGCCTTGTTATTACAACTTCTAAACCTGGTGACTCATTACGTGAAGGGAATGGAGATTGTGGTTGCTGATCAAGTGTTTTGTGTGTAAATAGTGTACACCATGTAGTGTATAGATCACTTATCTGTTCTTGTTTTGCAGTGATTTGCGGTAGACGAGTAGATGGAACCTTGGACCACCAAAAGGGAGAAATGCAGGTTGAGCGGAGTTGGAGGTATCAGAACGCCCTATTGTGTGTTTTGGGGGTAGTCACATAAGGTGCCATACCTAGGTAAGGTATGCTCCGTTTTTTTTAGGTGCTGGCTGGTACGCCTCACCTGTGTTTTTTTAGGTGCTGGCTGGTATGCCTCACCTGTGTTTTATGTTGGTATAGGGGCTGTTGGACCTAATGTTTTGGGTGAACGTGGGGCTGGCGGTGATGCCCCCCACTTTTTTTGGGTCATATCAAATGATCCGGGGTTTTTTTTTGCTTCTCCAGGACTTTTCATTTTTTTTTTTGGATCACCACTGGGGTGACTCCAGGGTCCTTGGAATGACATGTA
Source organism: Cherax destructor (assembly GCA_009830355.1). Lineage (NCBI taxonomy): Eukaryota > Metazoa > Arthropoda > Malacostraca > Decapoda > Parastacidae > Cherax > Cherax destructor. Next base: position 32,901 of record WNWK01002037.1, read on the forward strand.
GGTGCCGGCCTGGTAGGTCCACCTTTTAGGGAGGTCTTTGGTGATGACTCCAGTGTTTATGGCCACAGTCCCGCCAACAAAATTTATGTGACTATTCACCTGGTTTTTGGGGCCTGATATTTTTCTCCTCTCCCATGCTCTCCTGTTTCTCGTAGAGGTGTGTCATGGGGAACCAGTTTTGTTTATTAAAGATTGCTGTGAGATGGGGGTGGTTATGTGATCTTTCTTTCTACGTAGACTTTAATAAGAATTTTTTTTTTTTTTCCTTTTCTTTTCACTACTCTTTGATAGTGCTCCTGTTTCAAGCATTGGTGATGTCATACATACTTTAAATCTGTCTTACAGCATTACTAACATGTGTCAAGATAGATGGGAAATCAATAGGTGTGATACTTAGCTCTTGTGTTTGTTATTAAATGGCACTTCTCAGGGTAGTGTGTACAATGTTCACTCTTTACATTATTATCATGTTTATTGTAGTTTAGTAAAACGCATCAACGCCAGTGTGTGGCCACCGCTGTGTTGTGATGGTGCCTTTTTCTAACATAGTTTTGTCAAAGCGTGACTGTGGGCTCGTTTGGCATAGAACTTGATCACTTTTATGTTAGGCGAGTTTCACATGTCCGCAATCTTATAGCCTCAGACTATTAAAGTAATTTTACATATGAGCAGTGCCAAAAAGTCTATGATTGTGTGACTAATTCTCCAGTTATAATGTTTATGTTTATTTCCTTTTTTTTTCCCCCTTTTTGCCTAGCGGTGTCCGTGTGGACCCCACTAGCAGAGTGAGACCTATGGTCTAGGGGTGGGGTGTTATGCAGGTTTCTGCATGACATTTAAATATACGTAATATATAGCTATTGGAGAAGTGTGCCATAAATCTCAGGTAATTAGGAAAAACAGTAATAATAATGTATAACCTTTAGATAAATGTAAATGATAATTTTAGAAATATGCTGTGCTTTTGGTGAATACTGTAAAGTAAGTTTAAGCGGTGAAATAGAGAAATCCAGCTAGGGATTTATTTTCCAAATGTTTGTGGTGAGGGTGGCGGTGTCGCGTGGGTTACACATGGCGCGGCATGGATAGCGGCTGGCGAGACGGAGCCTGGGTTCAGCTAAGTTTGTGATGTTGTATTCCCTTTTGGTGTAGCTAACTCAAGCCATAGGCTCTTTTATGGTGTACCAGTACACACCCTGGGCTCGGACATGGTCGGGACCCGAAAGGACGAGTGTGAACTGAAGAAATAGGAGGAGATGTGTTCTGGAGGATGGGAGTGGTGGCTGGGCTGACCGCTTGGTGAATTGTTTTGTTTTTGAAGTGACCACCCGGCCGCCTTCTCCGTCCTGTACTGTTTTTGTGGGGGTTTGGCTAATTGATATGTTAAGAGGCGTGTTTGGACTGTATATAGTTTAATATAAGTAAATAAATGTATATTTTCTTACCTAGGAATTTTTGTGTGGAACCTTCTGATACCCTAACCCAGTGGAGCACTAAACCACACTGGTAATACCAGCTTTGTTTATGGGGATAGACCTGGAAGGCCTAGTTTTACAGGGGTTTTGTGTAACTTTTACCCTTTGCCCTTAGACAAGGCATTAGGCCTCAGGTAAACCCCAATTTCTGCGTAACAGCATATATATATATATACCTTGTCACTAATCTCAGGGTGAAAGAGACTCGAACCTACGAACCTTGGAACAAGGTACACAGTGCTCTACCATATTACCACACTGGTCAATACCTTAGCGACTGTAAAAATCTCGTGGGTGGATGCATCATGCAGGGGATGGGATGAAAAGCTGAAAGCCACCTGCCTGAAGGCTGGCTGCCTTGGACCAAAACGTCTACCGTTAGCTGGGCGCCGAGGTATTGACCAGTGTGGTACGGTGGTATAGCACTGCGTACCTTGTCCAAAGGTTCGTAAGTTCGAGTCTCCTTCGACCTATGATTAGTGTTTGTGAGTATTTCGCCTGTTCTGTGAATTCTAAACATATATATATATATATATATATATATATATATATATATATATATATATATATATATATATATATATATATATATATATATATTGGAAAAAACGATGTCATGAAGAGTGCCATCACTTGCATGGCACTGGTGTTATTTATTTCATGAAGTAACATTGAGTTTTAAACGATACATTATTTAAAGTTATTTTATTTACTTTTAAAAACCTACATATGGTGGAATTTGCAGAAAATAACGTAATCAATTTGGTAATTAGTTTTTTCCAATGTCGTTTGTTATAGGCTTTATTTTTTTCTACTTCGGATAATTTAAGAACTACATCATATGTTATTTAAAAATTAGTCTGTTCTTTTCTACTTAGTAAATACTCCAAGAACGTGGTAAGTTTTGATCTTGCCTCCCATGAACCTTGACTCTTCTCAGTGTCAGGAAGCCTAACTCCTGCATTCCTTGTAGATGGACTATTTACATCGACTCCAGGCAGATGGACTGATTACCTCAAACTCTTTCTGATCTTCATTATTCTTCTTTGTATTGGACTGATGAAGCCACTGTGTGACGAAACGCTTCCACAGTAAAGACACCCAAGAGTCGCACATGTTTCTAATTTATTCTTTATTCCATCCTAGTAGCGCGATCTCACGCATCTATCTCGTGGCCAATTTCCAGTTCTATGTCAGGCTAATTAGGCAATACGCGCACCGCTACCTACAATACCAGGGAAACCATACACACAATACCATCAACCTTCGTGCTTATTGTCACCGCCCACAAAATCAACTCAACAAGACTACTGTCACCTCCCACAGACTACCACCACTCATAATACCACCACCACTTATAAGATCAACACAAGCTCCCACAAGTTCAATATCACAAAACCACCATCACCACCAACAACACCACCACCATCACTGTCAACACACACACACACGATCACTACCACCCACAAAATAATACCATTACCAAGAAAACGAACAATAACATCCATAAAACGAACATCCATAAAAACATTATCACCACCACTATCCACAAAACCAACACCAACATCACCCGTTGAGGTTACAACAAATTACTCTAAATAAACATAAATTTCTCAACAAAATGACTGAAATGAAGAAATGAAAGTCGGGATCATTGTTTCACAATATTATAATTTTAAAGTACAGTTAATAGACAACGATTTCCATAGATTTATTTTAATGATGAGGATATGCATACGCTTTTCATGTGTTCCTAGAAACATTTCATATATAGAAGGGCGTTTGATTATGCTGCAAATTAATGAGCAGTTCAGGTCATCGTAATGAAACAGATGACCTCTTCTCATTAGCAGTACTTACGTACGTTAACTGCAGCTCTACGTGTGACCTTTCTTGCACCTTCATCGAGGTTGTTTTATCCTGCAATTGTACTTTAGTGTTAGTTTACCTTACGTAAATCCTCGTTGATTTATCTGCAGGTGTAACTTCACCTTAGCCAAGGCTTATATTGTCACCTGTGTCTGTACCTCCGCCTTAGCCAAGGCTTATATCGTCACCTGTGTCTGTGCCTTCGCGTTAGCCAAGGCACAGGTATACAAGTGGGGCCAACAGGCCTGCTGCAGTGTTCCTCCTTTCTTATGTTCTTATGTTCAACTGTGTCTGTGCCTCCGCGTACCTCCGCCTTAGCCAAGGCTTATATCGTCACCTGTGTCTGTGCCTCCGCGTACCTCTGCTCTCCATTAATAGGCCAGGCCGTTACTGCGGCTAGCAGTAAACTGGGAAAACTTAAATACTCTTTTCATAGCATAATTTGTTAATGTCTCATCCGATCAGCTTCAAACATTAAATGTTGATAACTTGAGAATGCAATATTTAAGTGGTTTTCAACGTAAAGTGTTGGTGCATTTTGAAATGTTGGTTTATGAGAGACACTGAGAATGTGTTTTCTGTTGTCCTGTAAAGTTTCACAGCTGGAAGGTGTTAACTGACTTTGTAGGTGTCACTGTTATATAACAAATTAGGATGATGGTTTCCTTGTACTAACTTGTGAATTTCTAACTTGACCCCGAGCTGCAGTGAAGGGTGCAGAGGATTTCCATAGACATATTAGGCAGGAAGTTTGGGGGATGGGTACAGCCTTTTTTTCCCCACTCGGACTAAATAACAGAATATTTTCAGGGCAATGACGAAAATTTTTCCGAAAAAACTGAGGATTTTTTGTGGAACTGAGCATTTTCAGGACAAAACTCAGTATTTTCGGGGGAGAATAAAAAGTATTTTCATTATTTATTTATTCATGGCAATTTCATGTGATAATCCATTGATTATTTGTGTTGGAGATTGGTTAATTATTTTAATTTGCCATATCAAAAAGAACTTCAACATTTGTTAGTTACTCATACTGTAACTTCGGTGTTATTTTATGTTCCATATAGTTCTCATATTTAAGTCAGTGTCCAAAAAATATTAGGGCAAATTCCTTCCGCCTAACCAAAAAAAAGTGCTTTCCCATAAGCCTATGAGTTTTTTTTTTTCATGGCATTCATGGGGCAGGAGTGGAATGTTTAACCCCTAGGAATCACACACTTGGAGGACGACGTTTCGGACCATCCTGAACCATTGTCGAATTATGACTGAGGCCGAGAAGGTTCCTAAGTGGGAGGTATTCAGGTCTGATCCAAGCAATAGTAGAATGCCTACAATTCCTTGGATCAAGAGCTCTTCATCAGAATCAAGGTACAGTCTTCAATACCAGGACACGGAAGACCAATTTTTTTTTCTCATTTACAATAGACTCATATCGCTCTCCTCCACCCCCTTCCCCTTTCTTCCTCTTCCTTCCTACCAATCCCCCCCCCCTTCCCTCCTCCTCGAGGGGCACCCTTAACACTCCAATATTCCTCCCTCCAGTGATCCTATTATACTTCGTTTAGATTGGTGAGGGTTTAAGAAGGGGTCCGAAAGGGAGAGGAATAACGGGTGGGGGAAGGGATGGTAGGAGGGAGAGGGAAGATGGGTTGGAGAGGGAGGGGGGAACACAACAGCCCAGATTCACCTGGATCGTCAGAAAATTTTCCGCTTACTTTCTGTATGATGGGATGTGATGGAGGGAGGGAGGGAGGGAAGGAGGGAGGGAGGGAAGGAGGGAAAGAATTGACTCCCATCTCTTAAGAGAGTCCCTTCCTGCGGGACCCTAAGGGACATTAAGACGTTGGAAGGCTTATAAAGAGAGGTAAAAAAAATGGAACGGGAGGTGAAGGAGCCATAGGAGAGGGAGAGGAAGACGCCGAAGAGGGGGAGAGGACGAAAAAGGAAAGATTGAGAGGGTTGGAATGGAAGGGAACTTCAAGATGGTTGAAAGAACACCAAGATGTTGGAGGAGAACACCAAGAGTGTTGATAGAAAACTAAGAGGGTAATCGAAACAAAGAGGACGTGGACCTTCGAAAACCAAGAGGGTGTTGAGACAAAAAGCCAAAAGGGTTGAGAAAACTAAGAGGGTAAGGAAAACCAAGAGGACGTAGACCTTCAAAAACCAAGAGGGTGTTGAGACAAAAAACCAAAATGGTGGAGAATATTAAGAGGGTAAGGAAAACCAAGAGGGCGTGGACCTTCAAAAACCAAGAGGGTGTTGAGACAAAAAACCAAACGGGTGGAGAGAAGACCAGGATAGTAAGGAATACACCAATTAGTTAGTTCAATATCTTTATTATGCACCCCATACCCATCCTGTGGGCGGTAGTCAAAGCATTACAAGGATACATAATAGGTCCAGGGACTGAGCTCCAAAGTTTAGATAAGCTGAACAATTTACAAAGGTAATGAACTCCAGGCAGATCTGGTCACAATCATGACCAAGTTACAAAGGTAATGAATCATCCACACATCTATACATGGTTACAATAATGAACAAATTACAAAGTAATGAGCAATTCACACGTCCACACCCGGCACAACTGTAATGAGTTATTAGTACAAATATTAAATGGGTCACACACACACACGAGCACACACACACACACATCAATCAGATAACTGCTGCAGCATACGGGCGGCTGGCAAACCTAAGAATAACGTTCCAATACCTCACTAAGGAATCGTTCAAGACTCTGTACACCATATACGTCAGGCCCATACTGGAGTATGCAGCACCAGTTTGGAACCCACACCTGGTCAAGCACGTCAAGAAATTAGAGAAAGTGCAAAGGTTTGCAACAAGACTAGTCCCAGAGCTAAGGGGATTGTCCTACGAAGAAAGTTTAAGGGAAATCGGCCTGACGACACTAGAGGACAGGAGGGTTAGGGGAGACATGATAACGACATGTAAAATACTGAAAGGAATAGATAAGGTGGACAGAGACAAGATATTCCAGAGAGGGGACACAGAAACAAGTAGTCACAACTGGAATTTGAAGACTCCTATGAGTCAAAGGGATGTTAGGAAGTATTTCTTCAGTCATAGAGTTGTCAGGAAGTGGAATAGCCTAGAAAGTGACGTAGTGGAGGCAGGAACCATACATAGTTTTAAGACGAGGTTTGATAAAGCTCATGGAGCAGGGAGAGAGAGGACCTAGTAGCAATCAGTGAAGAGGCGGGGCCAGGAGCTATGAATAGGTGAGTACATACACACACACACACATACACACACACAGTAACTTGACACAACATAACGCACACATACAGTGTTAACATACGAAGTGACTCACATACACTCACACATGCACACACACACAGAAGGCAAAGGACCCAGGAGAATAAGGAGAGCAGTCGTAGAGCCAGAAATGATTATGCACAGGTAAGAAGGGAGGCCCAAAGACAGTACGAAAATGACATAGCAGCGAAAGCCAAAATTGACCCAAAGCTGTTGTACAGCCACATCAGGAGGAGAACAACAGTCAAGGACCAGGTGATCAGGCTGAGGAAGGAAGGAGGGGAGGTCACAAGAAATGACCGTGAAGTGTGTGAGGAGCTCAACATGATATTCAAAGAGGTGTTCACAGAGGAGATAGAAGGGCCTCCAGAAAGGAGGAGAGGTAGGGTACACAATCAGGTGCTGGACACAATACACACAACTGAGGAGGAAGTGAAGAGGCTACTAAACGAGCTAGATACCTCAAAGGCGATGGGGCCGGATAACATCTCACCATGGGTCCTGAGAGAGGGAGCAGAGGAGCTGTGTGTACCCTTAACAACAATCTTCAACACATCTATCGAAACAGGGCAACTACCTGAGGTATGGAAGACAGCAAATGTAGTTCCAATTTTAAAAAAAGGAGACAGGAACGTAGCACTAAACTACAGATCAGTGTCACTGACATGTATAGTATGCAAGGTCATGGAGAAAATAATCAAGAGAAGAGTGGTGGAGCACCTAGAAAGGAATGATCTTATCAACGACGGCCAACACGGTTTCAGGGACGGGAAATCCTGTGTCACAAACCTACTGGAGTTCTACGACAGGGTGACAGAAGTAAGACAAGAGAGAGAGAGGGGTGGGTAGATTGCATATTCTTGGACTGTAAGAAGGCGTTTGACACAGTTCCACACAAGAGATTAGTGCAGAAGCTGGAGGACCAGGCAGGGGTAACAGGGAAGGCACTACAATGGATCCGGGAATACCTGTCAGGAAGACAGCAGCGAGTCATGGTACGTGGCGAGGTGTCAGAGTGGGCGCCCGTGACGAGTGGGGTTCCACAGGGGTCAGTCCTAGGACCAGTGCTGTTTCTGGTATTTGTGAACGACATGACGGAAGGAATAGACTCCGAAGTGTCCCTGTTTGCAGATGATGTGAAGTTGATGAGAAGAATTCAATCGGACGAGGACCAGGCAGAACTACAAAGGGATCTGGACAGGCTGCAAGCCTGGTCCAGCAATTGGCTCCTGGAGTTCAACCCCACCAAGTGCAAAGTCATGAAGATTGGGGAAGGACAAAGAAGACCGCAGACGGAGTACAGTCTAGGGGACCAGAGACTACAAACCTCAATCAAGGAAAAAGATCTTGGGATGAGTATAACACCAGGCACATCTCCTGAGGCGCACATCAATTTTACCGCACTCCAGTACATAATGACGCAGGGTGTGACAATAGTCCATCTGGCAAAGTTTACATTTCGTTTGGTCTACATCTAGTGGTGGTGATTTAACCTGCCAAAGATACTTGTAACCCAGCCGGAGCCGGGTGGTAGTGACATCCAAAAATCTGCTTATTTTGTGGGATGCACCATAGACATGTGGCTCCTCCTGAATGACAAAATGATGATAGATGGACTGACTGGTGTTAATCTCCCTGATTCTTAAGTCAATAAAATGTAGTTGAAGTTCTTTTCGTATTATTGTTCTCAAACTGCTAACTGACAAGCCAAGATTGTAATCTATCCCCTCTTTGAAAGCATATAACTTAGCCAATTCATCAGTTCTATCATGCATCTGAAGACCAATGTGAGATGGAATTCACAGCATGTGCACTCTGACTCCACTATCCACAATCCTACCATGGAAATAAATAGTATAAAATACCGACACAATGGAAAGATAAACACATAAGCAGTATAATGTGATCCTTTATTGATCCTTTATACTGCTTATGTGTTCACAATCCTACCATGCATGTGTCTGGCCTCTGACACAAGCATGCCACAATTTATACTTGATGAGTTGAGAGCATTTATGGATGACAATTAAAGTGACAACCTTAGATACATGGACGCACTTGAGTGCAAGAAGTATGGCAAAGAGTTCTGTCTGAAGGGTAGAGGCCCAGTTATTGATGCGTGCTCCAATTTCTTTAAGAGAGCCATCACTGTGCATGACAACAGCTGCACTACCAGCTGCACCAGTGGATTGGTGAACAGAACCATCAATGTAAATAATTTGTGAAAGAGTGTGCTGTTTGACTAAATTATCAATACAACTTAAGGCATCCTGTTTGGCTTCAAGGCGAAGCTTTGGTAGTGATTTAAGAAGTATTTTGGGGGGAAATGGAGGGATGGTAGTTTGGAATGGGGTAAAATTCCATGGAGCGGAGAAGTGCCCTTGGTGCACTAAAAGATTGGGAAATACACCAAGAAAGTGGGGAGTGCAACAAGAGAGTGGGGAGTGCACCAAGAGAGTGGGGAGAGCACCGAGTGGGAAGCTAGATATTCCATACAAATTTTCACAATTGCATTCTGGGATTTACGGATGATGTCACTTTTATATATTTATCATTAAAAGTATTATGGTAAAAAGGAAGTAAATGTTTGATACGTGGTAGACCTTCGACTCAACTGAAAAACCCGGGTTCGATCCTAAAGGGAAAGTGGGAGGGTTACAGACGTGTAAGTTTATTTATGCACAGGTACACGTAAATACAATTATCATACTTAGTATACAGTACCTAGGATAACCCAAAAAAATCAGTGACTTATTTCCACTGGGGTCTTTGTAATATCTAATTATATTTAAACCTTAAAACTCAGCTATGTAATTCATTTATGTGAAATTAAGTTACAAAAAAAAAAGAAGATACACCATGAATAAGGTAAACTGAGTTATTTACATTAACGTTAAAGGGATCAACAGTTTACAATAATAGGTAGAAAAATGTTGCCTGTGCAAGAAATCACTCTCCTCCTTTTCTGTAGTCTCATTCATTAGGAACCTCTCAGTCTCATTCATTAGGAACCTCTCAGTCTCATTCATTAGGAACCTCTCAGTCTCATTCATTAGGAACCTCTCAGTCTCATTCATTAGGAACCTCTCAGTCTCATTCATTAGGAACCTCTCAGTCTCATTCATTAGGAACCTCTCAGTCTCATTCATTAGGAACCTCTCAGTCTCATTCATTAGGAACCTCTCAGTCTCATTCATTAGGAACCTCTCAGTCTCATTCATTAGGAACCTCTCAGTCTCATTCATTAGGAACCTCTCAGTCTCATTCATTAGGAACCTCTCAGTCTCATTCATTAGGAACCTCTCAGTCTCATTCATTAGGAACCTCTCATCTCCCTTCCTGAACTGGATCATGCTAGGACAGGCTTTGACATGTGCTGGAAATCCGTCCCATTCCTTCATCCCCTCAAGGGAGGTTCCTTGACGCTAGTGAGGGGCTCTTGATCTAAGGAATTGGATCTGTCCTCCAGTTAAGTAAGTAAGTTTATTCAGGTATACACAAATACAGTTACATAGATTATCTTACATAACAGCATATGTGTAGAAAATCCAGAATAACACAAAAAAGTCAAAGTGACTTATTTCCACTGGGGTCTTTTAATACCTTATCATCATACTATAAAGGAGATAATATCTTATTATTATACTATAAAGGAAATATACTAGGAATAAGGTAAAATGAAATTATGTTAAGTAAAAGGACACAAATGCAACTAATGTGACATTTTATTGTGGCAACGTTTCGCTCTCCAGGAACTTTCTCAAGCCGTTTCGCTCCTGGAGAGCGAAACGTTGCCACAATAAAATGTCACATTAGTTGCATTTGTGTCCTTTTACTTAACATATTGTCGGTAATTCTACCAATATTATTACAAAATGAAATTAGCCTGAATGCCTTCCATTCCCTCCCCCCACAGGCGCTGTATAATTCCTACGGGTTTAGCGCTCTCCCATGATAATAACAATAATCCACTCCTTTATTGCTGTACAATATATGGTCTTTGAAGCCTGACCACCTACTGTGGGTACCACAAAACTGTGTTCCCTTTCAAAATTGTGCACATGCTTCTTCGCACCTGTTACTGTTGTTAAGCATGTTGCAAGCAAGTACCTAATTATTAGAAGAATGTTAAGACAAGATTAAGATAGGATTTGTTCGGATTTTTAACCCGGAGGAGTGTTAGCCACCCAGGAAAGTCAGTGCTTCATCGAGGACTGTCTGTCTTATTTCCATTGGGGTCCTTCAATCTTGTCCTCCACGATGTGACCCACACCAGTCTACTAACACTCAGGTACCTACTTACTGCCAGATTGTATGTCGTATCCTGGGGAGGAGGACCATATTAGCTTTTTGGGTTTATCTGTCTAGTTTACTAACCCACTGGGTTAATGATACGAACAAAGTTTCTCCTTCTTGGTCTTCTTCTTCTCTTGGTCTTCTTCTTCATCTTCTCCTTCTTGGTCTTCTCCTACTTAGCCTTCTTCTCCTTCTTGGTCTTCTTCTTCTTCTATTTGGTCTTCTTCTCCTTCTTGGTCTTCTTCTTCTCCTTTTTTGGCTTCTTCTTCTTCATCTTCTCCTTCTTGGTCTTCTTCTCCTTCTTGGTCTTCTTCTTCTCCTTGATCTTCTTCTCCTTCTTGGTTTTCTCCTCCTCCTTCTACTTTCTTCTTGGTCTTCTTCTTCATACTTTTTTTGGGTTATCATAGGCAATTTACACATATCTTAAACTACGTATTATAATTGCACTTATGCATACCTGTACCTAAATAACTTACTTACTTACGTTCTTATTCTTCCTTTCTTTTGCATCTTCTTTTTTTCTTCTTCGTCTTACTATCAAACAAGGGAACATACGACATGTATAGTATCGGTAGTAACCAGCGATCTGTTACTATCATAGTCACCCCAAAAATTTAAGCTGAAAGAGAACAGTTTATCCAAAGAAAATTGCATTTTAAATGTCTAACTGAAGTAAGATAAGGACCGATAAAATCAGAGAAAGATTTGTTTCCAGCTTTAACCCCGGGGGAGTGTTAGCAATCCAGGATAACCCAATAAAGTCAGTGCATCATCGAGGAGTGTCTGTGTCTTATTTCCATTGGGGATCTTTAATCTTGTACCCCAGGATGCGACCCACACCAGTCGACAGAGTTGTCAGGAAGTGGAATAGTCTGGGAAGTGATGTAGTGGAGGCAGGATCCATACATAGCTTTAAGAAGAGGTATGATAAAGCTCATGGAGCAAGAAGAGTGGCCCAGTAGCGGCAAGTGAAGAGGCGGGGCCAGGAGTTGTGAATCGATCTCTGCTTCAACTAGGTGAGTACCCAGGTATGTACTTACTCACTGTTAGGTGAACAGGGATTTACCCTCATAAACTCAGTGTGAGGTGAGTGCATTGCCAGCCGAGCCACTATTGCAAAGTGGGATAAATAAAGACTTTTATAACATAATTTCATCAATTTAAATAATTTTTAATATTTTTCATTAATAAAAACTTACCTGTCAGCTTACAGCCAACTGTTTGTTTATTTATTTGTTTAAATTTAATGAAAAAAAAATAGATTCTGTTCAGCAATTAGTCAGATAATATACAAGAGGATGTATAGAGGAAGAGGTGTACATCTCTCAGATTATATACACCGCCTGGTATACCAGGTAGGTATACCTTATTTTAGGGTTTTAAGTATCCTCTAGTTGTGGTATACAGGTGATATGCATCCTAAATAACACTCATGTAGTCAATAATCTTCAAAGATGAACCACCCAGCTAGAACATTGTTCCCCCAGAGGTGTACCTCTCTATGTATATACACTGACAGTTTGCTTTAATAAAGTTTTTTTTAGATCAAAGAGTTATTGACTAGTGGTGCAGAGATAAAATGCAAATTTAGTGATCCTCGTGTAGTAATAAGTCAACCAAGTAATCAGCTCAAGCCTATAGTATTGAGAAATAATGTTTATTTGCCGTAGGATGCCCAAACAAAAGCAACTAAATGAAAAATTACTGCTGCTTTTGTGTATATTATTATGATAAAGTCTTACTGAACGACCACTTTTATTGAAACAAGAGTTAAGTGGTTCGCTACTGAACTATTTGATTAGACAACGTAATTAAGTGGAAGGCAAAAACTTTCATTTATTATAATTGCGCAGTTCTATTTAATTACATTTAAAAAATGTCAAGACCTCAAGGAGGTGGGTGAGCAGACAAGATATACTTCGATAAACACCGTGGACTTTGTCGTGAAGACCACGCCAGAGGGGGGTCTTCAAGGTCACTATTTAATAATAATAATGATAATAATAATTTTATTTCTAAAAATGCACGTTATGCAATTGATATACTTTATATAATATTATTATAATCAAAACCAAGCACTAAATCCACTTGGGTCATACAGCGTGTTGTATTTCATATAAAGCTACTGGTTATAGATCAACCTTAAAATTAGCTTATAACTACTGGAAGATTATTTAAGTTGGTTTACAAGCATGCTAAACCTTACGATCATTTATATTAACAGTAACAATTTGGCTTTGATTATGATTTTTTTTTTTTTTTTGTAAAACAAATTATGAGTGTCCTCCATCGAAGACACCTCAAGACTCCAAGCGGACATCAACCAAATCTTCAAATGGGCCACTCAAAACAATATGAAGTTCAATGAAGAGAAATTTCAACTACTTATATATGGAAAAACTTGAGGAAATTAAAACTGTATCATGGTATACAACACATTCTAAATATACAATAGAGCGAAAAAGTAATGTGAAGGACCTGGGAGTGATAATGTCCGAGGATTTCGCCTTCAAAGACCACAACAATGTATCTACCGCATATGCTAGAAAAATGATATAATGGATAATGAGAACCTTCAAAACTAGGGACGCCAAGCCCATGATGATTCTCTTCAAATCGCTTGTTCTCTCTAGGCTGGAATACTGCTGTACACTAACTGCCCCCTTCAAGACAGGCGAAATTGCTGACCAAGAGAGTGTCCAAAGAACTTTCACGGCACACATACGTACGATAAAGCACCTAAATTACTGGGAACGGTTGAAGGTCCTTGATTTGTATTCCCTGGAACGCAGACGAGAGAGATACATGATGATATACACTTGGAAAATCCTAGAGGGATTAGTACCAAACTTGCACACGAAAATCTCTCTCTATGAAAGCAAAAGACTCGGCAGGAGATGCAACATTCCACCAATGAAAAGCAGGGGCGCCACGAGTATACTGAGAAACCACACAATAAGTGTCAGGGGCCCAAGACTGTTCAACTGACTCCCAGCATACCTATGTATTACAAATAGACCCCTGGCTGTCTTCAAGAAGGAGCTGGACAAACACCTAAAGTCAATACCTGACCAGCCGGGCTTTGGTTCGTACGTCAGTTTGCGTGCGGCCAGTAGTAACAGCCTGTTTGATCAGACCCTGATCCACCACGAAGCCTGGTTTCATACCAAGCCGCGGGGGCGTTGACCCCCGAAACCCTCTCCAGGTATAATCTATATTTCAGTATTACTGTATATAGAACATACGATAAGCACAATAAATCTGAGGGCTTATCGAATGCACAGCATTTCGGACAAAAGTTAGACTATACTGTATTTAAAAGTTACATAGTTTTATTTATGACCACAAGTACAATCTTATTTATTTCATATTGATAATGAACAAAAAGAAAATGTTTAACATGGAATTTGAAAAAAAAAAAAAATATTGATCCACTCAGAAAAATAAACATGAAGTGGGACATGTTATATAAATTCTCATAAAATCCTCTAACTCTAGAAGAAGCCATTGAGCCTTCAACAGTTACACTGACTTCAATATTTCATTTTATTTGAGTTCACATCAAGTTATTTTGGCACCGTTACTACAGAACAGTTAAGATATTGACAGCAAGCGCATTGTTTACGTTCATAGCTCAAAACCATCAGAGGTCCCACCGAGACTCGAACTCGGATCTCTGGATTCAAAGTCCAGGGTGCTAACCATTACACCATGGGACCATCTATTTTGGTAGAGCGATTTAAATCTTTTTTTTATAAATAAATAATTTATATCGCCTGTTTACTAATTGTTATGCAAAATATATATATATATATATATATATATATATATATATATATATATATATATATATATATATATATATATATATATATTATATATAACTAAGATTAGATAAAATTGAATCCTGTAGGTATGTTTAAGGATTTTAATAGTATAATTTTATTGAGTTATTCTAAGGTAAATTCTACATTCTTTTCTATATAAAACTACTTCAAATATTTCCAATTATATATGAAGCCTAATTAAAACAAAGTTAACACGGAACACTTTGGTACAGACAATTCTTATTTTATTTTTTTTCTTTATCTAGCCTGTCCTAATTGTATGACTATATAATAATGTGAGTAATGTTACCATTGTAAAATTAATTCTTTCTCTAGCCAAGCGCATCCCATACAGATGAGGGTGGTTACATGATGCAGCGTATCTTATTTTGATAATAATACATTTTTAAATAAGACGCAAACATTTAAACCACATCCAATGTTAATTACTTATTTATATGCTAAATCAGACTGAACTTTGACCTAAATTCATCTCTCTAAAACTTTCTTTAGATACAGAAAATGGTACTCTCCTATTTGTACGCACTGATTTGTGGTTAAGTAAGTAAGTAAAGTCACAGCTCCTGGCCTTGCCTCTTCGCTGGTCCCAGTATAATCAACAGAATATATGCGTTTGTTTATTCTAACCCCAGAGGGTGAATAACCTAGATTCTAGAATAACCCAAGAAAGCCAAGCAGTGTGGCTTATTTTTGTTTAGCTCCATTAGTTACTTGGCATGCGAACCACAACAGTAATAACTATCAATTTACTGCCAGATGAACAAAGGCAACGGGTTTTGAAGATTTATAAATCTCTCTCTCTCTCTCTCTCTCTCTCTCTCTCTCTCTCTCTCTCTCCCCCCCCCCCTCTCTCTCTCTCTCTCTCTCTCTCTCTCTCTCTCTCTCTCTCTCTCTCTCTCTCTCTCTCTCTCTCTCTCTTGCGCTAGATTTCAAGTTACTATATACCGACAAGTACGTTAATGGAAATAAGCCACATTGATTTTTTTTTTTGGGGGGAGGGGGGTTATCCTGGGTAATTTACACTATGTATGATAATTGTACTTATGTGTATCTGAGTCTAAATAAACTTACTTATTTACTTACTTAAACCGCATAAAGTGCGTAGTTAGCATAGATTTCAAAATTAATAATAATAGAATATCTTTATTTCTACAAGTATATGTACAAGGTATACAGGCGTAGCTGACATCATTGACATACTACTATATGGAAAGCTGCTTATTACGCAGAGCATTTCGGGCAAATTAGGTCAGTTTTGTCCCAGGATGCGACCCACACCAGTCGACTAACACGCAGGTGACTTGATAAAACGTTTTCAATAAATGATTACATTATACTGCTTATGTGTTTATTTGTTTAATTGTGTCGGTATTTTATACCATTTATTTCCACCCAGGTTCCCATTTCATGCTGATGGGTGAACATGGACACCAGGTGTCTTAAGCAAACACGTCCTAATGTTTTCCAGCCGTACCGGGGATTCGATCTCCGGACCTCAGTGTGTGAGCTGAGTGCGCTACCGATCAAGCTACGTGACATTACATGAGATAATCAATTTACATTTTAAACGATTTTACCCCCGACGGGGGGATTTAGTGGGCAGGGGCACTCACTCATGCTGATTACGATAGAAATATTTCAACGTTTTTAAATAGTTGACACATTATTTTCTATTTCCTCTGCTGTTGAAGAAAATTGAAAAACTGAGGCGAACTTGGAGTTCAAAACCAAGGAGATGCAAACAGAGAGTCATAATAAGAGAGGGAGGTTGGGCGAGACGTCAGCAGCGGGCAGACATCCACATTAACAGTACTTCATGATGGTCTGTGTTTACTGTGTTCTCCGCGCCGGTGACGTGACAGGTCCCAGGACCAGCGCAACAACCTTCCTTACTGATCTCTGTCTCACCGCTGCTTCGTCACCCAGGCCGGCCAGCCCTCTGTGTGACGTGAGTGTGTGTGTGTACTTACTCACCTGTGTGCTCCCCTACGTGTGGTTGCAAGGGTTGACTCCTTGCTCCTGGTCCCAGTCATCAACTAGCCCCCTGCCAGATTCACTCTCCTAGTCTCATGGACCTTATCGTACCTGCTCTTATATCTATGTAAGATTATTACAATTCCCGACCACTCTAAGACTGAAGAAATGCTTCCTGACATTTCTGTGGCTCATATGTATACTTAAATTTCACCTGTGTCCTAGAGTACCTATTTTTCGCCTCAATATACAGCCTGTCCCAGTCTACTTTATCAATTCCTCTGGGTATTTTGTATGCCGTTATCAAGTCTTCTTCCCTGGTTCTTTTGTCCTTCACTATCGTTAGATTAAATTCTGTTGGCCTCTCCTCGAAGCTCACGCTCCTCAGCTCAGAAACAAGACATGTTGCATAACTCTGCACTTTCTCCAGTTTCTTAACGTAGTTTTCCAGGTATGGGTTCCATACTGGTGCTGCATACTCCAAGATGGGACTGACAAATGTTGTACAAAGGTGTGCGTGTGTAAAAACTCTATGTTTCCTCTGCAACATTACAAGCTCTTGAAAAAGCGTTGGTGGCAACACGAAAGGCAATTGATACCTTCTGCCTTGCATCAGAGAATTTTCCTGTCTGTCTGCTACTGTCTTGTAACATTGCATAGCTCCTGACGACGCAGAAGAGTGCGAAAGATCTAGAGCTAAAGATTTCCATCCCCAAGTGGCTTGTTCTGCACACACACACACACACACACACACACACAACAACACATCACTTATATATATATATATATATATATATATATATATATATATATATATATATATATATATATATGTATGTATGTATAACCCGATATAGTGTAAGGAGAGGAGAAGTTTGAGGTAATCAGTCCCTTAGCCTGGAGTCGATGTGTTCAATCCATCAATCTTGTAGAAAGTACAGCATAGGGCCGCAGAAGTGGCTTATATACTGTAGTCAGGTGAGGCGAAGCAGTGTCTGACACAGCAACATCTTGGGATCTTGATACAAACGAATTCTTCAACACTTGTCCAACCTTTGGACGAAGACCTACTTCGACTAGTGGATGGTACCACTATGACCCCGCCTCCTCCTGCTTCGCCTCACCTGACTACAGTATATAAGCCACTTCTACGGCCCTATGCTGTACTTCTACAAGATTAATGGACTGAACACATCGACTCCAGGCTAGTTTAATTATGCCAAGAAAAGTTTTGGTTTCAAGAGACTTATTAAGCAACATTGCAGTGATTGGAGATATCACATGGCAGCTTTCTCATATATGAATAACTGTATGCTCGATTTGTCACCTGCTTTGTTTTTAATGGATTTATTTTTCATTTCGCCTCTATAGAACTTGTTGGGAACATGTAGAGGGAGTCTTGATAACCGAGGACTGAGATATAAAGAGCTTGGGATTTCTCGGGCACGTTTAGTCCTTTCATTTGAGAAGTCATTAAGTTTATTTATGGTATCAACAATATTATTATTATTAATTATATTATTATTACTATTATTATGATTATCAAAATTAAGCGCTAAACATCCAGGGGTCATCAGCAATATGAAGATGGGGGTTATTAGGTCTCTTTATTTCAATTTCTTTGAACTTAGCAATTTTGCGTTTTAAGGAAAATTTTCCAAATGTTTTTTATATCACTCTTTATTTCTCGTAACCTGTTGGCATAATAAAGATGTTTCGATTTCTTAATAAGTATACCAAGTGTTGATGTATATCTAATCCTTTATTATTATAATTATTATCAAATAAAGGGTTAAATCGCCAAGGGTCAAGCAGCATCTAATCCTTTAGGAATTAGGCCTATTCTGAATTGCTTTTCATAGGCATGCTTCTTCTCAACGGGTCCGAGAATGTTGCCAGTTAGCCAACGACTATTTAGTCTTTTAGATGCGGCCTATTTGTTTTTAATGGACGATGTTTGCTGTAGAACCATTGCATTTTTTCAAGGAAACCTTGAGCATATGAGTGAATATCCTAAATAATACTAAATTCTATCTGCCAGTAACTGGTAAAGACATGATAAAACTATTCGGCGTTAGCACGTTTGTCTCGCGCTCAGTAGACGGAGGATCAAGCCTCCACCACGTCTTCCGCTGAATGGCCCACAAGGGTTTAGCGATTAACATGAATTATTCTTTCTGGGAAACCTTGTCGTGGGATCTGGAACAGATATTTTAGGTTACAGTTGGTTAGGTTAGGTAAGATTTGTCGGGAAACACGACAAGTGAGCTGGAGCTTTTGGTCATCTGACGGAGGCCTTCCACTGGCCTCCCAAATCACCTTACAGTTGGTGATTTGGTTATGTTGATAACAAATAAGGTTGGGTAAAGATCACTTGTGTTATCATTTATTATGCTAGTTTGTTTGAGGGCAATAGTAGGCAGTTACGCATGTTGTTTAGACAGTCAGATATTTGTGAGTCTTCTGCATGGACGAGATTGATGTTACCAGCAATTATTTAAGTGATGCATGTTGAGTTATTAGGTATGATTAGGTCTTTTAAGATTATCCCTAAGGACACTTGTGTTTTCAGCTGTAATTATTCTTAATTAATATAATCAAAGGAGTTTATTACATGCATAATAAGTTGAGATGTATAATTAGGGAGATACTCAAGATTATAGTTCATAAAAGTGGAAGGTCTGGAGTATACCTGGAGAGGGTTTCGAGGATGAAGATGAAGTCTTACCATGAAACAAAAGATATACCAAACGATATACACGGAACTTTTGAGGAATTAAATAAAAAATCTAGCAATGACTTTAAGTTCCATTTTCTGGTATCTAATAAGTGCGCTATATTTCTTAAACACGTTCCTTTCCTCCATCCCCCTGTCTCTGTTCATCTATGCTTATGCTACTTACAAATGACCAGCACGTAGGAGATAAGTCAAGGACCCCAATGGAAATAAGGCACTTTAACTTTTTGGGCCATCCTAAGTAATTTACACTACTTATGTGTACCTGTGTCTTAATAAAATTACTTAATCTTAACTTGTTTCTTCGGTGCCCAGTGACCTGGTGGCAAAAGCTCTCGCTTCACACAGTGAGGGTCCGGGTTCGATTCCCAGCAAAGGGGTGGAAACATTGGGCTTGTTTCCTTACACCGGTTGTCCATGTTCAACCATCAATAATAATAGGTACCTGGGTGTTAGTCGACTGGTGTGGGTTGCATCCTGGAATAAAATTGACTAAAATTTACCCGAAATGCTCTGCATGACAACCGGCTTTCTATGTATCAGTATGTCATTGATGTCAGCTAGGCCTGTATACCTTGTACATGTTGAAATAAAAGATATTATATTATACTATTATAATACTTCTGTCCTCAGATATTTATAATAGTGTACATAGCAGTAGTGAGAGTAACGTTTTCTGTCAGTGTGTGTGTGACTGTCCATAACAGAAACTGTAGACTTAACCCACAAGCCTCTCAAATTGAAGATAGTGTGTTTAAGATTTTGTTTGGATTATTTGTTGATGAGTGCAACCATGAACAGACGTAAGTAAATTTACTTACATGATTCATTACTTTGTAACTAGTGAATTAATTACCATTGTACCTTGTTCAGCTATCAAAACTTTGGGGCCCAGTCTCTGGACCCTATATATACCTCTGTAATCTGCAAATACCTTTGTAACTTGTCATGATTGTGACCATCTGAGTTCATTACCTTTGTAACTTGCTCAGCTATCAAACTTTGAGGTCCAGTCCCTGGACCCATTATGTACCTCTGTAATCTTTTGACTACCGCCCACAGGATGGGTATGGGGGGCATAATAAAGATATCAAACTAAAAAAAAAAAATAACTTATTAACCCCGAGGGTTTGTAACGCAGGATAACCCAGTACAGTCAGGGTGTGACTGAGCATTGTGCGTCAACTTCCCACTGGGATCCTTTTTTTTATTCCTCTCCTCTAGGATGCGACCCACAAAAGTCAGCCCCTGCAGCCACATATAGATGCTTACTGGTAGGTGAAAAAGGGGCAGCAAGTGTTAGGAAACATGCCCCGAGTTTCTACTCGTGTAGGGGATCGAACTCCTGTCTTGTTTCATACAGTAAATTTTGCAACATTTAACCTAGGATAATCCAGTCAAGTAATGTGACTTGTTACTACTGGGTCCTTTAATAATAATGTTTTTAATATCTTTATTTCTACAAGAACAAGGCATACAGATATAGAAAGCCACTTGTTATGCTGAGCATTTCGAGCAAATTAGGTCAGTTTTGTCCCAGGATGCGACCCACACCAGTCGACTAACACCCAGGTAACCATTTTATACTAATGGGTGAACACGTACTAATGTTTTCCAACCACACCGGGGATTCGACCTGCGGACTTTAATGTGCGCGCTGAGTGCGCTAGCGATCGAGCTACGGGACACCTTCCTATATAGTCATTGTACATAGTTATATTTTTACACAGGCATATTTAGATGCACTCTTATTATTTAAATTTATACACCAAGAAGTGTATTTAATCTTATATACACCAAAAGGTGTATGTTTATTGGGTTATCCTAGGTTCTTTACGCACATGCTGCTATGTATGATAATCACTGTAACTGTGTATACCTGAATAAACTTAATTACCGAACAGACTACATGCAACCTTAATTACCTCAAGATTGCCGATAGGCTTTAAACTCAATTAACCAACCAATCTCTTAGCGATAATAATAAAAATAATTGAACATAAATTATGGTAGATAAGAATTACGCATATTTAAATACAAGAAAGCCCTATCGTCCCTTTCTGCGGTATCTTTCATTAGTTATTCTTTGGCTCTATTCTTAAACTGTTTTGTGCTGTGAACTGCTGTGGCCATCAGGTAAGCCATTCCATTTTTTTATTAATGTGTAATAGGTGTCTAAGGCTTGGACTTCTACAGTGACTATTACAAAATTTTCTTTTTCTTTCTCTAGTGCCCAAGATTGTATATATATATATATATATATATAGGATGGGGTCCACCTCTAGTGTCAATTGTGGGACCCATTGCCTCGGAGAAGTGGATAAAAAGACTTCAAGGAAGAATATTTAGATTTCTTTCTGAAGCCATTTGAATATTCCACTTCCCCTACTACCCCATCTTTTTTTTATACAAACTTTATTTCAAGACAAAATACAAAATACAATGGGGAGTAAAACAACATAGATAACAACTCAGAGCTACATGTCAAATACTTCGTCCAACTCCCCGGCAGTGGGCCGCGTGCCCAGAATACTGCAGGCATTTCCCTCTGGATCGCAACACTGAGTCTCTGAAACAGGAAGCTGGTCGCCCTGTGGTCCTTGGTTTCTATGATGAGTTTTCCACCCAGCTCCTTGAGAAGTTTTAGAGCACACTTGCCCCATGCTCCATGGGTCTCCGACCCTATTGGGATGAAGTTATAGCAAGAGGGAAGGTCTTCATATTTGCGGGTCTTCTGGGTCTCCTGTGGCTGGCAGCTCACCCCTTCGGCTAAGGAGTGTGGCAGGTAGGTGTCTGCCAATGTGGCAGCACAGGTGTAGTCCCAAGCAATCTGCTTACCATCCTTCCAGGGTAGCATGGTGGCTCCATCAGGACGCTTTTGACTTCCATCAGACCTCTGCACTTGGGGTTCCCGTTGAGCTGGGCAACGGGCTGTGGCGAGGCTTCTCTTTATGATGTCATTGACCTCCTCATGTCTAGCATACTTCCTTCTGATGTGTGACACACTAGACCATGAAGTCCGAATTGGTCAGCCGTCGCCCTGCCGCAAATACACCTATGTTCGGTGAGTATGGGGGCGGCTAGGCGAAGAGCAACACCAATCCGAATGGCCTGTGGGTCGAGTCGAGTCCCCAGAGAGGAATTGGGAACAGCAAGAAGGAAATCTCCTGAGTGTGGTGCCTTCACCGCTAGGAGACGAGCTTTGTCCTTTCCTGAAGCGTTGGTGAGCATTGTGTTGGAAATTTTTCCATGATCGGTTTGTCCCAGTGGGACTGTTTGTGCTCTTTGGGAGGAGCTGGTCTACTGGAGGAGTCTGCCAGGATGTCCCACTGCACTGCTGCTTCAATGAACTTGGGGTCTTGAGCTCCCACCACCCCTCTCAAACGTTCAGGGACAATCCTCTTGACTAATCCACTGGAAGCCAAACACGATGACAGAAATGCAGGTAACGCTACCTGCCTTGCTTTGCGCACCCTATACCTCCCAGTCGCACTGGGAGGGTTGCCTGCTCCCATTGCTGATCCTCTAGTGACAGATTCAGTGCCTTCTTGAAGGTTGATCTCAGGTGTGCGTCATACTCGTCAAGTGTTGGGTTTTCAAAAGAGGGTGCGCACCTCAGGAAGTAAGTGAGTCTTGGCATAGTAAGACACCTTGTGAGGAGATACAGGGCATCATGGGCATCAAGATCACTTATTCTCTCCTCCATTCTTTTCAGGTCATTCACTTTGTCCTTGAGGACAGTGTCGATGGCGTGGTGACCCAGCAGTGCTCCCAGGAGGGTACTGTTGGATGGAGTGGTAGTAGTGACTTCTGGGAGGATTGTTTGCACTGCATTGATTATTTCCTGATTTGTTGTGATAATTTCACACTTTGAGGGATTAAGGATGAGTCCTAAGGCTTCTCCTTGTGTCTTCACCGTTGTAGGTCCTCTAACAAGGACTCCTAGTACCTGCCAGAGTGCCATCATCCAGGTACCAGATGTTGAGCTCGCTGCATAGGCTGGAAGTTAGTTCTCTTACTGCCAAACAGAAGAGAAGTGGAGCGAGTGGATCACCCTGCTAAACACCCTCAGACGAGGGAATTTCATGTTCCCCAAACAAAGAGTCGAGGGTTTGCTGTAGCCAGCTGAAATGAAGGGAAAGAGACTGGGAACCGATCCCGAACGGCTGGCAAGACCACATCTCTTTCACCATATTAAAGGCATTTCTAAAGTCAAGTTTGACTACGGCCTTGTCTTCTGATAGGTCCCTGATGTAGGCCCTTGCCGCATGAGCTGCGGCTTCACTGCCTTGAGAGACCCCAAAGCCCAGTTGGTGTGGCTGGAGTAAACTGGCAGCTTCTAGGCGAATGTTTCTTACTGCTGCTTTGGCAACTAGGCGGCGAAGGGTGTTACCAACAGCAATGGGTCTGATTCCCATCCTTCTTCTTCAAAGCGCATAATGAGGCTCCAAAAAGAAAGGTTTAATTTCTTCTGGGATTCGCCCAGCAAGGCAGTTGTTGACAAAAGTTGTTAATTCGGTGAGGAGAATTGATGCAGATGCTCCGAGTACTGGATTTACCATCTCTTTGAGGTGTTGTGGTCGAATTCCAGTGTAACCTCCTGCAGATCCTGCTGGAAATGACACTATCGCCTTATACACTTCTGATACTGGCAAAATTAATTGTTCAGTGATGGGGTCTCCTTCAGGGTTGTTGTTGATAGCTATGGTGTCCCTTGTTGGATGCTTGTCTCTTAGTGCTTGAGCTGTGGTCTCATCTTTGGGAGCTACAGTGTCGTCACTTGTAATTATTCTGATTGCTCCCACTGTGTTATATATATATATATATATATATATATATATATATATATATATATATATATATATATATATATATATATATATATATAAAGAGGTTAATGTCTCTCAGTGTTTACTTTAATCCCTATTTGAGGGACGTGGAATAAAATGCAGAACATGTAAGGGATGCGCCCCTAACAGAAACAATTTAACACAATTACGACGCTTCTCATCAGTTTACAGTATACTCGTATGCAACAAATGTTTTTTTAATCCTCTTATCATTCACTCATGATGGCCGAGGTAAGTGAAACATTTCTGCAACATTTAAATCCTTGAAAAAAAAAAAAAAAACTGGTGAGGATTTTGAGTGTTTAGAAAAACTCTTCTACAGCTAATTCATGTTAATATTAGATAACATTTAACAAAAAATTAGCCTACATTAATATTCTAGCAAATGAAGCCAAGATTTTTGTAATTTTCGACAGAGTGACTAATGACGGAGTTGACACAGCAGCCTACTACATAAAACTCTCTGACAGAAATATGCATGTAAGAAGTTATTTAGCTTACAACCCAAGACCCGACCTGTATGAAAATAATTAGGAGAATATATGGTTTGACGTTTTGTTACCCAAGACTTATTAGTTGATGCTAATTTCCCGCCCTCCCATCGATAGTCAGTCTTGAAGCACTCGGCTAGTGTGTGTGTGTATATATGAGAGAGTGTCTGTGTGTGTGAGTTGGGTCCCACAAAACTGAAAAACAAAAGCAGTCCCAAAATATTTTGGTCAAAAAATATAATCTAAGGAGTACAGCCATAAATCGTTACATCGTTCTAATGAAATGCTAAATATTGAGAACGTGGCATGCCATGAAGCAACTACTGTGGCAAATCATTAGTCAGTAAATTGCCAGCCGCATCAAATAAATTTAACACACTCTAAGTGATTTTAAGACACTACAGTAACAAAGTCTTCTTTCCCTTTTTTTTTTTTTTTAGCTATCACATGAATCTTATGAACTGGTATAAAAGAAATAAGTTGAGCCCAACCAAAAGCACTAAAATTATTAATAACATTTCAGGCAAATTCATAAAAGATGGAATCTCTGTTGAAAGTACCCACAACCTACACAATCAATTTATCCATCACCTGTACTGTGCCGACTGAGATCAAGTTGGCCAGAATCACTCACGTTGTCAAGGAAATCAACAGATCTGTTGCTTTAGACCAAGTATGGAAGTATATACGTGAATGGTAGTGACACAGAACATACACACAAGTCACTGTATGAGATCTCGTTCAACGGATAATTCCTTTTTCAATTCATTAAACAACATGATGAGTTTCATACTAATCAAAATATCGAAAGGAAATTTCACAGGCATGGTTATCTATAAAAATGTTTTTGACACAATAAACTATATGTAAAAAATAATTACTGTTTACTGTGTATCAGCATAGGTTCTGTAGATTGCTTTAAGCCTTACCTAAATAGGTAATAAATTGCTTGTCAATAATGCAGTGTCAGAACACTTGCTGATCACGTATGAAGAACACAAGGCAGCATTTTCTTATGGTATGTAAATGATATATGCTCATTAGTGTTAAATGCAAATTTCTACTGTATGCAGATGACAGTGCGCTCATGGTCTCTAGAAAAGAACCAAAAGACATAGCTCAGTGTAAAGGAAAGGGTCACCAGATGTAAGTGCTTCGTCGACTACTCCGTCGTCGTCCTTCACCGGGGAGTCTTCCTTTCACTTTTATGAAAAGAAATACGAAAAAACAATAGTGGAAAATTCAAATAGGGTGTGAGAAATTATGTGGGTAAATTTTACAGACAATGTCCTGAATTAACATTTCATACCCATAAGTGTGGATAAACTTTTGGTACATCAAACAGTTTACACTTACTGATATTGATGTACCTCAGAGTTAAGTGGGACTAAGGACACCAGGTCGCAATAATAATAATAATAATATAATCAAGGGGAAAGCACTAAACCCATAGGATTATACAGTGCCTGTGGGGAGATGTGGAAGGCATTCAGGTTTAATTCAGGGAACCGGAGCACATATCCAATTCCCTAGATCAAGAGCCCCTCACCAGCATCAAGGAACCTTCCTTGAGGGGCCAGGTCACAATAATATCCCTTCTTCGTGCCCACCTTCTCAGGTCATCACGTCTCACACGTCTGGACCTTAAATTGTTATTAGAACATATAGTTCTTAAATTATTTGAAAAAAATGTGCCAATAACACTGACAAATTATATGTGGACTGTATATATTCGGTAATATCATTTACTTGACCTGAGTAATTTTCTTGGGTAATTTTATATAAATATAAATCAATTACATGATTAGAAAAGTATAAAGGACATTTCAATATTACTCACCAAATTAGGATTTTGGTGTCATATCCTAACGCCTTCCTTTCGGTAGGCATTTCATATTGGCCAGTATAAATTAACATACCTGTAGTGAGAATTAATACACTGGGAGGCGTACATAACATGTGGTGTCAACTTCATCAATTTCTGACGATATCGCTTCTATTACATCTTCGTTAATTTCATTTGAAGATTCGGCCGATTTCCAAATTCCTTGAGATAACTAAATCCACCTTTCAGGACGGCCACCCGGGCCGTAATCGCTCAGATTCAGTTTTCCTTTTGTGACCTCTCCCCGTGGGTCAAGAAAAAGCCGAGACGATCAGCAGTCAGCCTTCCACACCCACCCACACACCCCCTTGTCATCTACACTAGGGATGTATCGGATGTGAAAATTTAGATATCCGCGGATGCGGATGTGTATACGGATGTCTTACTTATTTTGCGGATGCGGATGTAAGAAACTGTGCGGATGTTCCGCGGATGTTGATGCGGATGTAAGAAATTGTGCGGATGTTCCGCGGATTTCCGATGCGGATGCATATGCGGATATCTGTTTTCAGTAAAATGCGGATGCGGATGCGGATGTAAGGAGGGGTTATGTAGATTCTACACAACTCCTCCCCCACTCACTTGGAAGCACTCCCTCGCTTCCTCACAAGTAGTTCGTGACTACCATTAATACTTCATATTTACATTACATTATATTAACACTTCGGATACACATTACTAATTATAGGAAAACTATAGTAAATTTTCCACATAGGGTAAGTAAGAGGCAGATAGAAATATATTTTCTCTTATAAAAATAAAAGAACGACAGGCATCAAAAATAATAAAAATGTGATGATAATATCTTAAGACCCAGGAAATCAGGGTAACAGGGTTAGCTGATGATTAAGCTAGGTATTCCAAGGGTGCCCCTCTTGACTGCAGTTAAACAAGTGAGTAGAGCTTCAAAATCAGAACCTTATACTACTATGAAATGCTCTTCTTAAACCCTCTCGCTTTATATGACGCTCGCCAAACCTGTGGCTAAAGGGAAAAAAAAGAGATGTTAGTACAAAGACGCTGAGATACAGGATATTAAAGAAATAATTGATAATGTACATGAAATGAATGCTGGCAATCACAAATACAGAGTAATACAATATTGTAGGAATTCAGGTGAGAGTGAAGTGAGTCCTGACCAAGGACTCGGTCAACAAGTTAAATAAAATAAAAAGGAAATAAAGAAATAGCTTCAAGTCACTAGAGGAATCACTAGTGAGTTAGGGACCTGACTTATAAATTGCGCTGACATGCAAGCTCCTACAAGAGTAAAGAAAGAGAGGTCATAACCACACTCATTTATCCTAATACAGATATTAATACCATAATAATCGCTAATAGGTATTAATACCATAATAGCTAATAGGTATTATCACTGGAACTGTAGTCGTTCAGACAATAGATAATAGATAACAAACTCGTGCTGCTCCTAGACAAAACGGAAGCTATAGTATTTAGTTCAAAATGTACTTTGAAAAAGTCAATTGTTTTAAAGTACTGAATAACAAGGACCTGTCTCAACAACAATTGCTGTGAAATTTTTGGGAATAGTGATCTCTCCATGTCAGGTCCGATGATAGTTCACCTTTTACGTTGCTTTCTCACAGTGAACTAGTGCTTGTGGGAGGTCGGATTTTCCTGCTGTGAAGCCACATTGGCTTTGCTTATGAAACTAATTCATGGCATCCAAAAATTATTCTATTCCTTTCTAGCGACATCTCAAAGATGTGCATAATGTGTCGTTCTAGGGCAACAGTTCTGTAGTCGGTTGAAGAATGTAATGCCGATAGGAATGAATACCAACCACTCACCTTCTCACCAACCATCCATCCAACCAATCACCACCCATCCATCCAACCAATCACCACCCATCTACCCATTTACCACCTATCTATCCAACCTTTCACCATCCCATCTACCCACTCACCACCCATCCATCCACCACTCACACCACCCATCTATCCACCTAAGCACCCTCACACACCCGCCCACCTGCACGCTCTCCCACCCACACATATTAATTCTAGGCAGGTTCCTGAGCACTCTTCCAACAGAGATCTTTTATGCAGGTGACTTTTGAGGGCTTGTTCTGCTTACTGAAACACAGCAGATTGACGGAGTGTGTGTGTGTGTGTGTGTGTGTGTGTGTGTGTGTGTGTGTGTACTCACCTAGTTGTACTCATCTAGTTGTGGTTGCAGGGGTCGATTCACAGCTCCTGGCCCCTATCTCTTCACTGGCCGCTACTGGGTCACTCTCAATGCGCCATGAGCTTTATCATACCTCTTCTTGAAGCTATGAATGGATCCACCCTCCACTACATCGCTTCCCAAGCTATTCCACTTCCTGACCACTCTGTGACTGAAGAAATACTTCCTAACATCCCTGTGATTCATCTGATTCTTCAACTTCCAACTGTGTCCCCTTGTTGCTGTGTCCCATCTCTGGAACATCCTGTCTCTGTCCACCTTGTCAATTCCTCTCAGTATTTTATATGTCGTTATCATGTCCCCCCTATCTCTCCTGTCCTCCAGTGTCGTCAGGTGTGTGTGTGTGTGTGGTTGCAGGGATCAATTCTTAGCTCCTGGCCCCCCCTCTCAACTTGCCGCTTACTAGATTCACTTTCTCGTAGCCTCGTGAGGTCTATCGTACCTGCTCTCAAAACTCTGTAAGTAGTCTTCCTCCACCACTTCTCCATCGAGGTCATTCCGTTTCCCGACCACCCTGAGCCTGAAGAAATATTTCCTAAATTCCTGTGACTCATCTGTGTCTTTAACTTCCAGCTATGATTTTACCACCCTCCCTCCCCTCAAGGACATATTTCTCGCCTCTTAAGCAGCCTGTCCCTGTCTGCCTTATCAATTCCTTTGAGTATTTTGTATGTTGTTATCATGTCTCCACTGGTGCTTCTTTCCTCCAGGGTCGTTAGATTGAATTCCTTTAGCTCTTACTCCCTTCGCTCTGGAACTAGTCTCGTTGCATACTTCTGCACTTTCTCCAGTTTCTTAACTTGCTTCCTCAGGGGTGAGTTCCATGCTGGTGCTGTGTACTCCGAGTTGGGCCTGACATGTATTGAGCACCCACAATGACTCTTTGTTGAGATTCCTGAAAGCTGTTCTCAGGTTTGCCAGGCGAGAATTGATTGATGTGAGCCTCTGGTGATATGCTGGGCACTATGCAACTTCTGTCCCCCTAGTCTATACTCTGTATCCGGTCTTATGGCCCCTTCTCCAATCTTCATAACCTTTCATTTGATGAGGTTGAATTCAAGCAACCACTTATATGGCCAACCCTGCAGTTTGTCCGGATTCTTTGGCAACCTTTTCCCGGCATTAACTATTTGTATTCTCATTAGTTTAATATCATCAGCAAATAGCGATACATCTGAGTCAGTTTCATTTGGTATGTCGTTCATATCAACCAGAAACAGCACTGGTCTCAATATCGATCTTTGCTTTACACCTCATGTTACTCTTCCATTCTGACATCTCTTTCCGTACAATCACTCTTGCTTTCTTTACCTAAGGTATTCCTTGATCCATCAGAGTACGTTCCCAGTTATTCCTACCTGCTTCTCAAGCTTTTTGTCTCTGCTTCATGTGGAGTACACTATCAAATGCCTTCTTACAATCTAAGAAAATGCACTTCACCCAACCCTCTCTCTCTTCTGTCTCACTTCCATTACTTTGTCATAGAATTCCAGACGGTTGGTAAGACAAGACTTGCTATCTCTAATTGATGTTTATGAAACCACTTTCTCCAAGTGTATTGCCACTCTCCTCTTGGTCATCGTCTCTCTTACTTTGCATGGTATACATGTCAGCAAATCTGACCTGTAGTTCAATGCTTCCTGCATATCTCCTATTTTAAATACAGGTACTATGTTTGCTGTCTTCAAGATCTTTTTCAACAGTCCTGTGTTCGTTGAATTGTTGCAAATCATAGCTATGTGGATCGGACAGTGCTTCTGCTCCCTCTCGTAGAATCCTTGTTGACACCCAATCAGACCCCATCGCTTTTGATGCATTCAGCTCCATCAAATTTTTTTTATTTTTTTACCTCTATCCCTGTTGTCTGTATGGCGTCCAGAAAATGTTCATGTACTCTTTTCCCTGGGTTTTCTATTTTCACTGAGAAAACCTCTTTAAATCATTTGTTTAGTTATGCAGACTTTCTAGTCATTTACCGTGAGCTCTCCTCCTTTCTTCTTCGGTTAAATTACCTGGTATTTCACCGTTTTGTGTGTGTGTGTGTGTGTGTGTGTGTGTGTGTGTGTGAGCGCTCACCTAATTGTGGTTGAAGCGGTGGATTCACAGCTCCTTGCCCGGCATCTTCACTGATCGCTACAAGGTCACTCACAACTCACCCCCTGCTCCGTGAGCTTTATCATTCCTCTTCTTAAAGCTATGTATGGTTCCTGTCTCCACCACCTCACTTTCCAGACTATTCCACGCCCTGACAACTCTATGACTGAAGAAATACTTCCTAACATCTCTGTGACTCATCTGAGTCTTCAACTTTCAATTGTGACCCCTTGTCGCTGTGTCCCATCTCTGAAACATCTTATCATTGTCCACCTTATCGATTCCTCTCAGTATTTTATATGTTGTAATCATGTCCTCCCTGTCCCTTCTGTCCTCCAGTGTCGTCAGGTCAATTTCCCTTAACCTCTCCTTGTAGAACATGCCCCTTACATCCTGGACTAGTTTCGTTGCAGGCCTTTGCACTTTCTATAATTTCCTGACGTGCTTGCCCAGGTGTGGGTTCCAAACTGGTGCTGCATACTCCAATATGGGCCTGACGTACACGGTGTACAGGGTCCTGAACGACTCCTTACTGATGTGTTGGAAACCTATTCTTAGGTTTGCTAGTCTACCTGCCGCATTTATTTGGTTGATGTGCGCCTCAGGAGATATGTTCGGTATTATACTCACCTCAAGATCCTTTTCCTTTGGTCCCCTAGCCTGTATTCTCTCTGAAGTCTTCTTTGCCCTTCCCCGATCTTCATGACTTTGCACTTGGCAGGACTGAACTCCAGGAGCCAGTTGCTAGACCAGGCTTGTAGCCTGTCCAGATCCCTTTGTAATCCTGCCTGATCCTCCGATTTAATTCTCCTCATTAACTTGACATCGTCTGCAGAGACTCTTCTGAGTCTATTCCTTCTGGCATGTCATTCACATATACCAGAAACAGCACCGGTCCTAGAACTGACCCCTCTGTGTGTGTATATGTGAGTTGGTGGATAGGTGTATGGGTGTGTATGGGTGGGTGTGGGTTTGTGTGCGTGTATGTGGGCTTGTGTGTGTGTGTGGATTTGTGTGTGCATGGGGAAGAATTATCAACAGCGCAACAGAGTCCCAATATGGCAATACCCAGTCTCGATGTGGCTTGTCTAGAAGCACTGAGGAAGAAGGTGGTAATGTGGAGGCCGTAGGGTGGTGGGATTCGAAGGGAGAGAATTGAGAGAGAGGAAGAGATGGAGAGAAATGTGGGCGAGGGAGAAGTGAGGATAAGGGTGGCGGCGAGACAGAGGTTAGGAAGGTGGGCGGTGAAATACACAGAAAAAAAAATAGGAAAACGAAACACATCTTCTGATTACCAGAAAATGCGTTTCGTTGGCCTAAAAGCATTTTTTCTCTAATTTTAGTAAATAGCCCCGGAAACTCAAAGTGATACATGGAGTAACAACCTTCATCTCTGTAATCTTACGTAACATGAAAAAGATGTTACTGTATTTTAATGCAGGCATTTGTTTCCAGAACTCTGATACAAAAGAGTGGCTGGTTGATGTCTTTCTACCTGCCTGTCCTTAGGTAGATGTAGCCAACCTTCACACACTATATATATGTGTGTGTGTGTGTGTGTTTATATAAGGTAATTAATACAAAATGAATGCCCCTGATTTTTTTTCATTCACAGTGATCCAATTTGCGAGTCTTATTTCCTTATTCTAAGTTGACCTAAACACTTACAAGAATGATGCTCTTATATTACTGATACACCGAGGAAGGAAGCGAGCGTGCGGTCATGTAGAATGTTGCAAGTATGAGCGGCCAGGTTGCAATATTGTTCCTCCTTCCGTTGATCTGTGTTGACGGTGTTGTTTGATGTGTAGCGATGATGAGAGAGAGAGAAGGAGAGAGAGAGAGAGAAAGGGAGAGAGAGAGAAAGTGAGAGAGAGGTGAAGGAGTTAGAGGCGATACTATTTTATTAGTCAGCAAACAAGACAGATTTCCTCTTACACAGGTCCTAGTCATATGATACCCTCGATAACCAGAGGTTCTGGTCACATAGCCGAGGCCTTCCACTGGCTTATCGATGCACCCATTATGCGATGCATCAGGAGATGCCTAAGAGAACGTAAGAATCCTTATTGTTATTTTACAGTACTAATTCTAATGTCAGACAATATCGATTTTTTGAAACTGGTTATCCACATATACACATAAACGATTTGAGTTTTCGCTCTCCTAACATCAGAAAATAATGTATTCCAGTCTTGTAAACCTGTAGGTAAACTTAAAAAAGAACAAGTCACGATGTCGGGGCTGGTAAAATTCACAAACTAGATATGTTTCGATCGCTACGCGATCATAGTGGTATTAATAAATTCCATAAGCCCAGCATTAATGCACGCAAAATAAATATTAGTAAAATGGCATACTGATCCTACACAGCTCAGAACTGGTTCGAGCCTTTTCCTAAGACACATAAGGCATCTAAATTACTGGGAATGGTTGAAGTCACTTTATTTGTATTCATTGGAGCGCAGGCGAGAGAGATACATGATAATATACACTTGGAAAATCCTAGAGGGATTAGTACTAAACTTGCACACGAAAATCACTCCCAATGAAAGCAAAAGACTTGGCAGGAGATGCAACATTTCCCCAATGAAAAACAGGGGCGCCACGAGTACGCTGAGAGACAACACAATAAGTGTCAGGGGCCAAAGACTGTTCAACTGCCTCCCAGCATACATAAGGGAGGATTACCAATAGACCCCTGGCTGTCTTCAAGAAGGCGCTGGACAGGCACCTAGAGTCAGTACCTGACCAGCCGGGCTGTGGTTCATACGTCAGTTTGCGTGCGGCCAGCAGTAACAGCCTGGTTGATCAGACCCTGATTTACCACGAGGTTTGACCTCAGACCGGGCCGCGGGGACGTTGACCCCCGATACCCTCTCCAGGTATCCAGGTAAGTACTCCAATGGAGTGCATTGCATTACTTAGCAAAAGGCTCGATTTTCGGTATATGGAGAGGAAAAGAAGTGTGGGAGGCATCAAGTCAGTGATGTGTCGGTCTCGTCACCTGGTCTTCCTGTGATAGAAGATTAGGGTGGCCAATACGCATAAATTATAGAAGTACCGAATTTCTGGAAAATAATGTTAAAAACATGGATCAACGCATCCTCAAATAAGCTTCTCCCCACTTCGTCCTATGGATGTGCGATCTACGCTGAGCCCCACACGTGCTCTTCGTATCGTCCAGGGTACAGGTGTTTCATCTATTCTCTGGAACGATGTTCCCTACTTCTCGCCATCTCTCCCACGTGTATTTTATCACATCCACCACACATGATGATGTAGACCCCATACGCTCGTATCTATGGGTGTGGTGGTGGCCTGCCAAACTAGGTCTTTGGTCGTAGTACATGTCGTGCCGAATACGTAAAATTTGCAATTTTGGCTTAAATATCAATGCTCTTCTTGCCGAATAAGGCAAACAAAAATTTGTGTATGCAATAATTTCGCAAAAATTATTCCGAACCGAACGAAAAAAAAATATTTCATTGTGTATGTTTATTATGAAATTATTAAAAACTTATATAAAATATATTTTGTTGGATTAGGCAAAATTAAATTTTGCTTGTTATAAAAGATAAAAGACTGTTGGGTAGACTTCAAGATGTACATGTTCATAGAGGGGCCACAGATATATCAGATCACTTTTTAGTTGTAGCTACAGTGAGAGTAAAAGGTAGATGGGATACAAAGAAAATGGAAGCAGCAAGTAAGAGAGACGTGAAGGTTTATAAATTAAAGGAGGAGGCAGTTAGGTAAGATATAAATAGATAGGCTAGTGTGAGTATAGACAATGAGGTAGAAGATGTATGGGGTAACTTTAAAAATATAGTGTTAGAGTGTTCAGCAGAAGTTTATGGTTACAGGAAAGTGGGTGCGGGAGGAAAGAAGAGCGATTGGTGGACTAATGATGTAAAGAGAGTAGTGCAAGGAGGAATAACATCTTATAAGAGTGAGGAAGAACCAGTTGTGTGGGGGGCAAGTGCGTGGGGCAGTGGGTAGAATGAAAGGGGGTAAAGCAGCTGGGATTGATGGGAAAAAGATAGAAATGTTAAAAGCAGGTGGGGATATAGTTTTGGAGTGGTTGGTGTTTTTAATTAATAAATGAATGGAAGAGGGTAAGGTACCTAGGGATTGGCAGAGAGCATTCATAGTTCCTATGTATAAAGGCAAAGGGGACAAAAAAATTGTAAAAATTAAATGGGAATAAGTCTGTTTAAAATGCCTGGTAAAGTGTATGGTAGAGATATTATTGAAAGAATTAAGAGTAAGACGGAGAGAAGGATAGCAGATGAACAAGGAGGCTTTAGGAAGGGTAGGGGGTGTGTAGACCAAGTGTTTGTAGTGAAACATATAGGTGAATAGTATTTAGATAAGGGTAAAGAGGGTTTTGCAGCATTAATGGATTTGGAAATAGCGTATGATAGGGTGGATAGGGGGGCAATGTGGCAGATGTTGCAAATGTATGGAATAGGAGGTAGGTTATTGAAAGCAGTGAAGAGTCTTTATGAGGATAGTGAGGCTCAGGGTAGGGTAAGTAGGAGACAGGGAGATTATTTTCCAGTAAAAGTAGGCCTTAGACAGGGATGTGTGATGTCACCGTGGTTGTTCAACATATTTATAGATGGAGTTGTAAGAGAAGTGAATGTTCGGGTCTTGGCAAGAGGTGTGGAGTTAAAAGATAAAGAATCTAACACAAAGTGGGAGTTGTCACAGTTGCTCTTTGCTGATGACACTGTGCTTTTGGGAGATTCTGAAGAGAAGTTGCAGAGGTTGGTGGATGAGTTTGGTAGGGTATATAAAAGAAGGAAATTAAAATTGAATATAGGAAAGAGTAAGATGACGAGGATAACAAAAAAATTAGGAAACGGAAGATTGGATATCAGACTGGAGGGAGAGAGTATGGAGGAGGTGAATGTATTCAGATATTTGGGAGTGAACGAGTCAGCGAATGGGTCTATGAAAGATGAGGCAAATCATAGAACTGACGAGGGGAAAAAGGTGAGTGGTGCACTGAGGAGTTTGTGGAAACAAAGAACTTTATTCATGAAAGCAAAAAGGGGAATGTATGAGAGTATAGTTATACCAACGCTCTTCTATAGGTGTGAGGCATGGGTTGTGAATGTTGCAACAAGGAGAAGGCTGGAGGCAGTGTAGATGTCGTGTCTGAGGGTAATGTGTGGTGTGAATATACTGCAGAGAATATGTAGTTTAGAGATTAGGAGGAGGTGTGGGATTACCAAAACTATTAACCAGAGAGCTGAGGAGGGGT
Source organism: Cherax destructor (assembly GCA_009830355.1). Classification (NCBI taxonomy): domain Eukaryota; kingdom Metazoa; phylum Arthropoda; class Malacostraca; order Decapoda; family Parastacidae; genus Cherax; species Cherax destructor. Next base: position 69,182 of record WNWK01002037.1, read on the forward strand.
TATTGAGATGGTTTGGACATGTAGAGAGGTTGGAACGAAATATAATGACTTCGAGAGTGTATAGATCTGTAGTGGAGGGAAGGCGGCCTAGGAAAGGTTGGCGGGAGGGGTTAAAGGAGGTTTTGTGTGCGAGGGGCTTGGACTTCCAGCAAGAATGCGTGAGCGTGTTAGATAGGAGTGAATAGAGACAAATGGTTTTTAGGATTTGACGTGCTGTTGGAGTGTGAGCAAGGTAACATTAATGAAGGAATTCAACGAAACCGGCAGGCCGGACTTGATTCCTGGAGATGGGAAGTACAGTGTCTGCACTCTGAAGGAGGGATGTTAATGTTGCAGTTTTATAACTTGCCTCTGGCAAAACAGTGATGGAGTGAATGACGATGAAAGTTTTTCTTTTTCGGGCCACCCTGCCTTGGTGGGAAACGGCCGATGTGTTTAATAATATATATATATATATATATATATATATATATATATATATATATATATATATATATATATATATATATATATATATATATATATATATATATATATATATATATATATATGAGTAGATGACGGTTCGTGCCACCATATTCAGTGCTCTTAAAGCAAACGTCATCAATGTTGATGCTCTGAACACCGAAAACCATAAACCATACAAACTTTTAAAATAATACAGTTTCTTGCGTAAACAATGTATGGTGATGTGATGGTGAAGTTTGCAAAAAGACAGGGAAAATGGAGGGTAAACGTGGGACAGAGAAGGATAAGGAGACATAAGGAAGGATAGTGATGAACAGAGGAAAGGAAATGAAAGTGTGAGGGTGGGGCATAGAGATATAGATAATTAAATAAATATTGAGATAGATAAATAAGTAGGAAGACAAAGCGGAATAAAGAAGGAAGGATATATAAAGTAAAATATATTCCAAAGAGAAAATAGAAAGTGAAGTAAGAAAAAGACAAAATAAAAACCAAAGAGAGAAAATAAAAACACGAATGAAAAGAAGCAGGTCAAGAATAATAACAATAACAGCAAAAAGAATAGCAAAAAAACTTTATATATATATATATATATATATATATATATATATATATATATATATATATATACATATATATATATATATATATATATATATATATATATATATATATATATATATATATATATATATATATATATATATATATATATATATATATATATCGTGACGAATATTTAAAACTGGTCAGTTAGCAAGAACTCATTTAAAATAAAGTCTTTTCTAAAATTGTCTCTTATACGTTTAAAGATATATTTATTTCATTTATGTTAAAGTAAAAATTAATAATTTTGTACCAAAAGCACCTTAGGAAACTTACCTAACTTTATTATAACAAGCGCAATTTAATTTAGCCTAATCTAACTAAATATATTTTAGATAAGTTTACAATAATTTAATAATAAACAAACACAATGAAATATATGTTTTTCGATAGGCTCAGAATAATTTTTGCGAAATTATTGCATACACAAATTTTCGCTTGCCTTATTCGGCAAGAAGAGCGTTGCTATTTAAGACAAAATCGCAAGTTTTGCCTATTCGGCACGATATATATATATTAATATTATTATGATTAAAGTATCAAACCCCGATCATCAATGTCATCACTGAGACAGTTAACACTGCTTGCTCTCTACCTTCTGCAGCGTTGATGTCTCTGCAGTGAGTAGATTATAATATTAATATCTTTATTTCTACAAGTACATGTACAAGGTATACAGGCCTAGCTGACATCAGTGACATACTACTATATTGAAAGCCGAATGTTATGCTGAGCATTTCGGGCAAATTAGGTCAGTTTTGTCCCAGGATGCGACCCACACCAGTCGACTAACACCCAGGTACCCATTTTAGCGATCGAGCTACGGGACACCTATAATGTATTTCCACGTATTTTTGTATGTATGCATATATATATATGCTAGGAATTCGCAAGAGCAGGCGAAATATTCACAAACACTTTTTAATTTAACTTTCAAAGAGGATTATAAATTAATATAATTTTCACATTAATATAAACAGATCCTAATTCCTATAATATATGCATTGAGTTTCTTTCAGAAATTAATATTAATTTTGGGATTTTATTTACTTTACTTATTATTATTATTATTATTATTATTATGATTAAAGTATTAAACCCCCGATCATCAATGTCATCACTGAAACAGTAGACACACACACACTATTTATATATATATATATATATATATATATATATATATATATATATATATATATATATATATATATATATATATATATATATTAACAAATAAATAAATTGTCTTTATTTCTACAACGTACACGATACAGCTGATACAAACCTAATCGACATTAATGGTATACTTTATAGAAAGCCTTTGGTTATGAAGAGCATTTCGTGCAACCTAAGTTAATATTGTTCTACAGGATGCAACCCACAACAGTCGGCTAACACCCAGGTACCTACTTACCGCTAGGTGATCAGAAGAAGCAGGAGTAAGGAAACATGCCCAAGCAGCGTGTGGGGGATCGAACCCGAACCATCAGTGTATGTGAGCTGAGAACACTTCCACCCAAGCCACGAGCATGCTGTAACAGAGTTCCCACCACGTAACTCCATATAGAATAGGGTACCTGCAGACTACTGGTATTCCCAACATGTTCTTTATATGGAACAGGGTAGTCGTACACTGAGAGGTGTTCCCAGAATGTAATATACTGTATATAGAATTGGGATGACGCACGCTACCTGTATACCCATCATAACATCCAAATACTGAAGTATGATTTCGTCACTTGTGAAAAATATACATTTCGATCCCTTATGATCTATATCAGTCACTATCTGTTTCGATCTGTTAAGATCTATATTGGTCATAGCGTCGCCTAAAATAAGGTTCTTTCTGCATACACGTCTCAACTAACGTCAGAGCGGCCCTCCCTCCTGGCACCAAAACACCATTACAAAACCCACCTACCAGTGTGTATCGTAAAACACCCGGCACGTGAACTACTATCTAACGCCGCCTCTGCCTTACCGCTCGCTATCAGGGTCATCTTCCAGAGTTATGTGTGTCGGGCCAGGGTACTGGCGCACTTGCTTTCCAACATCAAGTGTGTCACACTCTCTCCCTCTCTTCTCTCTCTCTCTCTCTCTCTCTCTCTCTCTCTCTCTCTCTCTCTCTCTCTCTCTCTTTTCAGCATCACCTTTCCAGGCAGATCTCACCACGGTCATTTCTTCAGCTGCAAAAAAACATCTGGACTGCCTTAACTTGCGGCAGTAGCACTGCAGTCCTTCAGAATGACATGCTCGTTGTCTGTTATACACTGGAGCATTCTGCCTGTTGATCGCTGGGGCACGCTGCCTGTTGTTCGCTGAGGCACGCTGCCTGTTGTTCGCTGGGGCACGCTGCCTGTTGTTCGCTGGGACACGCTGCTTGTTGTTCGCTGGGGCACGCTGCCTGTTGTTCGCTGGGGAACGCTGCCTGTTGTACGCTGGGGCACGCTGCCTGTTGTTCGCTGAGGCACGCTGCCTGTTGTTCGCTGAGGCACGCTGCCTGCTGTACGCTGGGGCACGCTGCCTGTTGTTCGCTGAGGCACGCTGCCTGTTGTTCGCTGAGGCACGCTGCCTGCTGTACGCTGGGGAACGCTGCCTGTTGTTCGCTGAGGCACGCTGCCTGTTGTTCGCTGAGGCACGCTGCCTGTTGTTCGCTGAGGCACGCTGCCTGCTGTACGCTGGGGAACGCTGCCTGTTGTACGCTGGGGCACGCTGCCTGTTGTACGCTGGGGCATACTGTTGGGGCATGTTGCCTGGTATATACTGGGGCACGCTGTCTGTTATGCACTGGAGCACGCTGCCTGTTGATTGCTGGGGCATTCTGCCTGATGTACGCTGGTGCAAGCTGCCTGTTGTACGATTTGGCACGCTGCCTGTTGTATAGTGGGGCATGGTGACTATTGTATGGTGAGTCATGCCAACTGTTGTACTGAGACATACTGGCTGGTACACGCAAGAGGACATTGGGAAGAGGCGTGGGAGAGTGAGAGAGAGACGGGGAGAGTGTGGGAGAATCGGAGGAGAATGTGGGAGAGGCGGTGAAGTGTGTGGGAGAGGCGGGGAAGTGTGTGGGAGAGGCGGGGAAGTGTGTGGGAGAGGCGGGAAAGTGTGTGGGAGAGGCGGGGAAGTGTGTGGGAGAGCCGGGAAAGTGTGTGGGAGAAGAGGGGAAGTGTGTGGGAGAGTGTAGGGGAGGGGGAGAGTGTTGGGGAGGCGGTGGAGAATGTGGGAGAGATGGTGGAGAGTGTGGGAGAAGCCAGGAAGAGTGTGGGCAAAGTTCTGCTTGGGAGACGGCTGGCCCTGACTCCCAATTTCTTCCATATAAGGTAGCAAATTTCTCAAACTGTGGGCGCTCACTGTGGGCGGTCGCCTGTCTCCTCCGTCTCTGTTCTCTGTCTGTCTCTTTCTGCTTCTTTCTCTCTTCCTCTACGACCTCTTTCTCAGCTTTCTTTCTCTCAAGTTGCCCCAAATACTCGCTTCCCGTCTATTTTAATGCTTTGATTAGTTTTCCCTATGCGTTTTTCCCTTTTCTCTCTACAGTTTTTCCTTCCTTTTATCACCTTTTATCTGTTTCCCACATTACTTTCTCTCTCTTCCATTTGCATCTCTTTCCTCATACTCTCTCATTTCTGTGTCTTACTATTTCACTTTCCTAGATAATCACGAGGGATTGGTAGGTGTCACGAAATGGATCCTTCACAACAGCCGAAAAAAAATCCTTCGCTACAGCAGAAAAATCTTCACAACAAGCACTCTTCGTGTCACAACAAACACCCACCTTCCCCCTTTTTCCTCACAAGCTATCGAAGCAAATCTTATCCCCCCCCCCGCTTCACAACAAACTATCCTCCAGCCAACGATAAACTCTCATAACAAACCCTTACAGCAACCCCCCCCCCTCCCCCATACCTTTACAACAACCCCTCCAACCCTCCTGTCACCTCACAACAAACCCCCCCCCTCCACTTCCCCGAGCACCACAAACGCGCACACACACTAAAAACACTCACAACGTTCTCCTTTGTTTTTTACTGTGAGGTGTGTACGCCATCTTGTGTCTTCTTGTCTCAGATCTAACCCTGCGGACAGCAGACTTCCTACGACACACAAGAGTCCTAGAAGCCTCACGTGCTCATCCGTCAGTACCTGCAGACGCAAACCCATAGGCTCCTGGCCAGTGAGGGAAGAATAGCAGAGGGAAGTCTCTGCCTTCTAGATTTTCCCAAGCTCTGATATCGCAAGTACATAAGATCCAGTGTTAGACAGTATAATCGCTTTATTATGTACCCCATTCCCATCCTGCGGGCGGTAGATAAAAGATTACAGAGACAATAATGGTCCAAGGACTGGTCCCCAATATTTTGGTAGGTATGCAAGTTAGTAGTAATGACCCACGTAAAAGTTTAAGATCTGGTAGCAGTCGCAAATGAGTTGATGACGAGGATATGAACTCAGTCGCAAAAACATTACAATGTAGTATATATGGTTATAAGCTATATTCTATGTTCATTATTATATCAAGTTATGGTTGAGTTTAGACAACTTTAAGTGATAAAGAACTATTTACAATCATGAGTTATTTACAAAAATATTTTGAATTTGCCTATTGTAAACAGACAAAGTCAAAACATTTTTCCAGAATGGCCAGTAATATGCCAGTGTTAATAAAATACTATGACACTGCTTGAACATTAGCGAGTGTGAGGTCTCTGAATTCAATTTTTTTTTTTTTTGGTTTGCAATCCAGCACATAATGTTACAGGGTGTGACAAAAGTTCATCTGGCAAAGTTTGCATTTAGTTAGGCCTACATCCGCTGGTGGTGAAAATTTCCAGAGACATTTGCTGTATAGCCAAGCCGAAGCCTAGCAGAGATGAAATTCAGAAGTCGCTGATTTTGCTGGATGCACCATAGACATTTGGCTCTCGCATGATATAATGATGATGTATAGAATGTGTGCTATCTAGCCATACCATTTACAAAATCATAGATTAGAATATTGAGTAAGGTGGGACTGAGGATAAGTCCCACATTTGGGCTTCCTAATTTTCACTTTAGTTACGCTTCTAATCCCTTGGAACAGCACAGAAGAATTTATGTTGGACAGATAGACTTTGATCCAGCAGAGAGGCCATCCACCCAAATCCATTATGGGAAGTTTTTAATGACTACATGTAGACTAGCTATATCAAATTCTTCATCGAGGTCAAGGTAATGTAGCAACTGATAATGTGTAGGTTTAGAAATGAGGTTATGCAATAATGCAGACTCTTTCCAAGGATAAGATGCTGTTGCAATAACAGAAATTGATTGATTGTATGTATGAGACTGGGGCTATCCTCTCAGATGTTTTATACGAGCAGCTAATAAGAGAAATGGGGGATGGGAATGCATTTTATTGACTGGGTTTTGGAGGGGGTTATGATGTGACTTTTAATCAATGATATAAGAACATAAGAACATAAGAAAGAAGGAACACTGCAGCAGGCCTACTGGCCCATGCGAGGCAGGTCCAAATCTCCAACGGCTTAAGCCAATGCCCCGACCCAGCCAGGTCAGGTTACATTCACTTAAGGAAGGAGCACTGCATCTGACCTAGTAGCACAACCTAGTCAGGACCAATTCACACCCAACCGCACCCACTCATATAATTGTCCAGCCGACCACCTGGTCAGGTCACTTCCACTTAAGGAATTAGTACAGGTCAGGTTACATTCACTTAAGGAAGGAGCACTGCATCTGACCTAGTACAAGCTCACACCCATCCACACCCACTCATGTATTTATCTAACCTATTTTTAAAACTACACAACGTCTTAGCATCTATGACGGTACTCGGGAGTTTGTTCCACTCATCCACAACTCTATTACCAAACCAGTGCTTTCCTATATCCTTCCTGAATCTGAACTTTTCCAACTTGAAACCATTGCTGCGAGTCCTGTCTTGGTTGGATATTTTCAGCACGCTATTTACATCCCCTTTGTTTATTCCTGTTTTCCATTTGTACACCTCAATCATATCCCCCTAATTCTACGCCTTTCTAGAGAGTGCAGATTCAGGGCCCTCAGTCTATCCTCATAGGGAAGATTTCTGATACATGGGATCAACTTTGTCATCCTCCTCTGTACGTTTTCCAGTGCATTTATATCCATTCTGTAATACGGTGACCAGAACTGTGCAGCATAATCTAAATGAGGCCTAACCAAAGATATATAGAGTTGAAGAACAACCTGAGGACTTCTGTTATTTATACTTCTTGATATGAAGCCAAGGATTCTGTTAGCTTTATTGCGAACACTTATGCACTGTTGTCTAGGCTTCAGATTACTACTAACAGAACTCCTAAATCCTTCTCGCAATTACAAGTAATAAGATCTATATTATTCAGCTTATATGTGGCATGGTTATTGTCCTGCCCAACATTTAGAACTTTGCATTTGTTTACATTAAACTGCATCTGCCACTTCTCCGACCACTGCATCAGTCTATTCAAATCATCCTGGAGTGCTCTAATGTCCTCGTTTGAATGAATTGGACGGCCTATTTTGGTGTCATCAGCAAATTTACTTATGCTACTATTTATTCCCTCATCTATGTCGTTTATGTAAATTGTAAACAACAGGGGCCCAAAACTGACCCCTGTGGAACACCGCTTGAGACACGCCCCATTCTGATTTCTCTCCATTTATGCAAACTCTCTGCCGCCTATTAGTCAACCATGCCTCTACCCAGGAAAAATTTATCCTCCTATTCCGTGTGCCTTAAGTTTCCTCAGTAGCCTCTGATGTGGAACTTTATCGAAAGCCTTACTGAAGTCCATATACACAATATCATATTCATTACCATGATCTACTTCCTCAAACACCTTAGTGAAAAAGTTAGTAAATTCGTAAGACATGAACGCCCCTTTGTAAAACCGTGTTGAGATTCATTAATCAATTTATGCTTTTCAAGATGGCTACGAATTGCCTCGGCAATTATTGATTCCATAAATTTACCAACTATGGAGGTAAGGCTTATTGGTCTATAGTTCGAAGCTAAGGACCTGTCACCTGCCTTGTAAATAGGTATTACATTTGCCCTTTTCCACTTGTCTGGCACTATGCCAGTTTGTAGTGATATATTGAAAAGATTTGCCAAAGGTTTGCTAAGTTCCTCTTTACATTCCTTTAAAACTCTTGCAAACAGTTCATCAGGGCCTGGGGATTTGTTAGGTTTTAATTTCTCTATTTGTCTGAGGACCATGTCACTAGTTACCCCAATCGAGCATAGTCTGTTATCTTCCAGTTCTACATAATTTATTATTTCTGGAATTCTGCTAGTATCTTCCTGAGTAAAAACTGAGAGGAAGTAAGTATTGAAAATTTCACACATATCCTTATCACTGTCCGTGATCTGTCCTGAGTTACTCTTAAGTGGGCCTATCTTGTCCCTAATCTTACTTCTGTATACCTGAAAGAACCCTTTTGGGTTAGTCTTCGAATCCCTTGCGACCTTAGCCTCATAATCCCTTTTTGCTTTTCTTATTCCTTTTTTTATTTCTCTCTTTAATTGAAAATATTGATTTCTTATCTGTCCATCCCCTCTTTTGATACGCCTATATATGCCTCTCTTTTGACCAATGAGATGTTTTAATCTATTGTTCATCCATTTAGGATCATTTTTGTTAGATCTAATTTCCCTACTTGGAACAAAAGTTGTCTGGGCAGCTAGAACTATGCTCTGAAAAACGTCATATTGGCAACCAAAACCACCTACCTGACCCATAGTCAGGTCATCCCAATTTAGCCCACCTAGGTAATTTCTCAGCCCCATGAAGTCGGCTACACGAAAGTCTGGAACTGAGACTTGATTGCAGTTACCTGGGTAATTCCATGATATATTAAAACTAAGTGATTTGTGATCGCTTTCCCCAAGCTCTTCATTAACCTCAAGATTATTAATTAGTGATTCTTGTTAGCAAGAACCAAATCAAGCAAGTTGCTACCTCTAGTTGGTTCTGTCACAAACTGTTTAAAAACAATCCTGAACCGTATCAAGAAAGTCACTAGACTCAATATTACCTGTCACATTGTTCCAATCAATGTGTCTAAAGTTAAAATCTCCCATTAACACAACATTTTCATATCTAGACGCCTTATGAATTTCGTCCCATAGCAGCTTACTGCGCTCCCTATCCAGGCTTGGGGGTCTGTAAATCACACCCAAAATTAATTTTTCACGACCCTCGAGAAACTGTAGCCAAACAGATTCTGTGTCAGCTGTTTCTAATCTTATATCTTGTCTAACACAACAATTTAAATTATCTCTGACATACATCGCCACTCCACCACCCTTCCTGTTGACCCTATCAGTGTGGAATAGTTTGTAACCCTGAATATATATATAGGGAGATCTCCTGTGGCAAAGCTCACGGTGTATAGATTAAGTAAAGTATTTTCTGATACTTAACAGAGCAATCTGAGTATGCTGTAGTTAATACCATCCCCTTTAGGTGAAGTGAATTTGCCTTTAGTTAATGCATCGTCAAAAATATAGTGAAAATAATGTTGCAATCATCTTCCTCACTGAGCTTGAAACGAACTAGTTTCTGTAGTCAGAATAGTCCTAATAAACGATTGCAACTGAACTCAAAGAAAAACCAGGAGGGGATGGAACCCCTGACGACTTGTGTAGGTATCAGGTGAGCTATCATTCAGGCATGATACTTACTATAAGAAATGATAACCTATTTCATAACGTTCATGTCTGTAAGCCTCACCAACTGGTGTCACTTACAAATTCCCATCGCCAACACAACACGAGTGAAGCTCTAAGAAACTTCAATTCCAATCTCAATGCACTCAGAAAATTCTTAATAAACGATTATAACTAAATTCAAAGAGCAAAATGTTAAGCAGATGTGGTTCATTCAAATGAGCTGTTGAGAAAGGTTCAATACCTTCATTCTTGCAAGACCAAGATTAAGAAGTAACTTTAAAAAAAAAAAAGCTTTTCGATTTTGATTTCATTGACATTCTCACATTATATTCTGCAGAGAAGTGTTTTAATCTTTCACAGTCATATATAGTAACAACAAGAAGGTTTAAACCTAATGATTTGAGTCCAATATACTGTAAGTGGCTTTCTACAACTGAATGGCACACATGTGGCACAGATCGCCAGAAGCACCCGAAGTATAAACATCTGGAATGGATTACCCGAAGTAATTAAGTGGTAAACATTCAAAATGGATTACCAGAATTAAGATAAACAAAAGTAACTGAGAGTAAACTCCTCATACATTTAAAAGTACGTTGGAAATTGTTTTACAAATCTGTCACCTGCATTATTTGCGCCGCCTTAAAGGCTTCCATGAGAATGCAGTCACGTTTTAGCGCTATGGTCTGTTGCTTTATTTTTCCATTTGTAAACGTTTTGTATGACTGACTCGACGGAGGTCAATCCGCGAATGGGTCTGATCACCTGCCAACTCCTTTTAAGGCTCGCTCGGAAGGCGTCTTGAGAATCAACTTAGTTGAACTGAGGCTTCGTCACTTTCCCGACCAACACGTTACGATCACTTGCAAGCCTGAAGATATAACCCAGCCGATTGTTATTAATATATTCATGGAAAAGTGCTAAACCCATAAGAGTTATACAGAACCATTATTATTATAATTATGTAAGAATATTATTATTATTATGAATATTATTACTATTACCGTCATTATTATTACTTTGCTTTAACACTGCGGCCGTCTCCCACCAGGTAGGGTGACCCGAAAAGCAAGAAATACTTTTACCATCACTCACTGTCTTGCTAGAGGCGCGTAGATGCTACATTTTAGATGACCCTCCAAACTGCAAATATTTTCTCCCCTCCTACTTTCCACCTCCAGGACTCAAGTATGGCTAACCGGTTTTCCTGAATCCCTTAACAAAATGTTACCTTGCTCACACTCCAAAACGACATCTCCACTGCCTCCAGCCTCCTCCTCCCTGCAGTACTCACAACACATTCTTCACACCAACTTCAGGGTGTTGGTACCACTATACCCTCATACATTCCCCTTTTTGCCTCCATGGATAACAGATGCCTCAATGCACCATCCATCTTTGTTTCCTCGTCAGTTCTATGGTTCACCTCGTCTTCCATAGACCCATCAACCAACAAGTCCATTCACTTCCTCCATACTACCTCCTTCCAATCTGTTATCTAATCTTGCATTACCTAAATCGTTTATTATCCTCACTCTTACTCTTCTTCTTTTACATAATATCCTTATGGATCATCCAGCTCCTGTGGAACGAGATTTAATAAGATTTGATCCCATATAGGTATAGTCTGTCCAGACACCGTCACGTGAGCAGCTCTTAGTTCTTTTTTTTTTTTTACAACTGATTACCAACAGTCATCCAAATTACCCAGAACTCTCAACGTAGAGGTGACTGATGGTCTTCCAGTTTCTAATACAGAACCAGCAGAAGAGAAAAGCCTCGTAATACAATTCAGATTTATTTTCGGGGAGGCTTTCTCATTTTCTTCTATTCTTCAGCTTCTCAGGAAGCAAAATTCGAGCAAGTGGAGAGAGAATGGATATAGGAGAGCTCACAGATGCCGCCCCACGAACTCCTCCACATTTATATTCACCTGATACCAGCAGCCTCACAGGTGAAGCAGGAAATTCAACTCCAAACACTGCTGGTTTTATCGCTCCCATCGCCAAAAACCTGGACCACAAACCCAGTGAAGGCGCTCGCAGTCTCAGGGATGTCACCCCCACGAACTCCAAAACATTGGTTTCCACCTAGAAAGTCATCTTAGATGTAGGAGGGATGTCGAACATGTCTCCAGACGTTCCTTTTAAGGATTTTATCGCCTAGTGGCCCATGCCAAGAAGGGGAACCCGATCTTTGGTCAGCGCCATCTTCAGGCGATGTCGCGTCACGACCTCAGCGACATTGACATTCACCTGACGCCCACCGCGGCACAGGTGAGATGCGAGACTCCATCGTGGAGATCAAAAGTCGCCGCGTCCTCTGTACTACCGCCGTCTCAATCTTCGCCCGCGTCCTCATCACCAGCCAAGCCTTTGCTAAATGTACGCCGCATAAGAGCAGTGCCCTGGCGACTCCTCTGGCTGTCTGAATGCGTGTTCCAGGTAACTATGTCATGTATCGAATATGTAAATTGTTACCGGATGTCTTGAAGTAATTAGCCCAGGGTGACCTTCTGACTCTCTGGAGGTGTGCCGTATTTTTTGCAGCTTTATTTATTTACTAATTTATTTAGAATTTATTTGTCTTTCATGGAGGGTGGGAGGGAGAGGAGGCAGGAAGCGAACATGGGAGAGGTAAATGGTTTTTTTTACACACACACATATATATATATATATATATATATATATAGTAGTACCACTGTACTACTATTTCTTCCTCACTTTGTTCTGTCCCTGTCCCCCTCACCTATATATACTGGCTCCTTCACTCTTTTGTTAGTGTGACTTGTAAATGGTCCAATTTTTTTTTTATTAACACATCGGCCGATTCCCACCAAGGCAGGGTGGCCAGAAAAAGAAAAACTTTCATCATCATTCACTTCATCACTGTCTTGCCAGAGGGGTGCTTTACACTACAGTTATAAAACTGCAACATTAACACACCTCCTTCAGAGTGCAGACACTGTACTTCCCATCTCCAGGACTCAAGTCCGGCCTGCCGGTTTCCCTGAATCCCTTCATAAATGTTACTTTGCTCACACTCCAACAGCACGTCAAGTATTAAAAACCATTTGTCTCCATTCACTCCTATCAAATACGCTCACACATGCTTGCTGGAAGTCCAAGCCCCTCGCACACAAAACTTCCTTTACCCCCTCCCTCCAACCTTTCCTAGGCCGACCCCTACCCCGCCTTCCCTCCACTACAGATTTATACACTCTCGAAGTTATTCTGTCTCGTTCCATTCTCTCTACATGTCCGAACCACCTCAACAACCCCTCCTCAGCTCTCTGGATAATAGTTTTGGTAATCCTGCACCTCCTCCTAATTTCCAAACTCCGAATTCTCTGCATTATATTCACACCACACATTGACCTCAGACATGACATCTCCACTGCCTCCAGCCTTCTCCTCCTTGCAACATTCATCACCCATGCTTCACACCCATATAAGAGTGTTGGTATAACTATACTCTCATACATTCCCTTCTTTACTTCCATGGACAAAGTTCTTTGTCTCCACAGACTCGAAGTGCTCCACTCACCCTTTTTCCCTCATCAATTCTATGATTCACCTCATCCTTCATAGACCCATCTGCTGACATGTCCACTCCCAAATATCTGAATACATTCACCTCCTCCATACTCTCTCCCTCCAATCTGATATCCAATCTTTCGTCACCTAATCTTTTTGTTATCCTCATCACCTTACTCTTTCCTATATTCACTTTCAATTTTCTTCTTTTACACACCCTACCAAATTCATCCACCAACCTCTGCAACTTCTCTTCAGAATCTCCCAAAAGCACAGTGTCATCAGCAAAAAGCAACTGTGACAACTCCCACTTTGTATTTAATTCTTTATCTTTTAACCCCACACCTCTTGCCAAGACCCTCCATTCACTTCTCTTACAACCCCATCTATAAATATATTGAACAACCACGGTGACATCACACATCCTTGTCTAAGGCCCACTTTTACTGGAAAATAGTCCCCTTCCCTCCTACACACTCTAACTTGAGCCTCACTATCCTCATAAAAACTCTTCACTGCTTTCAGTAACCTACCTCCTATTCCATACACCTGCAACATCTGCCACATTGCCCCCCTATCCACCCTATCATACGCCTTTTCCAAATCCATAAATGCCACAAAAACCTCTTTACCCTTATCCAAATACTGTTCACCTATATGTTTCACTGTAAACACTTGGTCTACACACCCCCTACCTTTCCTAAAGCCCCCTTGTTCATCTGCTATCCTGCTTTCTGTCTTACTCTTAATTCTTTCAATAATAACTCTACCATACACTTTACCAGGTACACTCAACAGACGTATTCCCCTATAATTTTTGCACTCTCTTTTGTCCCCTTTGCCTTTATACAAAGAAACAATACACGCTCTCTGCCAGTCCCTAGGTACCTTACCCTCTTCCATACATTTATTTAATAATAGCACTAAATATATATATATATATATATATATATATATATATATATATATATATATATATATATATATATATATAATATATATATGTATATATATAAAATATATATATATATATATATATATATATATATATATATATATAATATATATATATATATATATATATATATATATAATATATATATATATATAATATATATATATATATATATATATATATATATATATATATATATAAAATATATATATATATATATATATTATTTATTTATTTATTTAAGAGGTTTGAATGTATTAAGTGAATCGTGTGAGTACTAGGAATATATTGTGCATCTATGCAAGTGTACACACACACGCGCGCGCGCGCGCACTCACATAAACGTTTAATCCTGCTACATGTGTAGGAATATTTTGGACGAGTTTCGTTATGGACCCACCCGTGAAAATAAAAGTGTTGAGCTGCTGTGATCCATTTACGTTTTACTCCCCCACGCCCCTACGTCGTGTTAGATCCCCAACTAGTGGGGTTCAGTCCCTCGACCCACGCCCCTACGTCGTGTTAGATCCCCAACTAGCGGGGTTCAGTCCCTCGACCCACGCCCCTACGTCGTGTTAGATCCCCAACTAGCGGGGTTCAGTCCCTCGACCCACGCCCCTACGTCATGTTAGATCCCCAACTAGCGGGGTTCAGTCCCTCGACCCACGCCCCTACGTCGTGTTAGATCCCCAACTAGTGGGGTTCAGTCCCTCGACCCACGCCCCTACGTCGTGTTAGATCCCCAACTAGCGGGGTTCAGTCCCTCGACCCACGCCCCTACGTCGTGTTAGATCCCCAACTAGCGGGGTTCAGTCCTCGACCCACGCCCCTACGTCGTGTTAGATCCCCAACTAGCGGGGTTCAGTCCCTCGACCCACGCCCCTACGTCGTGTTAGATCCCCAACTAGCGGGGTTCAGTCCCTCGACCCACGCCCCTACGTCGTGTTAGATCCCCAACTAGTGGGGTTCAGTCCCTCGACCCACGCCCCTACGTCGTGTTAGATCCCCAACTAGTGGGGTTCAGTCCCTCGACCCACGCCCCTACGTCGTGTTAGATCCCCAACTAGTGGGGTTCAGTCCCTCGACCCACGCCCCTACGTCGTGTTAGATCCCCAACTAGTGGGGTTCAGTCCCTCGACCCACGCCCCTACGTCGTGTTAGATCCCCAACTAGTGAGGTTCAGTCCCTTGAAAAAATCACCATCATGTTTTGTTTAGCTAAGAGAACTCCTCAGGCTGATTAAAATCAATAACCAATAAGACTCGCATTCATTCAATTTGTTGCTCTAAACACTATAACAATTATATATTTGATTATAATACTTATTGATAATTATTTAACTCTCTTTTTAATGCTAATTTAAACGAGAATTCATATTCTCAAAATTTCACTTCCTCATTAAGCCAGCGCGAGGAATGTTTAGAATATACTGATTCATTAAGTTTTCTATTCTTAAAGTATTCTTTATGTTTAAATAAATGCATTAATATTAACCAGCATTACCTATGGGAGCGTACATACGTAAATGCCACTCTAATGTGCATTCTTCTTCGAGTTTGACATCATTGCATCGTAAAGTTCAGGACTTTTACCTTGAATCATGGATCGGTTTAACTGTAAGAGTCAGATGGTGGTGTAAATTAAACCAGATCGACGTGAAGCTGTCGGACTGGTGTGCCATTCTTGCCTTTATTATGAAGATGCTGCTATTTGCCTCCCTCAACCCTACCTGTCATTAAGTTGTGTTGATGGTGCTAATACCATCTTTTCTCGACCTCAGTTTAGCCATGGAGACGCAACAGGGTGGCTGAGGCATTACTGGAGGCAACCTGACTTTACACCTTAACGAGGAGATATATGGCCACGACTCTAGAAGTCAATGATGACCATCAAAGTGGCTTTGGAGGAGCTTCTAGGAGCTGAGTCTCGACCCCCACAAACACAAATCTTGAGTGCAAACCGATGATTATTCGCGCACGCGCGCACAGGAACCTAAGCAAGGAGTCATCCACGACACTGTACACTGTGTACGTCAGGCCCATACTGGAGTATGCAGCACCAGTATGAAACCCACACCTGGTCAGTCACGCCAAGAAACTGGAGAAAGGAAGGGCAGAGGTTTGCAACGAGGAATATGTCCTATAAGGAGAAACTAAAATAGCTAAACCTGATGCAGTTGGAGCACTGAAGAATTATGGGTAATATGATAACAATGTACAGAATACCGAGTGGAAATGACAGATTGATAGGGAGACGGGAAACAGGAGTACAAAGACACAGCTAGTTTAAAACACAAAAGAGTCGCAGGAATGTTAGAAACCATTTCTTCAGCCTTAGGATAGTCAGGAAGTGTAACGACTTAGACAGTGGTGTGGTAGAAGCAGAATCCATACATAGCTTTAAGAAGAGGCACGATAAGGCTCTCGAAGCCAGAAGAGAGTGAATTCAGTAGCGGCCAGAGAAGAAATGGGGCCAACAGATGTGACTCGATCCCTGCACCCAAATATAAGTGAGTATATCTAAGTGTATAGACAAACAAACACACACACACACACACACACACACACACTACACACTATGAGAAGAAGAGACTAAAAGAGCTAAACCTGGTGACATTGCAGGACAAAATTCTGAGGGAAAGTCATAAGGATGTTAAGAAGTATTTCTTCAGCCACAGGGTAGTGAGGAAGTGGAACGACCTGGAGAGTGGAGTGGTAGAGGCTGGATCCATACATAGCTCTAAGGAAAGGTACGTCAAGCCAGGAGAGAGTGAACCCAGGAGAGGCCAGTGAGAAGGTGGGGCCAGGAGCTGAGATTCGACTCCTCCTGCGACCACATATACGTGCACACACAAACACACACATGCACACACACACGCACAAGCACACGCACACGTGCACAATATGAAGTTCAACGAGGAGAAATTTCAACTACTCATATATGGAAAACTTTAGTAAATTAAAAATGTATCAGGGTATACGACAAATTCTAACCATACAATAGAGCGAAAAAGTAATGTGAAGGACCTGGGAGTGATAATGTCAGAGGATCTCACCTTCAAAGACCACAACAATGTATCTACCGCATCTGCTAGGAAAATAATAGTATGGATAATGACAACCTTCAAAACTAGGGACGCCAAGCCCATGATGATTCTCTTCAAATCGCTTGTTCTCTCTAGGCTGGAATACTGCTGTACACTAACAGCCCCCTTCAAGGCTGGCGACATTGCTGACCTGGAGAGTGTACAAAAAACTTTCGCGGCACACATAAGTAAAGCACCTAAATTACTGGGATAAAGCACCTAAATTACTGGGAACGGTTGAAGGTCCTTGATCTGTATTCCCTGGAACGCAGGCGAGAGAGATATATGATAATATACACTTGGAAGGTCCTGGAGGGATTGGTACCAAACCTGCACACGAAAATCACTCCCTATGAAATCAAAAGACTCGGCAGGAGATGCAACATTCCCCCTATGAAAAGCAGGGGCGCCACGAGTACATTGAGAGACAACACAATAATTGTCTGGGGCCCAAGACTGTTCAACTGCCTCCCAGCATACATAAGGGGGATTACCAATAGCCCCCTGACTGTTTTCAAGAAGGCACTAGACAGGCACCTAAAGTCAGTACCTGACCAACCGGGCTGTGGTTCGTACGTCAGTTTGCGTGCGGCCAGCAGTAACAGCCTAGTTGATCAGACCCTTATCCATCATGAGGCCTGGTCTCAGACCGAGCTGCGGGGGCGTTGACCCCCGAAACCCTCTCCAGGTAAACTCCAGGTAAACACACATACACACACAAAAGCACACGTGCACACACACACATACACACACACACACACATACACACACACACATACACACACACACACACACACATAGCTTTAAGAAGAGGTATGATAAAGTTCATGGCGCGGGGAGAGTGACCCAGTAGCGGCCAGTGAAGAGGCGGGGCCAGGAGCTATGACTTAACCCCTTCAACCACAACTAGGTGAGTACAACTAGGTGAGTACACACACCACTCACACACACATACACACACTGGAGGGCAG
>WNWK01002037.1:92500-234354 GCA_009830355.1 Cherax destructor
CCCACTGTCGCTCTCTACCTTTTAATACTGCCCCTTCCTCTCATTTCTGTACTGTTCTCTTTTTTTAGGTTAGGAAAGGTTCGTCAGGAAACAGAACAAGTGTTTCCTGACGCGGGTCTGAGTTAGATGATGACCCACGTTGGAGCTTTTGGTCATCTGACCGAGGCCTTCCACTGGCTTACCGGTCCACCCCTTTAAAAACATATGGTCATAGTTATAACCATTTAGTAATTTTTTAATTCTTTTGCTGTAGCAAGTGCTTTAATGCAGTTCATGAAGTTGCATCCACCCAGTCTTTTTTTTATATATATATTTTCGTTTTACCTCTGTGACTCCGTCACGGAACTCAAATATATTTTCCATACTGACCTGTAATTCAGTGCCTCTTGTCTGTCTCCTGCTTGTAGTCTGGGACCATATTTGCAGTGTTTCAACTGTTCAGTAGTTACGATGACTTGCTGCCAGGTAAGTGACTTCTGATATGTGTTTTCTATCGATTTTCTCTTGGTTAATCCCCCGTCACACCTGCTTTCTGGCAGCATCTCTATCTCTCAAGTGAAGATGCCCTCTTAAATCTCCAGCTTAATTCCTCAAAAAACGTCTCTCTCGTCTTCTGTGTATATTCCTTCCTCCTTCTTCGGCTCTGAATTGACCTTCTCTGCTGCCTCATTCTGATACTGACATTCTGGTTCTCTTCTTATCATTGCATACTCATTCTTAGGTGTGTGTGTGAGCGCGTGCAATTGTGTGTGTGTGTTAGTTACCATTTTGTCCTAGGCATATATCGATTAAACACTAGGTAGGCCTGTTGTATATGCGTGAATGTATGTGTGTGTGTGTACTCACCTAATTGTGGCTTCAAGGGTCGATTAATAGCTCCTAGCCCTGCCTCTTCCCTGGTCACTGTGTGTGTGTGTTAGTTACCCTTTTGTCCTAGGCACATGTCGATTAGACACTAGGCCTGTTGTATATATGTGTGTGTGTGTAAGGAAACACTTCGAAATGTTTCGGCCCCGCCGGGAATTGAACCCGGGCCCTCCGTGCGTGAAGCAAGAGCGCTGGCCACCATGCCATCGGGGAGTGTGTGTGTGTGTGTGTGTGTGTGTGTACTCATCTACTAACCTAAATGAGGTTGCAGGGGTCGATTCACAGCTCCTGGTCCCGCCTCTTTGCTAGCCGCTACAAGGTCACTCTCTCCCCGCTCCTAGAGCCTTATCGTACCTCTTCTTAAAGCTGTGCATGGATCCTGCCTCTACTATTTCACTCTCCAGATTGTGCCACTTCCAAATAACCCTAAGACTGAAGAAATACTTCCTAACATCCAAGTGAGTTTTCAACTTTCATTTGTGCCCTCTAGTTCCCATCTCTGAAACATTCTGCCCCTGTCTGTGTGTCTGTATACGTGTGGGCTTGCATGTGTGTGTACGTGTATACAAACTTACGTAATAGACACTCCTCTACTGCCCCCTCACCCTCCCCAACACCCGGGGAAAGGGGAGCGCGTGACCAGGCAGGGTGACGCCAGCTATGCTAATGCACTGAAGGAAGGCGCCTGCAGGACTCCGTCTCTCCCTCCCTCCCTTCCCCCTCTCTTCCCCCTCTTTCTCTCCCCTCCATTTACCTACATGCCCCATCCTCCTCTCACCCTCTCCATGCCCCAGTTTCTTCCCTCTCATATACCAATATACCCTATTCCCTTCTTTTTTCCCTTGTCATTTACCCACGTATTCGTAAATACATAACGAAGCCCAAGAATACTAAAGTCAGAATAACCTGGCTAGAACATTTTACAAAAAAACTCCACACACATAAAAAGAAAGTTAACAAGACGTTTCGGTCAGATCGAAAAGTCGTCTCAACTTTCTTTTCCGCCTGCTCTTTCTTCTGTCTCTATACTTACCGTTGCCTCGCTCTGTGATGGAGATATCCTCATTAAAAAGATTGATTTCTCCTGCGTACGGGATAAGCCCTCTTGAGAGACAGCAATTCCCAAGTGACAGTAACTCCGGCTCTGTTGCAACGAAACCTTTGACGCTGCCGTAGCTCTTGGACTCTTAATGGAATACATGACGGCATCCTGAAGTCTCCCAGCTCAGGCTGATGCTACTGAAGTCTCCCAGCTCAGGCTGACACTTCTGAAGTCTCCCAGCTCACTGCGGATGAATCCAATTTTGGTAAATAAAAAAAAAATCCATTTCCATTCCTTCCCTTCGACGAATGGACGATGATGCTGAGGAAAGGCTCTTCATCCAAGGAATCGAAATTGCTCTGTGC
This sequence comes from Cherax destructor, assembly GCA_009830355.1. Taxonomy (NCBI): domain Eukaryota; kingdom Metazoa; phylum Arthropoda; class Malacostraca; order Decapoda; family Parastacidae; genus Cherax; species Cherax destructor. The sequence continues at coordinate 94,775 of WNWK01002037.1, forward strand.
TTCTTCGTATCGAACCTGATTACCTCCTCCATTAAACATGGACTGTATAGCCCTTACGGATTTAACGCTTCCCCGTGAATATGACTATGCTTCCTATCATTATATTCAGTGTGTAATGCCGACACGTGGGGGAATGGGAGGTTAACAGGTTTGCTCCGAGGAAGTGGAGGATATCTTAAATTCCTCGGATCAACAACTCTTCACCGAAGCCCTCTCGAGAGAGAGGATTGAGAGAGTGGGTATATATATGAAGTCACATATGCAACGCCTGCGTTTCCTTCCTGAGAGACGTTTCGCCCAACCAGCAGATTTTTATCAATCAGTCCAGAAGCAACACGACGGAGTCTTTCATACCGGATTTTTTTTTTTTTAGATTTTGCCACCGAAGTGGCTAGTTGATTGTGCACTCCATATCCATCCTATGGACGGTAGCGCAAGAGCATATGTATACACAAAAGGCCTAGGAACTAGACGTTAACAGGAGTACATTTGGATTTATATCTACAGTTCACTTATCTGTTAAAAACAAATTTAGGAAATTTCCTTAGTATATCTGGTATCTTATTGTCATTTCTAAGATATCTTGAAGTGTCACATAGTGAACAATTAAGGACATAGTGTTCAAGATAGTGACCATAGGCATGACCACATAATTTGCATTTGGTATGATCATGTGTGTGTGTCTGCCAAACTGCCAGAAGTACTTGTAGCCAAGCCTAAGCCTGGCCACTACAGCATCAGTCAGTCTGTTCACATTGCAAGTTGCTCCATAAACATACTTATCTACGTCCATGTTATCATGGTGGGTTATAGATCTACTCAAGCTTCTAATTGCATTCCTATAACATTCATTTTCATTATTTATTACTCTTCTAATATTATTCCTAGCCAGTAGAAATGGAGAAATGCAGCAGTGGAAGTCAGGCCCATAAGGTAGGGCCAGAAATTCAGCAGTGGAGTTGCAGAAGTAGTAGTGGAGAGATGCAGCAGTTGCAGGTGTGGCCTCAGATGGGCTGAGACTGCAACAACACCCTTGGAGTCTTGCAACTGAGAATGCCTCCTGAAACTTCCTAAGATGCGTCTCTGTGGCCTCTGGATTAAAACGATATGCTCTAAACCAGTACGGGTGATGCCTCGTTAGAAAAGGGGGGAATTTCCCTGGGAGTTAATGTTCGCTTCTTGATCCAAGGAAGTGGAGCTACCCTCCTCTTTCCCGGATCGAGCTTGATTACTGCCCGTACTCCCTTACTTATGAATATAATAACAATAATAACAATAATAATAATAATAATAATAATAATAATAATAATAATAATAATAATAATAATAAATAATAATAATAATAATAATAATCAATAATAATAATAATAATAATAATAATAATAATAATAACAATAAAAATAATAATGTAATGTATAAAATTTTGTTGAAAATAAGAGAGTTTGGAGTGAGATTAAAAGTTAGGAAGCCAGAGAACAAATGGTTGACAGTTAAAAATAGAGAGAAGTTATTAAATAGAAAGGTATGGAGAGGGAGATAATATGTTGAGGATGTTAAATGTTGAAAAACAAATGGATTTCGTTTAGACAAGGAGGAATTAAAGATCTTGTAGGAAAGTGGGAAGAGCAATTTGGGTTTTAGGAAGTCGTTGAGGGAAGTGGGAACTGTGAAATGGGGAAAGGCAGTGATGATGGGATAAAGTAGAAATGTTAAAAGCAGGTGGGGTATAATGGAAGTTGTTGGGCATTATTTTAAAAAATGAAAGGGGTAAGGACCTGGGATTGGATGGGATAAAGGAAATGGCAAAAGAGTGCGAAAATTTAGGAATGTCTGTTGGTGTATTATTTAATAAAAATGTATGAAAAAAAAAAGGGTAGGTACTAGTAAGTGTTTTGTTTTTGTTAAGGCAAACAAAAGAGTGCAAAAATTATAGGGGAATAAGTTGTTGTGAAAAAAAACAGTAGATAAGGGTAAGATGTTTTTGGATTTATGGATTTGGAAAGGCGTATGATAGGTAGATAGGGGCAATGTGGCAGATGTTGCAGGTTTATGGAATAGGAGGAAGGTTACTGAAAGCAGTGAAGAGTTTTATGAGGATAGTGAGGCTCAGGTTAGAGTGTGTAGGAGGGAAGGGGACTATTTCCCAGTAAAAGTGGGCCTTAGACAAGGATGTGTGATGTCACCGTGGTTGTTCAATATATTTATAGATGGGGTTGTAAGAGAAGTGAATGCGAGGGTCTTGGCAAGAGGTGTTGGGCTAAAAGATAAAGAAGCAAATACAAAGTGGGAGTTGTCACAGTTGCTTTTTGCTGATGACACTGTGCTTTTGGGAGATTCTGAAGAGAAGCTGCAGAGGTTGGTGGATGAATTTGGTAGGGTGTGTAAAAGAAGAAAATTGAAAGTGAATATAGGAAAGAGTAAGGTGATGAGGATAACAAAAAGAATAGGTGACGAAAGATTGGATATCAGATTGGAGGGAGAGAGTATGGAGGAGGTGAATGTATTCAGATATTTGGGAGTGGACATGTCGGCGGATGGGTCTATGAAGGATGAGGTGAATCATAGAATTGATGAGGGGAAAAGGGTGAGTGGAGCACTTCGGAGTCTGTGGAGACAAAGAACCTTGTCCATGGAAGTAAAGAGGGAATGTATGAGAGTATAGTTATACCAACGCTCTTATATGGGTGTGAAGCATGGGTGATGAATGTTGCAACGAGGAGAAGGCTGGAGGCAGTGGAGATGTCATGTCTGAGGTCAATGTGTGGTGTGAATATAATGCAGAGAATTCGGAGTTTGGAAATTAGGAGGAGGTGCGGGATTACCAAAACGATTGTCCAGAGAGCTGAGGAGGGGTTGTTGAGGTGGTTTGGACATGTAGAGAGAATGGAACGAGACAGAGTGACTTCGAGAGTGTATAAATCTGTAGTGGAGGGAAGGCGGGGTAGGGGTCGGCCTAGGAAAGGTTGGAGGGAGGGGGTAAAGGAAGTTTTGTGTGCGAGGGGCTTGGATTTCCAGCAAGCATGTGTGAGCGTATTTGATAGGAGTGAATGGAGGCATATGGTTTTTAATACTTGACATGCTGTTTGAGTGTGAGCAAAGTAACATTTATGAAGGGATTCAGGGAAACCGGCAGGCCGGACTTGAGTTCTGGAGATAGGAAGTACAGTGCCGGCACTCTGAAGGAGGGGTGTAAATGTTGCAGTTTTATAACTGTAGTGTAAAGCACCCTTCTGGCAAGACAGTGATGGAGTGAATGATGATGAAAGTTTTTCTTTTTCGGGCCACCCTGCCTTGGTGGGAATCGGCCGATGTGTTAATAAAAAATAATAAAAAAAAATAATAATAATAATAATAATTGTTATTATTGATATAATCCTTCTTTACATCCCCTCTGTCATCTCCTCTCCATTTTCACCCATTATTATGCAGTATTTAAAATGTTTAAAAATCGCTCCATATATGAAGTCAGTTTCCGTGAAGAGTAGCCAGGACAGGACAGGAGCAGGAGAGGTGTGTTTATTAGTCAGTACGAGAAGAGCGGCGGTGCGGGTGATTTTGGTGAATTAAGTTTTGGGGAAGTACTTGTGTAGTGTGGTGCCTGCAGACTGAGAGGCCGGCAGAAGAGGGAGGGGTGGGTCATGGAGCCTCCATGTTTGTAAATGTTATTGTTTTTACTCACTAGTAGCAGTGTGCTAGTGAGCTAATGTGGGTACTGGGTAAAGGTGTACTAGTGTGTGATTTTGTGTCTAGAGTAGGTTGTATACTGTATATGTTAATTTACTTATATATATATATATATATATATATATATATATATATATATATATATATATATATATATATATATATATATATATATATATATATATATATATAGGTGAAATTTGTGTCCTCCCTTATAATAAATTTAATATTGACCATTTAATTAACACTTAATGTGAAGGTACAAGCTGGCCCTAGATTGGTTTATGTGGAGTAATTTAAATGGCCTTAGACTAGGCAGGTTCTTTACCCATAGGCACCAGGACTTTTATTTATGTTACGCAGTAAAGCGTAACACCCTTCCCTCCTCTCCCCTCCTTTCTCTCTTTTCATATCCCTCCTCCCCTCCCGTTCTTCCTCTTCTCTCCCCTTCGCCTCTTCCTTCTAACCCCTTGCCTACTTTCCCCCTCTTTTTCCCTTCTTCCTCTCCTAATTTTTCGATTCTTGATTTTTCTCAACCTCCCTTTCTTCCCCTTCCTCCTCTCATCCCTCTCCTCATCTCTCCCTCTCAAATACACTCAAGTCCCTGTCCACCTCACTAGAGAGATAGAGAGAAAAGTAGAGGAAGGAAGGGAATGAAGGAGGGAGGGAAGAAAGGAAGGAAGGGAGGTTTTCAATGGTCTGGTCCACAGGGCGGGTCTATCAGCAATTTGTTATCCTTGTCTAGACCGACCCTAACTGTATTATGGAGAGGGTATAGGAGGTGGCTGGGGGATAGGAGAGTGAGCAAAAGATGCGGAGGGGCCGTGTGGAAGGGAAAGGGGAGGCATGGAACAGGATGGGGAAAGTATGGAACGGGAGGGGATGGCAGAAATGGGAGGATGAGAGACGATCACCTGTCTGTGACTCTTCGAGCCTAGTGAGCTCTAGAATGACCTTCCCTCTAGAATAACCTCATCTAGAATGACCGCCTCTAGAATGACCTCCCCTCTAGAATGACCTTCCCTCTAGAACGACCTCCCCTTTAGAATAACTTCTAGAATGACCTCCTCTCTATAATGCCATTCCCTCTTGAATGTCATCTAGAATTACCTCCCCTCTAGAATGACGTCCTCTCTAGAATGACCTCCCCTCTTGAATGACCTCCACTCTAGAATGACCTCCCCTCTAGAATGACCTCTAGAACGACCTTTTTGTAGAATAACATCCTAGAATGACCTCCCCTCTAGAATGACCCACCCGCTAGAATGACCACAACTCTAGAATGACTCTCTTTAAAATGCCTCCCTTCTAGAATGACCTCCTCTGAAATTACCCCTTCTAGAATGATTCCGCTTTAGAATGGCATCCCCTCTAGAATGACAATTCTAGAATGACCCCTATCTAGAATGCTCGCCCCCTCAAGAATGGCCTCTAGAATGACTCCCTTTATAATGACCCCCTCTAGAATGACCTCTCCTCTAAAATGACCCTCTAGAATGACCCCAAGAGTGACACTCCTAGAATAACCCCGTAGAATGACCCTCCTAGAGTGACCTCTAGCATCGCTTTCGATGCTCAAAACAATGTTCAGAATTTTTAAGCTAAATTCCTCTTGCCACTTCATACTGGAACCAAAATTTAATGTTCCTTAAAGAGGGCGACAAGCACTTGACTTTTTTGCCTTAGTCACGATTGAATGGGGGAAAAAAAATCCCGCGATTGAGAGCGTTTTATTCTATTTTTTCATACCAAACTAAATTTATGAAATATTTTTTTTTTAATACCATTATACAAATTCTCACAAAGCTAGTATGTAATATAGCAACTTCAATACAACAACTTGAATGGATTTTGTCTGGTCCATCTTCTAGACTGACATACTCCACCTGACTCTTCTTTCTGGCCTCCTCTCTGGTTTAACTCTTCTTTCTGGCCTCCTCTCTGGTTTAACTCTTCTTTCTGGCCTCCTCTCTGGTTTAACTCTTCTTTCTGGCCTCCTCTCTGGTTTACCTCTTCTTTCTGGCCTCCTCTCTGGTTTAACTCTTCTTTCATCTCCCCAGATCTGCCAAACAGATATCTAAATGCAGTCACTTCTACCATACTCCCTCCAGTCTGATATCCCAAGTACAGTACCTCATGCTCAGTAACTATCTGGTTGTACTTTTGTTTTGCAATACTTTTTTTTTTTCGTAAATCTTGATTTACGTGTCCAAATTTCAATTTAAAGCATCATTCACTTCATTTTTTTTCTATTTTTAAACTAACTCGTTGCCGGAAATTGGTTGTAAAGCTATTATAGGGTTTTATATTATTTTACACAAATTTTCACAAAGCCAGTCTGTCATAAACAAGCCAATGACACCCATATTATCATCTATCCTTAGATCGCAAAACAGTTCTATGGATTTTTAATTTTAACCCAAATATCTGACTTAAATTTTATTTTACATTTTTTTTTTTTACAAAACAGCAGGTGTTCGGGTCCAACTTTAAGTAAGATAACATTGGTTCTTCTTGTAACACTTAGATGGTATGATGAATACGGACGAGCCACAGATGATAAAGACACAAAAGCGATGATTAGAAACCTTATTCAAACAACGTCTCTCCTGCACAGCAGGATATCTCAAGTCTAGACGCTCTTTGAATATACTTTCCAATTACTGCAGGGGGGAAAAAAAGACATGTATGCACAGACAAAGATATTTAACGAGATAACGTTTCTCCTCCCGACTGTCTTCTTTAGTCCTCAGGCCGAAGAAGCCACCCGTGATGAAACGTTTTCTTAAGACTTGCTTCAGTGCATATGTGTCTTTTGTATTGAACCTGTGAATGCCATCGTACTAGTTCACTTTTCACACCCATTTACTTCTCAGCTATTGATCTTTGAAGCTATACATAGCGTTAAATTCATTTTCAAACGCCGCCGCGAAGCCAGAATTGCTTCCCAGAACCATCATAACATTATTGTCTTTACATTAATCTGTCTTTAAGAAGTATAATTGAACTGCGGCGTTCTAGTTTTAAAACAAACATAAGGTTTTAATTATCTTTTACAATAATTTGTCACAAAACATATTATTTATTTCTCCTAAACGGAGAAATAAATAATAGGTAACGTATTGATTTTACATTAGGACATAAAGAATTCTGTTTCACTACCTATATACTCAAGCATAAGTTTAAAGGGAAGTCCACTGAGCTCAAGGGAATGTTTTGATAATGATTAATATAAGAAACGTTTTTAAAGCACGTATTGAACACTTAAAGAACCTTGAATTTTTTTTTTTCTTATAATGTAGGTATGAAAGTACTATATATATTATATATATATATATATATATATATATATATATATATATATGTCGTGCCGATTAGGTAAAACTTGCGATTTTGGCTTAAATAGCAACGCTCACATTGCCATATAAGACAAGTGAAAATTTGTGTATGCAATAATTTCGCCAAAATCATTCTGAACACAACGAAGAAAATATATTTCATTGTGTTTGTTTATATATTTAGTTGGGTTAGGCTAAATTAAATTGCGCTTGTTGTAATAAGGTTAGGTAGGTTTTCAAAGTTTCTCTTGGTACAGAATTATAAATTTTTACATTAACATAAATGAAAAAAATATATCTTTAAACGTAAAAGAGAAAATTTTAGAAAGGACTTAATTTTAGATGAGTTCTTGCTAATTGACCAGTTTTACCTAATCGGCACGACATATATATATATATATATATATATATATATATATATATATATATATATATATATATATATATATATATATATATATATATATATATATATATTTTCCATACACAATTTTAGTTTTATTTCGTTTATTGTAGGAATTTTTCATGTATAACCAAAATCAGGTGGAATATTAAAGGAATAATGCGAGTGAGATTGTCAAATTTATGTAAGGTGCTTTTATAAAGGCTGTTTACGGGGTGAGGAAAGGCAACTTTTATTTGTAGTACACGACGAATATATATCTTCCAAATGATATGTAGCATCTGAAGGAAAAAAAATGGTAAATATGTACTTGATGTTTGTGAAGCTCCAGGTTACTATTTTGAATATTGGTGCGTCTTTATCATCGTAGTTTGGTGCTGTATGTCCTTTTCGGATTTAAAGTTTTTTTTTGGGGCTATAAATTATTATATTTAATTTTTCTTGTAGTATTAAGGCAAAGCTAACAAAGGATGTTCAATATTTCTTTCCAATAAGATTTACGAATTCCTTTTACTTCACCTCTTTATCACCAGAAGTCGTGGGTTTTTTTCCCGGTTATTCCACTATTTGGTTTAATTTGTTCAAATGTTATAGCCAGAATCAGCTGGGCCGAGTAAAAAAATATGAAGATTAGAGGAAAGAGAATCCGAGACGAAACCCTGACCCCTTGACCCTCTATATGAATAATTGGTAACCAAGTAGGTGGGCCGTCAACCCATAGATGGCACTGGCGCCAGGAAGCGGAGTTGTCTGATCTTTTGTCTCTGGTAACTCGTGAATCTCAAATTAGGAACATTTGCAGGTGTTCACTAAAATCTATTTGGTGTTTTTTAATTGATTTTTTTTGTTGGTTTTCCTTTTTTGCAGATTTTAAAGAAGGGTTATAGAGCGGGGACATCAACTGCGCTGACGAGGAAACATAAATGAAGGGAGGGTTGAAGGAAGGGAGGGTTGAAGGAAGGGAGGGAAGCTTTTGGTTATTGAGCTTGCCTGCCCTTGATGTCGAATACACAGACAGACAGGCAAACACACACACACGCACGCACACACACACACGCACACATACACACACACACACACACACACACACATACACACACACACACACACACTAAACATATACGTAAGTTTCCCTGGAACTGTTTTAAAGAAATAGCGAGGTGTTAGTCGACTCCTGTACGGCTCATTCAGAGGAAAAATGATCCACATTTTAATATAATATATGAGAACAAGACACAGTGAGTGTTGTAAAAATAACAAATACCGAGAGAGTAAATTTACATGGACATCCCCAGGAGCTCTTTGATGATAAACATTATCTTTGGGACCTTTGTGAACATTCGTGAACCAGTTAGGGCAAACATTATTATGCCTGTAATACGAACCAGTTAGAGCAAGAATTATGACTTCGTTACGAGCCAGTCAACATATGTATCTTGTCTTGTAGACTTAACAAAACAAACGGAGTTGGCGCATGTTCAGTTAATTTAGCAGAAATTGTATTCAATTTATATCAAGGAACTATGAAAATAAAAAAGTTAGCAGGAAGGCATATATAATTTATATAAACCAAAAGAAATATTCTTATTTTTTTTCAAAACTACTTATTATGATAGATGATTATATTATATTCCTGTCGACCAGAGACTTGCTTGATATAACTCTCTCAGCATTTTTAAAATCAATTGGATGGTTAAAATCTCTCACATGAATAAAAAGAACATTAGAATCTTGTCCACTTTTAATGCTATATTTGTGTTGTTTTAACCTAAGTTCAAGACTTTTACCAGTTTGACCGTAATAAACTTTATCACATATTTGACAAGGAATCTTATAGACACACCCGTCAGCAAGTACTGGTTGCTGCAGGAACTGATTTCTGCAGGGACTGGCTGCTACAGGTACTGGTTGCTGCAGGAACTGGTTGCTGGAGATACTGGTTGCTGCAGGTACTGGTTTCTGCAGGAACTGGTTGCTGCAGGAACTGGTTGCTGCAGGTACTGGTTGCTGCAGGTACTGGTTGCTGCAGGTACTGTTGCTGCAGGTTCTGGTTGCTGCAGGTACTGGTTGCTGCAGGTACTGGTTGCTGCAGGTACTGGTTGCTGCAGGTACTGGTTGCTGCAGGTACTGATTGCTGCAGGTACTGGTTGCTGCAGGGACGGGTTGTTACAGGTACTGGTTGCTGCATGAATTGGTTGCTTCAGGTACTGGTTGCTTCAGGTACTGGTTGCTTCAGGTACTGGTTGCTTCAGGTACAGGGGGTGGTTGTTACAGGTACTGGTTGCTGCAGGAATTGGTTGCTGCAGGTACTGGATGCTGCAGGTACTGGTTCCTTCAGGTACAGGGGGTGGTTGTTACAGGTACTGCTAATTATGCTGATGCAGTGTGGCTTTGGTAGTCGCATTTTTAGTACTATGCCCAGTGATAAGCTCTAAACCCGTGATGGCCATAGGAAGAGAGGAGGAAGGAGGTGGTCAAATTTGAACCGATGAAGGGAAGAGTAGATGGATCGAAAGATCTTCCCAGACATCAAGACACCCTGCCTCTTACAGGGTATAGGGAAACAATGAGTTGGAACCACTATTGTCTATGCTCCGATAAAAGTATCTGTGTATATCTCTTGATGTGTACGCACCGAGCAGCGATTCGTGTGCACTTAGAGAGGTGTACATCTCATTATGAACACAGACAGAGACCGGATGTTCCAGAGATGGGACACAGCAACAAGGGGTCACAGTTGGTAGTTGAAGACTCAGATGAATCACAGGGATGTTAGGAAGTATTTCTTCAGTCACAGAGTGGTCAGGAAGTGGAATAGTCTGGGAAGTGAGGTAGTGGAGGCAGGATCCATACATAGCTTTAAGAAGAGGTATGATAAAGCTCATGGAGAAAGGAAGAATGACCTAGTAGCGACCAGTGAAGAGGCGGGGCCAGGAGCAATGACTCGACCCCTGCAACCACAATTAGGTGAGTACAATTAGGTGAATACAGCTTACGTTAATCCTACATTACCTATTAAAGTATCTATGACTGGATATGTACAGGCAACATGCAGTGATTAATAACCCACTGCATAGCTGTTGGATTCTGAACCCAATTTACCTGCCGTGTCTAAGAAATTCCACATCTATTTTTTTTTGTCTTGAGAAATTTGGTTGTATATGAAAATTATATTAGATGCACTTTCGTAAAAAAAAAAAAAAAAAAAACTTCAGCCTCTGTGGAAATTATGTTTAGTAAATGGGCTTATTAAAACTAAGTTACTAGAATAAAAAAGCGGTGAGGGTGAGGAATCGTCGCCTCTGAATTTGAGTGGAAAAGGCTGCTGCGCAGGCGAAAAGTTTAGGCAAAAAAATGTACCAAGTGTTGCACATGTTGATGAATAAGACACTTGTGCAACACTTAGTATCTTTTTGCCGAAACTTTTCGCCTGCGCAGCAGCCTTTTCCACTCAAATTCAGAGGCGACTTTTGTATTGGAGACAGTGGAAGTGGAGTGGTAATTGTAAGGTCTATCTGACCTTAGCCGTAATGGAAAGCATTTAACTCCTTTGGCTTGATAGATGTTGAGTCATTTAGTCTTCATGGGTGCTCAGTCGCTTAGCCTTGACAGGTGTTCAGTCCTTCAGCTTTGAAAGTGTTCAGTTGCTTAGCCTAGGATAATGGATTGAACATCTTCAGTCAAGACTAAAGGACTGAACACATGCATCTTATTCACCACCTTCTCGACATTGTATTCCATTAATATAATGAAAGGGACAATGCTGAGCAGATGACGATGCGGTTTAAACTACGTTGATGCAGTCTGCTCTGTGAGGTGGGTGGAGACGTGATAAGGAGTGATACGAGAGACAACGAAGTCAAATTACTAGCATTTGCATATGTCTGAGCACTCTCTTCCCTTTCCTACCTCCCCCTCCTCCTCCTCCTCGTCTCTGCTGTTGGTGTTGGCGGATGGTCACTAAGATGTGCAGCCAGAACGGAGAGCTGCACAACAGAGTCCTGGGCCAACTCTGATGTTAATGAGAAAATGGTGAAATATTTCCGTCTCTGTTTACCAAGACATGAGAGCTGGAGAGAGAGAGAGAGAGAGAGAGAGAGAGAGAGAGAGAGAGAGAGAGAGAGAGAGAGAGAGAGAGAGAGAGAGAGAAGAGAGAGAGAGAGAGAGAATAGAATAAATAGAGACTAACGTGGAGAGTTGTACGGTGAGGCCAAGATTACAGCATGTAAACTGAGAGCTGGAAGTCTCAGCGTCTTGAGACGCGAGAAGATGAAAGAGGAGTACATAAGGAAAAAAACAGAAGTAAAAGGAAACATGAAATGAAGACGCAGAAGGAAAAAAAATATGTTTCTTAAGGCCAACATTCTAACAGCAACATCCGATGAATAACTTTCTTGCATTTCCCCTTTTATCATTGTTATTTGTGTTTCGACATGTTAAGGGTTCTTCCACCTACGAGAAATATGGGCATCGGATATGAACCCTCAGGTGCAAGATAATCAATCCCTACGACTACAACAGAAACAGTATATAAGCCAGAGGCTTATATACGTATATAAGCCAGAGGCTTATATACAGGAAACTGAGGTGAAGCGGTTTGTAATGAAGTAGGCCATGCTTCTCCTTTATGCTAAAAGACTGATTACCTTGCACTACAAAGACTCACTGTGTACCTCAAAACTACTCCCATTGTCCCACATTAGGTGAGGCAGCGATTACATCCACGCTTAAACGGCCATGAAAGATGCAACTAGGCACTCCAGCATGGTGGTTGGACGCAGCATGCAGACGACAAGTAATCGGCAGTGAAGAGTGCTGCATACCTGATCCCTCTCACGAGTCGTGTGCCGGAGACATCCAGAGTTCTGAGCTATTATCGTTCCCTTCCCGCCAGCTTCAGTCTCAATCCACGGTCATTAGATTGTTTTTGTTGTGTGTGTGAATATTGCATCGCAGCTCAATAAGGTTAGGTTAGGTTAGGTTGACTATGCTGGGCTGGGTTGGATTGAGACAGGCTGTGCTGAGCTTGGCTGGGCTCGTCTGTAATGTTTTAGATAGGGTTGCAATTACTGTAACTGGGATGTGCTGGACTCGTCTGTCATGGGTTGGATTGTTCTCAGCTCTTGGGCTGAACTGCGCCCGTCTGAGCTGGGCTAGAATAGGCTGTTAGCATCCCCCAAAATAACTTCCATTTTATGTTAGAATCAAGGAGGTATTTTAACACAAACGAGACACCAATTGTATACTAATCAAATTAACGCGTCACATTTTAAAGCAAGTGCAGAAGCAAAACTTTCATTTGGATTTACATTAAGTGAATGCTTAATTACGATCATAGATCTTAGAAGACAGACTTATAAAGTGATTACTTTATTCTTTAAAAATGTCATTTTACTTTACCTTCTAATGTTTAGACGTTAAGAAAATGATCTGCTGATAAATCTTGACGCGAATTTACAAAATAATTAAAAGTATATGAGATTCATCATCATTATCATCATCCATCATCGATTATCCTCATCATCGCCATAATCATTTTTTCTTCCTTTAATTTTTCTTCTCATCTTCTGTGCTGTTTCTTCTTATCTTCTTCTCTTCTGCTTCTTCTTGTCTTTCTCTTTCTTTCGTTTTTTTTTATTTTTCTTCGTCTAATTATTAATATCACCTTCTAATTATTATTATTAATACTTTCACTACTTCATCTATCCTCCAATAGTTGTTTATATCTTACCCTAACTGCTCCTCCTTTAGTTTATAAACCTTCACGTCTCTCTTACCTGCTGCTTCCATTTTCCTTGTATCCCATCTACCTTTTACTCTCACTGTAGCTACAACTAAAAAGTGATCTGATATATCTGTGGCCCCTCTATAAACATGTACATTCTGAAGTCTACTCAACAGTCTTTTATCTACCAATACGTAGTCCAACAAACTATTGTCATTACTTCCTACATCATATCTTGTAGTATACTTATTTACCCTCTTTTTCTCATTTCAACCCCTTCTCTATACAAAGTTCAATCATATAATATATATTCATATGTGTGTGTAATTACATGAGATATATATATATATATATATATATATATATATATATATATATATATATATATATATCAATAACAACACAGCGACTAACCAAGAGTCGAACCCATGCTGCTTTGGCCCGCCTCATGGTGAACGAAAACACATGACGCTCTAGTCCACGACACTGAGGATTGTGTGGTCCGTGGACTAGAGCGTCGTGTGTTTTCGCTCACAATGAGGCAGCCAAAGCAGCATGGGTTCGACTCTTGGCTAGTCCAGTGTTTTATTGATATATATATATATATATATATATATATATATATATATATATATATATATATATATATATATATATATATATGTGTGTGTGTGTGTGTGTGTGTGTGTGTGTTTATGTGTGTGTGTGTGTGTGTGTGTGTGTTCTAGTGCCTCAGCATGGCCATCCAGAGGTGAAATGCTTGCTGCATACTTGGCTCACGGACGGCTTCGGAGGATATTGTACTAATGTATTCATGTTTGTGTTTTCTTTTGTCAATGAATTCTGTCTATAAATGCCTGGACTATACCTGGAGAGAGTTCCAGGGGTAAACGCCCTGCGACCCGGTCTGTGACCAGGCCTCATGTTGGATCAGAGCCTGATCAACCAGGCTGTTACTGCTGGCCGCAAACAGTCCAACGTACGAACCACAACCTGGCTGGTCAGGTACCGACTTTAGGTGCCTGTCCAGTGCCTGCTTGAAGACAGCCAGGGGTTTGTTGGTAATCCCCCTGATGTATGCTGGGAGGCAGTTGAACAGTTTTGGGCCCCTGACACTTATTGTGTTATCTCTCAACGTACTAGTGGCACCCCTGCTTTTCATTGGGGGGATGTTACATCGCCTGCCGAGTCTTTTGCTTTCGTAGGGAGTGACCCTCGTGTACAAGTTTGGTACTAATCCCTCGAGAATTTTCCATTTGTATATAATAATGTATCTCTCCCGCCTGCGTTCTAGGGAGTACAGGTTTAGGAACTTCAAGCGTTCCCAGTAATTGAGGTGGTTTATCGCAGTTATGAGAGCCGTGAAGGTTGTCTGCACATTTTCTAGGTCAGCAATTTCACCTGCCTTGAAAGGTGCAGTTAGTGTGCAGCAATATTCCAGCCTAGATAGAACAAGCGACCTGAAAAGTGTCAACATGGGCTTGGTATCCCTGATTTTGAAGGTTCTCATTATCCATCCTGTCATTTTTCTAGGAGATGCGATTGCTAAAGTGTTATGGTCCTTGAAGGTGAGATCCTCTGACATGATCACTCCCAGGTCTTTGACATTAGTTTTTTCGCTCTATTCTGTGGTTGGAATTTGTTTTTTACTCTGATGAGATTTTAATTTCTTCACGTTTTCCATATCTGAGTAATTTAAATTTCTCATCATTGAACTTCATATTGTTTTCTGCAGCCCATTTAAAGATTTGATTTATGTCTGCTTGGAGTCTTGCAGTGTCTTCAACGGTGGACACTGTCATACAGATTCGGGTGTCATCTGCTAAGGAAGACACGGCACTGTGGCTTATATCCCTGTCTATGTCCGATATGAGGATGAGGAACAGGATGGGAGCGAGTACTGTGCCTTGTGGAACAGAGCTCTTCACAGTAGCTGCCTCAGACTTTACTCTGTTGACTACTACTCTTTGTGTTCTACTTGTTAGGTAATTATAGATTCCGAGGCAGCGCACTTATCCACTCGACCACAAATACCACATAAGCTGGGCAGTCTGGTTCACAAGTCATGTTTCTTTCTCAGCCCGGGCACTTCAGTGAGCCTCAAACATTGATATAAAAATCGCTTGAGAGGTCAGAACATACAGGAGGAGATTAAAATAGGTTGAATAAATACTTGAGGCTCACTGACGTTCCCGGGCTGGGAAAGAAACATGGCTTTTGAACCAGACTGCCCAGTCAATGTGGCATTTGTGATGGCTGAGTGGATAAGAGTGCTGCCTGGGAATCTTGTCCGTCTCAGTAGCAGTAGCGAGTTCTGCTGACTCCGATCGTTCTCTCTCTCTATCTCCTATATATATATATATATATATATATATATATATATATATATATATATATATATATATATATATATATCATATATCAAGGTTCATAGGCAACGTAGACAAAGGAACCTCCGATGTCGATTATTTTCATTCCTAGTCGCCTTCGTTTGCGACTTTATTACACCATTACCTCCACCTTTTCTTCTCTGCTACTATCACCTAAGTCATATGCCAAGTTATATTATAATTAACAATATATAACTGTACTGATGAATTCAGATATACTTCTGTTAACACTTTTGGGGCCTAGTTTATAGGCTTTTGGTGTATATGACATAATATATATAGGGAAGTTCTCCAAGTCTTTGAAGAAGTCCTAAGGGTCCGACTCACATTTACCCTACTTTTCCCTTTCCTCTTTTCTACTCCCAACTTCCTCCACTGTTTGCTTGCATTGAATTGATCTCAGGAAGAGCACAAGTTCGGTCTTGACCAATTCTCTTTAAACGAAAAAAGTGTCTAAATCCATGTGCAGGACACGTATCATCTTTAGCCGACACCAGGTGCTTTGATGAATCACCTGTTAGATGAGGTTGAACCCATGCATGAGTCGTAAACTCAAGAAAGTACGATAAGCCACTGGGCATGGTGCACTTCGAAGTTTCGCTTCATTCGTTCAATCACCCGTTCCGTGGTTTGTTTGCATTAGTGGTATTACGATTTTGCGAGTCAAGCTGTTTGCTGAAGGTAGTTGATCCACTTCCTCTTCTACGCCCAAATAATATGATGAATTAAACACATGTGCAACATCTGGGTATCTCAATTTTGTAGACGTTTCGCCACCAGTGGCTTTATCAATCAAGACCTGTTAAACACAATCCCTCATATTATACCATATGGAAAGTCGACCACAAGCTTAAACTGGAGGCTTCGAAAGTGCCAGCTTTTCCAAGACGGTCGTTCAGGAAAAATTTGATTAACGTTGGAAAAATATATAAACTAAACACATATATTGAAGAACAGTCGAGACAAAAATTAGGAGAATGATCTGCACTTTATTAGTCTAATATATTGTACAAATTTCAAACAATAATTAGTTAATAAAAAAGTGGAAGAGGAAGCTGTACAAAAGGTATCATTCAACGTTAATGATGATACATGATGGCAGAAGAAAATTAAAAAAGAATATCTGCAATATTTACAAGAAAAAACGCCTTGATAACAAGACGAGATTTTGTTCGGTCATGTCTCTGAAATGTTAGTTAGTTGTACACGCCGTCTTTCAAGTGAGTTCTCATAGCTTGTGTAGTCTGCTATGGTGACTTATTATAGTTTATACTCAGGTGACTTATTATAGTTTATGTGGTCTAAGGCGATGTACGTGACCTTAATTAAGTGACCCCTGTGAGGTAACCTCCTTCCGTAGCTTAGTTTGAAGCCAGATAACCTACTCCCTGTCCTGTTGCCATGACCTTTGAGCGAACCCTCTTATCTGCCATGACCTCTGGGAGCTCATTGACCCTCAAACCGTATCATAACTCAGTCTGACCTATCACAGCGTCGATTTCTGCAATGTAACTTGAGCTTTGTGATCTTGTTTGAGCTGCCAACTGACCTGCCATTACGAGATTAACCTGACGCGACGGTATCAGCCGCCAGACAGACAGACAGCCTCCTCCATGACCGCCAGGGAGCTGTTACACAGGGCGATGGGCCACCTTAATGCCACACCGACGATCATTTGGTCACGATGGTGAAATAGTGAAGAATTGAAATATTGACAGTGACACGAGATTATACCTTGGAGAATAAGAGGCAGTATCGTGGCTGGAACAATTTACAACTGACTTACAATTTATAGATGAAACTTAAGACTATGATTTGATCTCTTCTCGACAATTATGAAGTTGTGACTGATAACGATCCGGGATAGATCGAAATATCCCTTAAATGTTCCTCTCCAATTTCTGGGCTAATTATGAATTATATATATATATATATATATATATATATATATATATATATATATATATATATATATATATATATATATATATATATATATATATATATATTTGATACTGGAATAGAATGTGGATGAGTACTGAAAGGTGATGAGACGCAAGGGCCAGAGAAATCAGCGACAATGGTGGGATAGAGATGGATGGTGGTGTTGGAGCCAGAGATAACGGTGTCTGGCTGGGTTGGAGAAACAGCGCGAGTGGAGGACCCAGCCAGACAGACGACGAGGCAGGGGCCAGGCGAATCTACCGTGTAACAGAACCCTGACTCACTTAAATTTCGGCACAAGCTGGAGTGACTGCTTCTTAAGGAGCAGCAGGAGACCTTCCCCGAAGGCGGCGCCGACTTCTATAGCGTCGTCTGCAGCGATGAGGCTCGGCTGAGTGAGGCTGACGCTGTTACAGACGGTGGTAAGGGCTGTAGGCGCCGGTGGAGAGATTTGCAGGAGTGCCACATGGTGAGTGCTTATGGGAAAGACAGATAACAGAAGACTTTGCTGTCAAAGTTTGTCGAGGACTAGCTACCGTCTAGCCAGCTCTACTTCCCTGCGATCTATGAATGCAAAAGCAAATTTACAAACATCTGTGTTTCATCTCTTTCCTCAATGTTTCATAATGTCTCGCGTTAATGAACCTTTAAACCATACTTCAGCAAAGCTACAGTAGACATTTGCGACAACGGGACATGATGACGTAATGTAACGCTGTTTATAAATTGAGGCTGAGTCAGCTAAAGAACATTTTTAGACTTCCTGGGATTTACCGGGTAAATGACGAGGATAAAAACAATCATAAATAATAAATGACTGGCCAGAGAAGTCCGTAACTGGACAATGGTGGTCCATGACTGGCGATTTTAATAGGTGGAAAAAAATACTGAGGATCCCATACACCACATTTAGTGCCAAAGATTGGGTCGCAAAGCCTGGCTGTGTAATGGCAAATGTAACACTTGGAGTTACTGTGCTGGACGACACGTATTATAGGTACGTGAATGGGTCACTGAGGGTA
The DNA here is from genome assembly GCA_009830355.1 of Cherax destructor. Classification (NCBI taxonomy): domain Eukaryota; kingdom Metazoa; phylum Arthropoda; class Malacostraca; order Decapoda; family Parastacidae; genus Cherax; species Cherax destructor. Next base: position 113,281 of record WNWK01002037.1, read on the forward strand.
AGGTGGACACTGTACCAAGATTTTATTTTTTAAGTGCAATGGCCGGCACAACGTTCAAATCTTGAGTAATTTTACTCCCGCCCCCAGAAAAAACAATATGTCTCTTCCACTGAAAAGGAGGGAGGAATTCACTCAGACTTAAGTGACAGTCGTGAGTCTCAATTATCGGTGAGGAGATGATCAACTTCAAGGGGTCACAAGTATGTAATGTGTAGCCAGTGACTCAAATTATAGGAGAGATGATGAAAGAGCAGCAATTCATCTGCTGCAGAATTCACCGAAGACCCACACTTACGACGAAGTTTCGGTCCGTCTTGGTCTAGTTATGACTTGGCGATGGTCCAGAACGGGCCGAAACATTGCCATAAGTTCCCTGGCCTAAGTGCGAGTGTTTGGTGAATTGTTCTGGTCACGGTATAATGACTTTATTCTTTAGTTACAAAATTAGCTGGAGACATTCAAGTAGGATTTATAAGAGCCACAATAGTAGTAACAGCCGAAGCAGCAACAGTAGCAGCAGTAGCAACAGCAGTATCAACAGCAGCACCAATAGGAACAACAATAGCAAAAGCAGCAGCAGTAGCAGTAATATTACCAACAACGGCAGTAAAGAAACAACAACAGAAGCAACAAAAGCAGAAGCAGTATTAGCAACAGTAGCAACATCAGAAGCAGCAACAACAATAGAGGCAGCATAGCAGCAGAATTAGCGTTAAATGCAGTAGCCAAACCTTCGGAAGAGGAAGAAGAATCACAACTTACCTATACCTGCAAATTACCTTCAGCTTTAAGGTACATGGATAGGTATCAAGAGTCTTATTCTCTTGGTGTAACCAAATGAAAACTTCTTCCCATGCCGGGAATCGAACCCGGGCCTCCTGGGTGAAAGCCAGGAATTCTAGCCACTAGACCACATGGGACTAACCGAGAAAGATGGGGGAAATGAGATGTGAAGAGAGAAATGTGAGAAGAAAACAAGGAAGAATCATGGAACAGATATTCGAATGATGAAAAAGGGGCAAGTGAAAGACTCCTCAGATATTTTTTACATACCTTTTTTCACATGAAAGTCAACGGGAAAAATAATGAGGATACCGCATGTGTTACTATAATGAAAAAAGGTTGAAATACTGAGTTAATTTAAGAAAGAGAGAACTCATGGCTTAAAAACACTACCAATGAAAATACAGTAAAGCCATAGAATGGCTGGTTTATTAGTAGGCTTAAAGCCTTTCGACTACACATGCGTCATTAAGTCTGCACGGCATCTGTATATCACCAGTCACGGCTGCTTTAATCCCAAATATAGGGCTTGAAATAAACCCTCAGCATACATAAACCGAGAGATGCACACTTCTCGGTGTTCAGGTAAACCAATGCACAGCAGGTATGTGAGGAGGCTGCCGCAGCCGCCACGACCAGGGAGGAGCAAGAGCATTAATGGAAAGTATAGTCATGAAATGGTATGGGTATATCATCCATATGGTGTTTTGGAGGAAACGAAATTCATCTGTTTTGAAAAGGGAAGAACTAATATCATGGATAATACTGGAATAAAATTTGATAATGGATGCATGCAAGTGGTTTACAAAAACACGCGAACAAACACTAGGATATATTTATTAGAAAACGTTTCGGTCCAAGGACGTTGATCACATCCAAACAAGAGATCAAGGTCCCAGGAACGAAACGTTTTCAAATAAATGTCACTGATTTTGTTCACTTGCCATTTTAAAGACGATATTGCTAAGAATAAAAATCACAATATCACAATATCGTAGCTGGGCCAAAAACTATTGTACCTGTTTTGACGTAATTGGCAATATTAATGTAAATATATTTACACACACACACACACACACAGTGAAGAGGCGGGGCCAGGAGCTGTGAATCGACCCCTGCAACCACAAATAGGTGAGTACATACACACACACACACACACACACACACACACATGTATAATATATGAGTGTGAATATATTTATACGTACTATTAAAAAATGTAATATTGTATATAACGAATTATTAAATTCTTATAAATTTATTATTATAATCATGGGGGAGCGCTAAACCCGTAGGATTATACAGCGCATATGGGGAGGGGGTATGGAAGGTATTTCGGCTCAATTCAGGGAACTGGAGCACATATCCAATTCCCTAGATCAAGAGCCCCTCACCAACATCAAGGAACCTCCCGCGAGGGGAAATTCTAATAAAATACTTTATTTTAAATGAAAATTAAATTGATTAAATATATTTTATTTTTAAAACAAAATGTGGAAAAAATAACCTTATTTACATACTAATAAAACTTATGTAAGAGTAGCAAAACAGTAATTATTTGAAAGGATTAATATTATATATAAAACATGCGCTAAACCCGTATAGTTAGCTAAACGTCTTCTAAATAAATCGTCCCAATAATATGCAATGTGTCTTCTTTATCCATATATCTTTATTAGATGAATAACTCACTTTATTCCTATTGTGATTTGCTTTTAATATATATACGCTTAAATTAAATAAAAAAATCTGAAAAGAGGGAGGACAGACAGACGAACAGATCACTAACAATAGAAATTCTGCGAGATAAATAATTTCAACCACACAGACAAACACACACATGAGGAAATATGTACATGTTCCACACGTCACAGGAGGGTTATAATGAGGCCTGGCGCCGGAACAAATGAACTCAAATTCCTTCACTCTTAAAAATGCTTTGCACTCCTCCGTTAACGTCTCGCGGTTCCCAAATAAATGAGCCCAAACACGAGCAATAAACTTGAAAGAAAATGCACAAATAGACTGCCAAACAAAAGCAGAGGCTAATATGCCCACCCACGAGTGCAACGAAACCTTCTTTACACTGGATCACAATGGCTTTTACGAGAGCTGCCGTAGCCTAGTTACATGCAAGCTCTTGGTTAGTTCATCTAATTTGATTAATCGGGATTTGAATACACGAGGCTTTTAGAAAAAAAAATCATCCACTGCAACACAATGTGTGGAAAATTTGGAATTTTTCTGAATTCAACATGTGTTAATATGAATAATATAATAATTGCGTATTAAAATGTGATGCTATTTGGACCCTTCAAGAAATTTTAAGTAAAGGGGGGGGGTGTAGAACAGCTGCTGAATTGTGCAATGTAATCAAGTGTTTTCGAAGGTCATTGGGGAATATCGGCCTCAATCCATAATTTAGAAATTTCTGACACGTTCCTGCTGAAAAATTAGGATAAATAATGTGGAAACCCCTTACATTTCGGCAACAAGAACGGAAAAATAGAGGACCCCAATTTTTCTTAGGAGCACACTTTAGTTAAGTGATGCTTACCCATAATGTATATAGTAGTTTTGCGTTCGCCATCGTAAAATCTAACTGTAGTGGTAGCGTTAGGGTGTTTCCAAAAAATAATAATTGGGATCCAGTAATTAAATGGTAAGTAGTAATACGAATTTCCTTTCTAATAACACTATTATAATTTATGTGCAATAATTATGTTCTGGGTGCCCAGCAAGCCTTATCATATACAGTCCACTCAAATTTAATTTACCAGAGTAGCTGGTTTTAATATTGTAATTATTAATTTAATGTCAAGTCTAGCTTTTTGTGCAAGTGGTAGGGAGTGGGCATCGAGGGAGTGGCAGTTCGGCGACCTGCTGTGACTAAGTCCCACTTACCTCACCCAAATTACTTGAAAGTAATAATTCAGGTAGTACCCTGTAAACCTCGTGCAGGAAATTTGCTCACATAATACTACTTCACACAAGGTTTCAATGGGGCAACGTGTCGCTCTCTATAGAGATTTAATGTAGTTATGATGACTTGATAACGCTCTACAGAGAGTGAAAGGTAGTCCCCAAAAAATCTTGGTATGCACTCTGCGAGTCTTCTCTTTAATAAGCCTTAGAAAAATAAAAGCTTAAAAAAAATAAAAAAATAGGAAAAATGATTTCAGAATTATTTTAAGGAAAACCATAAAACAAGATATGTAAATATAAGTTCAAAGTACAATTAGAAAATAAAGAAAATAAAAGTACAGCACTGAAAAATATAAAAGAAATTAAGAGTACAGCATTATGTATTGTCCCCCACAAGATGAATCCTTCTGACATCGATAAGAATTGAATCCTCCTGACATCGACAAGAGCTCTTATCATGGGATCAGTGGGAGTTGTATCGTCTTGACATCGATAAAAATTGCTTCTCCTTGAGATCGATGAGAACTGCATCCTCATGTCATCGACGATAACTATATGTATATCAGCATACAATTCTTATTCCAGACACCAAAACTGACACACTGGTAGTCACAGATTCCTTCCCAGAAGTCACATACACACAAAGTGATGTAGTGGAGGCAGGATCCATACATAGCTTTAAGGAGAGGTATCATAAAGCTTATGGAGCGGTTAGTGACCGAGTAGCGGCCTGTGAAGAAACAACCACGGGAGGAGTAGAATGATAGCTCTAGGCCTTTCGTGTTGCAATCAACACATCATCAGGAGCTTTCAAAGTTGCAGAAAAAAGGAGGATGTCCGATCCAACACGATCCCAGAGGATGTATTCACTGGAGTGAGGGAGCGAGGGAGGGAGGGAGAGAGAGAGATAAGGGAAGTATAGAGAGTATAGTTATAAAAATGTTCTTATATGGGTGTGAAAAATGGGTGGTGAATGTTGCAACAAGAAGAAGGCTGGAGGCAGTGGAGATGTCATGCCCGGCAAGCCGGACTTGAGTCCTGGAGATGGGAAGCACAGTGTCTGCACTCTGAAGGAGGGGTGTTAATGTTGCAGTTTTATAAGTGTACTGTAAGCGCGCCTCTGGCAAGACAGTGATGGAGTGAATGATGGAAGTTTTTCTTTTTCGGGCCACCCTGCCTGGGTGGGAGACGGACGATGTATACATGTGTATAAACTTTATTTAAAAACAAAATACATTGACAAGAATACAATAGGGAGTAAAACAACATAGATAACAACTCAGAGCTACATCTCAAATACTTCTTCCAGCTCCCCGACAGTGGGCCGAGTGCCCAGAATGCTGCAGGCATTTTCCCTCTGGATCGCAACACTGAGTCTCTGAAAGAGGAAGCTGGCCGCCCTGTGATCCTTGGTTTCTATGATGAGTTTTTCACCCAGCTCTTTGAGGCACTTTAGAGCACACTTGTCCCATGCTTCAAGGGTCTCCGACCCTATTGGGATTAAGTTAAGGAGTGAGTAAGTTCTCGTAATCTTCATTTTCTAACGAAGTGCAGTTTAAGTAATTTGTATGATTCTTAATACGATTTGTTTCTCTGTGAAGATACGAGCTTTGTAGGAGAGCGGTGTAGGAGAGAGAGAGAAAAAGAGTGAGAAAGTGTGGTGTCAGAAAGAGATAGAAACAGAGGAATGTTGGAGAAGTGTGAGAGTGTATGTGTATATAGAATGTGGGAGAGAGAAACGAGTGTGGTAGAGAAGGGTGTGAAAGGATGTATATGAGAGAGAGAGAGAGAGAGGGAGTGTTGGAGAGAGATGTAGAGAGAATGTGCCGCTACTTAACCTAAAAACCTATTTTATAACCTGAGCGCAAGATATAAGCTCAGTGCTTGATGACTACACAATTACAACACTGTCAGCCACACCCAACACCGCCCAGTGTCCACACACCCATCACTTCCCCACCCACCACAACAAAACAAAAACACCACAACGCCAACTACCACAACATCAAAAACCACAACGATAACTATCATAACATCAACTACCACAGCATCAACTCCTACAGCGTTAACTACCGCAGTGTGTCAACTCCTACAGCGTTAACTACCGCAGTGTGTCAACTACTACAGCGTTAACTACCGCAGTGTGTCAACTACTACAGCGTTAACTACCGCAGTGTGTCAACTACTACTAATAAAGTAATGAACACAAACGCGAGCATCCCTCGCCCCTCCTCCCTCTTCTACTATTCACAATTATTACCAAGTTAGTCAATACTTCACACGGTGTGTCTTCCTCGACCAAAACAAACATGGCGTGTACACACGTTGTCTGGAGTAAAAGATGATGTGGTATTGGTGGTTTACTTGTCAGGAAACAACACAGTGTCTCCTGACACGGGTCTTTACCAGATGATGACCCGTCACTGTGTAAGCATCCACTGGCGTTACAGAGATATGCTTTACACCTCACTTATGAGTTGTTTCTCAATGGTTATAAACATAATCATAATTTTTTAAAGGTGGAAGGCTTCGGTCAGATAACCAAAAACTCCAACTGCGGGTCATCATATGACTAAGAACCGAGTCAGGAAACACTTGTCCTGTTTCCTGACAAACCTTACCTAATCTCACTTAAAAAAAAAGAGGACTGATACACAATAATGTAGTGGTGGATGGGATGTAATGGGGAGGGGTTAGGAGGTGTGGGGAAGTGTTGCGGGGAGGAGTGAGGTGTAGAGAGGGGAGTGAGGTGAGGCGAGGGGTTGTGTGGTGAGATTGTGGAAGCTGCAAAGGTTAATAAGGAATTATGAGAGATGTGAGAACACTAAATACTATTATATTAATATGAGGCGCAAAACCAATGTGGACCATTCGTCGGGAGATGTAATGGAGGCTTGTTCCTACGGTAGCCAATCACGGTTTGTGAGTGGACGAGTGAGTGGGAGAAAGTTTATATACAATCAACCTGTTCTCAGATCATGCATTATTTATCGTTCGTGCACTTCTGGCCGTTCGAAATTTGTCATAAATTTCCATACTATGCGTGTTATATGGGGTTAAACTAGGTTAGGTTTGTTTAGGTTAACGTTAGTGTAATAACTTATGTTTACGTATAATTGCCTGACAAATATGAAATTAGCAAAAATGGGACCTGCCTAGCATGGGCCAGTAGGACAGCTGCAGTGTTCCTCGTTTCGTATGTTCTTGTCTTGCGTTTGGCAGTGTATTTTCTCACGAATGATAAAATAATATTTGAAGGCTGCCTGTTACAAGGTGTGAAAGGTGGAGGGATTATAGTTGACCGGGGTTTATACGTGGAGGATAAACTATGGTTTCAAAAGTGGACGCGATAGAAAGGGAAGTGGAGGTGTGGGTGTGGCGACTGGTGGAGTGAAGAGTCTGAATGGAGTAATCAGCGGGAGTTGACGTTGAGAGTTTAGCAACGAAGTTGCTGGATGAAAGAGGTGAAACTCTTGTTAATACACGATTCGTTAGTGAAGATTGTTTTTCATATACCATACTTGGGCAGACCCGCAGTTTGCTGCTGCACTATTCTATATGAGTTACATAGTGGGAACACACGCAGCGTGCGGCAACACCATGCCACAAGACACTCTATGAATGGTTATAATCATAACCAGAATTTTTAAAGGGGGTGGACCGGTAAGCTAGCTGAAGGCCTCAGTCAGATGACCAAAAGCTCCACCTGTGGGTCATCACATGACTAAGACCGGCGTCAGGAAACACTTGTCCTGTTTCCTAACCTAACCATTCTATATGATATTTACGTGGTGGGAACCACCGCAGTTAGCTTCTAGTTGCTTTGCCTGACTGCTGGATCACTGGGCACCTCCATGCCCACCCTGTGAGCGGTAGCGCAAATAAAACAGGATTACAGGGGTTACAGTGGGTCTTTATCCCACCCGCAGAGCTTAGTTACAGCTTTACAAAGATTTGTCATTTCGTGTATAACAGTTCCTCTATACAGCTTATCCACAACAGTACAATGCGAAGATACAATCTTTAAGAAAATTCAGTTATCTTATTGCATTAGTCATTATTGGGTTCCAATCTCATCAAATACAAGCTCAATCATTTTTCCAGGGCAAACTGTGGATCCAGTCGTAAAGCTTCAGATATAAGCAATAAAATTATTTGTCATTTCTTGTGGGAGGTTGATTGGAGGTAGTTTCAGATATTTTGACAATTGCATTCTAGGATATAATGCTCCAGTGTATGGTCCTGACCCTCTCTACACACTGCATGTCATGTTATTGTCATCTGCAGGCACACTGCCCTGCAGTGGCTTAGTCTTAATCCAGAAGTAACAACATCTTGTAATATATTGACTTAATTTCTCCTAAGACATGTTTTACTTGATACATTTCATAATGATGGACAATTGATCTGCTTGTTCTTATCTTTACTCTTCTATTTTGTTCAAACTCGTTTGCTAATTCTTTTCCAACAATTTTCTTTAAACTTGTGAGTGATTAGTTTATCAAGAGCGTAGTAATTCTCCAGAGACAAATTTGTTACGATCACGCAGACGCTTCGGTGTTGACAATGATCTCGCGTACCTTTTCAGGGACACTAGGCATACCTAGTTCGTTCCTCATATTCAGTGTTTAAGTGGTTGTAAAACAGCCAAAAATAATTCTTAGGGCTAATTTGTGTTTTTTTTTTCAAGTCTTTCTGTTGTGTAGTACAAAAAATGATAAATACATAATTTTGGGAAATGGACATTTGCACCATAGTTAGGGTAGTTGTATACTATGACAATTCCATGAGCTTCTAAACTTTTTTTTTTTTTTTTTTTTTTGTACAGGAGGTGGTCCACTTTTATAGTCACCAATGTGTCTGTTAGACACTTCTGTTTTCTCTGCAGGAATTATAATGCTCTGATTATCATAGGCTGTGTATATATGATTTAGAACGGTTTGCATTTCACGGAAACTTTTAGAATGTGCAAGAATATTAGTATGCTATTATCCAATTCTATTTGAACGGTTCACGAGTGGCGCATAATTTAACTTTTGGCTATGTGTCATATTCCATCCCACAGGATGAGTTTCATATGAAATCGAAGCAGTGGGAGGCAGATACAAACCCTCTATGCTACTATTGTGGCCTAGTACAGTCTAAACATACTCAATATTAGCAGCGGCCACGATCGGTAATGTAAAACGAATATGATGTAGATGACGACATTTCAGGATCTCCCATGCGGAGCATGTTACAAACAATAAATGGGGAAAACATGTCTCAACAACGCACCAGTGAACATAAGTACACTTGTCAAAAGGAAAACTTGTACGAAGCCTGCTCCATACACCACAGCAATCTCAAAATGCCAAGCTTGTCATCCAAGAATTAGACCTAAATCGAAGACGCAGTTTAGAATCGGCTGTAATCGGTACTACCACATCATTGCTCAGAACACACACGATTTTATGACCTGCCAAATACAACCATCACCTAGCTCCTCCGCCCTCCAACACCTGTTGTATGTAACATGACCCACAATATATAATCTGTTTTCCATTTCCGTTATTGGACTGATGATGGTCTTGTTGGATGAGACGTGTCTCTGCTAAATGTTTTAGCTATCCCATAAGTGTCTTTCTTATATACTTGAAGGTTCTTGGTGAGCATATAAATAATTTTATCGCTTGACACAAAATTAGAAAATTATAGTTATTATATTAATTAAAGTGCTAAATATGTCACTCAGACTACTACTGTATCAATATAATACAAACGGCAATCCTGAAAACTCGACCCACATATGAAATGTTTATGTAACATTTTCTGTAACACGCTAACTTTGTTTTCCATCAGGAACAAAGTTTATCTGTAACCTTATCCTGCCGGGGTCCCACTGGCCTAATCGACCCCACCCAACACGAGAGAGAGAGGAAAAAAAAAAAAGAAAATCTCAGGGGTCAAATAACTGTTCAGGTCTCACGTCGAAGACAGGAGGTCCTGTCTTAGTCCCAACTTCAATATAAAGTGCAGAATTATCCTGCTGTACATGTAACACGGCAGGAGTCAGGGTATAGTCAAGGTTGGCATCCATTTCTGCTTCTTCTCCAAACTGTTTTCGGAGAAATCAGGTATTGATTTCCGTAGAAAGTCGAGATGTCATTAGATTACTCAAAATTTATCTGCTTAATTTACTGAGATGCCGTCATGTGGTTCATTACTTCTGTAATTTTTTGTGATGTCGTTAACTCGGTATTAGCTTCCTGGATTTAACCAAAAACCGTTAGGTGGATCAATGTTTACTTCCTTAATTTGCCGAGATGCCACTAGGTTGCTCCATTTTTCTATCCTTAATTAGCAGAGATGCGGCTAGATGACTCAATGTTTACTTCCTTGATTCACCGCGATGCCGCTAGAGAGATCAGTGTTTGTTTTGCGAGTGCGTCCAGGTGTTCCAGGGGGCCCTACACAAGTAAACACGTCCCACCTTTAATCTTTAGCGAGTGTGTCAGCTCGTTAACCGTGGCTGGTGGTGTTGGTGTTGGTGGTAGAGGTGGTGGGCTGCTGCTGTTGCTTGACGGCGCCCACGGGTAAAGGGCGTGGTCCAGCCCACCTGCACCTGACCTTCATATATAGATTTGGAAACAAGGATATGGATGTCAGCTAGAATTCCGTTCTTGGTGAAAAGAGGAAGGTTTTCAGCTAGTTAAGAACAGCCTCGCCACTGCATGTGGGTAAATAAGGCTGCACTTCACCTATGGACTAACATCTATAATGTAATTTCCTCTGAAGCAGGGATTTAAATAAACTCATAATGTATATATATAATGTGTATACATACTGCATGTACATAATGTATATGCATAATGTATATATTCTGTATACTATTTGACTTAATACGGACAGTTTTATGATAATATTAGAATCACATTCTACCCAAGACGACACCAACTGTACAGAATCATTGGTATATTATTATCCAAGGAGGATCGTCTAAACTTAAAAATAAATTAATAAACATATCGTTTCTGAATGCCAAAATATTTAGCATATTTATTTACCTAGTGCATGTGATAACCTCAAGTTGATTATCATTAATTTGCATAATACAAGAATTTAAGGCTTATTGTACTTAAAAAAAAATTTGTACCTATCAAGAAGAAATTTAATAAACAAATAAATGAAGCTTCCCTTCCTCGAATCAAACCCGATTACTCCTAATGATCTATGCGCGGTACCACCCCCTACTGATTTGGCGCTTTCCCATAAATGAGTTACTTTATATTCGAAAAATATATATTCAAATTTTATTACAATTTCGAATCTCTCTGATGTATTGTGCAGTCTGTTAGAACGTTCAATTTCCTCTTTAGTACAGTTCGTAGATTTCCGCCCGGTCTAACATTCTGTCTGGTATTCTCGTATAGGTTAGTCACTTAACAGTGGTTAACGGTCACTGACATATATTGCGCATAATTAACCGACGATAACGAAATAAAAAAATGTTGTCTTTAGTATGGAAGCGCGTTCCCCCCTACGTACGCTGCGTAGATATTCCCACATACGACTTCAGCTCTTCCTCTCACCGGCTATTCTTCTTCTGTCCCCACTTCCCCCTCGCCCCTAGTGGGTCCTTACCTGAGAGTCTGAACTAACTAACTAACCACATACGCTGCGTAGGCATCCTCCCGGAAGCTACGTAGATACCCTTCCACGTACGCTGTGTAGGCATCCTCACGTACGCTGCGTAGCCATTACCACGGACGCTGTAGGAGGAAATAGGCTGCGTCGTCAGACGAAAAATCTAAGTTTCCTTCCTCGAAGTCCTCCTTAAGATCACCGTAATCTCAAACTTGTTATCTGTGTCCCCTCACTTAGTTATACTCACCAAGTACTCACCGAGTGGCACTCACGGAGGTATAATCAACGAGCTTTGACTGTGGGCATTGGGTTGTGGCTCGTGCCCCCGCCACATATTCCACACTGGTAATAATGGAATTACCGACAAAGCGTTATGTAAAAGGACATAGGTGCAACTACCTGTAGGGTATTCCGGGGATCAACGCCCCCGCGGCCCGATCCACGGCCATGCCTCCCGGTGGATCAGGGCCTGATCAACTAGACTGTTACTGGTGGCCGCACGTAGTCCAACGTACGAACCACACACAGGCTGATCCGGGACAGACTTTTAGATATCCGTCCAGCTCCCTCTTGAAGACAACCAGGGGTCTATTGTTAATTCCCCTTATAGCTGGTGGGAGGCTGTTGAACAGTCTTGGGCCCTGGACAGTTATTGTGTTTTCTCTTAGTGTACTAATGGCGCCCCTACTTTTCACTGGGGGTATGTTGCATCGCCTGCCAAGTCTTTTTCTTTCGTAGGGAGTGATTTCTGTGTGCAGATTAGGGACCAGTCCCTCTAGGATTTTCCAGGTGTAAATTATGATATATCTCTCTCGCCTGCGCTCCAGTGAGTACAAGTCAAGTGCTTCCAAGTATTCCCAGAAGTTAAGGTGTTTGATGGAACATATATGTGCAGTAAAGGTTCTCTGTACATTCTCTAGATCTTCAATTTCACCTGCCTTGAATGGGGATGTTAATGTACAGCAGTATTCCAGCCTAGAGAGAGAACAAGTGATTTAAAAAAGGATCATCATTGGCTTAGCATCTCTTGTCTTGAATGTTCTCATTATTCATCCTATCAGTTTCCTCGCAGATGTGATAGGGGCACTGTGGTGGACCTTGAAGGTGACATTTTTCTTGTGAATTGACAAAGCTCTTGGAGAGCGAAACGTTTCTGCAATAAAATGTCATATTAGTTGCATCTGTGTTCCTAGTCTCTTAGGCACTGCTTCTTCGTTCATCTCATCTCTCACTTTTAATACCCATGTCTGTGGATAATACAAAGACACATTTTGGAAAACCAAGCGCCTCTATTAAGACGACGTTTCGCTCAAGTCAAGACGTGAGTGAAACGTCTCAATAAAGCTTTATATTTCCACCTTTGCCTCCTTGTCCAGGTCTCCTCACGTGTCGAACATTCTCAGTACAGGATTTGTATCTCCCTAAATATCCTGAACGGGACTAGTCTCGTAGCGAATCTAGTTTCTGTAAATACTACTACAATATATATTTGTAATTATTTACCTGTTAGGTACAAGGACACATTTTTTTTGTGACATAATAAAATGTCAAATTAGTTGCACATGTGTGCTTTTACCTAACATGCTGTTGATAATTCTACCAACATTATTACAATTATTTACCTGCAAGGTTGGGGGTAAGGGAACAGGAGTGCGAGGTTTCTCTTAGTCTTGCCTCTTAACGTTCGACAGGCTGCTATTAAGTAGCTCCATTACGTCAGTTCTGAACCCGTGTGTGGAGGCATCTTTCACTGGGTCGTTAATCCAGTTTATTTAACTTCTTTACCAGTCTGGTATAGTTGTGGGGCTCATGTGTATGTGTAATTTCCAACAACACTCCGTTCTCAACTAGCCGAACGGAGGGTTTAAACCCCATGGCAATTCAGTCGTTAAACTATGAGGGCAGTGCGCACTGACTTGCTACTTTTAGGACTGGCGAGTGGCGTAAAATAGTTCCATTACGATTGTACACAGTCACCACATCGCTGCTTTTATCGCGTCTATTCTGTACATGAATGATGTACAATACCGACAAGATGAAAATTAGAATTAGAATTTGTATTGATAAAGCCACTGGAGGGCGAAACGTCTACATTAAAGATACCCCAGATGTTGCATATGTGTCTAATTTTCCTTTCTATTCTGTATATGTTCAGAAGAGTTTTGTATGTCGTAATCATATGCTCTCTTGTTCTTCTGTTCTCTTGTTCTGTTGTAGATTCGCCGGTATAATCGCCCGGCCCGGGCCTTTTCCAAGAAGTGGCCCGGGCCTTTTCCAAGAAGTGGCCCGGCCTTTTCCAAGAGGTGGCCCGGGCCTTTTCCAAGAAGTGGCTCGGGCCTTTTCCAAGAGGTGGCCCGGCCTTGGCTCCCTGTCGAGGGAGTGTCTCAGACTCTACTGTGTATTTAAAAGGTTCCACAAAAATGTCCAGGTTTCTTTATGTTGCTTCTCTTTTTTAATCAGCTTCACCTGTCTTGTTGATGTGGTTCTACTTATATGGGCTTCTGTGGACAACTGATAAATGATAAGAGATAAAAAATTTGTTCTGATTTTTAACCCCAGAGGGTTATCCACCCAGGATAACACAAGAAAGGCAGTGCGTCATCGAGGGACTGTCTGTCTTATTTTCATTAGGGTCCTCAATCTAGTCCCCCTGGATGCGACCCACACTAGTCCACTAACACTTAGTACCTACTTGCTAGGTGAACGGGACAGCAGGTGTATACCTGGAGTATACCTGGAGAGAGTTCTGGGGGTCAACTCCCCCGCGGCCCGGTCTGTGACCAGGCCTCATGGTGGATCAGGGCCTGATCAACCAGGCTGTTACTGCAGGCCGCACGTGATCCAACGTACGAACCACAGCCCGGTTGGTCAGGTACTGACTTTTGGTGTCTGTCCAGTGCCTTCTTGAAGATAGCCAGGGGTCTATTGGTAATCCCCCTGATGCATGCTGGGAGGCAGTTGAACAGTCTTGGGCCCCTGACACTTACTGTGATGTCTCTTATCGTGCTAGTGGCACCCCTGTTTTTCACTGGGGGGATGTTACACCGTCTGCCGAGTCTCTTGCTTTCATAGGGAGTGATTTTCGTGTGCAAGTTTGGTACTAGTCCCTCTAGAATTTTCCAGGTGTATATAATCATGTATCTCTCCCTCCTGCGTTCTAGGGAGTACAGGTTGAGGAAACACGCCCAATGTTTCCACCCTTGCCGGGGATCGAACCACGAACACTGTGTCTGTGGAAATTGACACTTATGTACAGTTCAGGACAATTATTATAGGAAACGTTTCGCCACGAGTGGCGAAACGTATTAGGGCTAAAGAAGCCACTCGTGGCGAAACGTTTCCTGTAATAAATGTCCCGAACGGTACATAAGTTTGTTTTTCCACATCCTGCGGACAATTTTGGTTAATAAGTACTCTCAGGTCTCTTTCTTTAAATATAGTTGTGAGTTTTCTCAAAAGGGTATTCTGAGTTCGGTCTCCCCTTCCCCATGGCCCAGCAGCTGGAGTTAAATTCCAGTGAAAATTATTATACATCTTCTGATGTTTGTAGAGGGCTTTCTGCTGCCCTCTGCTGCCCTCTGCTGCCCTCTGCTGCCCTCTGCTGCCATCTGCTGCCCTCTGCTGCCCTCTGCTGCCCTCTTCTGTAGATTTCAGACAGTTTTCTCCTCTTTATTTTGGCATCATCCTCCAACAAGGCTTCGTAAGAGTTTAGTATTATTTTCGGGTCATAAATATTCTCCAGGAATAATATGGAAATTAAGGAGTTAATAGCAGGAAAACGTTTTGTTAACGGCACATTCCCCTCAAGGCTGGACTTTATTGGGTGTTAAAACGTCTTAGACAAAATATGTTTCCTTGCTACCAGTGTCTTCATTGTCATTGTTTACTAGAAACATCATGGAGGCCAAACACTGTTCCTTTTGGTGTCCGAATACATACACACTCCGAATTTGTGTGTGTGTGTACTCACCTATTTGTGGTTGCAGGGGTCGAGACTCAGCCCCTGGCCCAGCCTCTTCACTGATCGCTACTAGGTCCTCTCTCTCCCTGCTCCATTAGCTTTATCATACCTCGTCTTAAAACTATGCATGGTTCCTGCCTTCACTACCTCACCTGCCAAACTATTCCACTTCTTGACAACTCTGATTGAAGAAATAATTCCTAACATCCCTTTGACTCATCTGAGTCTTCAACTTCCAATTATGACCCCTTGTTTCTGTGTCCCATCTCTGGAACATCCTGTCTCTGTCCAACTTAACTATTCCTAGCAGTATTTTGTATGTCGTTATCATGTCTTCCCTAACCCTCCTGTCCTCCAGTGTCGTCAGGCCGATTTCCCTTAACCTTTCTTCGTAGGACATTACCCTTAGCTCTGGAACAAGCCTTGTTGCAAACCTTTGCACTTTCTCTAATTTCTTGACGTGCTTGACCAGGTGTGGGTTCCAAACTGGTGCTGCATACTCCAGTATGGGCCTGACGTACACGGTGTACAGTGTCTTGAACGATTCCTTACTGAGGCATCGGATCGCTATTCTCAGGTTTGCCAGGCGCCCGTATGCTGCAGCAGTTATCTGATTGATGTGTGATTCCGGAGATGTGCTCGGTATTATACTCACCCCAAGATCTTTCTCCTTGAGTGAGGTTTGCAGTCTTTGGCCACCTAGACTATACTCTGTCTGCGGTCTTCTTTGCAATTCCCCGATCTTCATGACTTTGCATTTAGCGGGGTTAAATTCGAGTAGCCAGTTACTGGACCAGGTGTCCAGCCTATCCAGGTCTCTTTATAGTCCTGCCTGATCCTCATCTGATTTAATTCTCCTCATTAATTTCACATCATCTGCGAACAGGGACACTTCTGAGTCTATCCCTTCCATCATTTCATTCACATATACCAAAAATAGCACTGGTCGTAGGACTGACCCCTGTGAGACCCCCGCTAGTCACAGGCGCTCATTGTAATACCTCGTCACGTACCATGACTCGTTGTTGCCTCCCTGTCAGGTATTCTCTGATCCATTGCAGTGCCCTTCCTCTTATACACGACTGATTCTCTAGCTTCTGCACTAATCTTTTCTGAGGAACTGTATCGAAGGCCCTATTGCAGTCCTAGAAAATGCATTCAACCCACCCCTCTCTCTCGTGTCTTACTTCTGTTACCTTGTCATAAAACTCCAGAAGGTTTGTGACACAGGATATGCCTTCCATAAATCCGTGCTGGTTGTCGTTTACTGGTCTATAGTTTACTGCCTCGTTTCTGTCTTCTTTCTCCTTTCATTCAATTATCTCTGATAATTGAATGAAGAAAGTATTGAAACCTTTGACTATTTTTTTTTTAGCGTCGTTGAAAAAGAGATGTCTAATGACCCGACACTTCCAAATGCTACAACATACCTTGAAATGTTATGTTAGTTGTTTCCTAAAGAAGAAAAAGGTACAATACCCCGAGTGGAACAATATAGAAATAACCAGCACAGAGGAGAGAGAGGCCTACGACGACGTTTCGGTCCGACTTGGACCATTTATAAAGTGACTTTGTATATGGTCTAAGTCGGACCGAAACGTCGTCGTAAAGCTTCTCTCTCCTATGTGTGAGTTATTTGTTCATAGTCGTATCATAGAAATTATTTCCTACTAGTAAGTTGGATGCAAATAGCGTTCTGCTGATGATGCTGAAGACTATCTATCTCTCTCTCTTCCCCGAACAATCTTTAATTCGGTCGATGTTTCGCTCTGTATAGTTTCGTCAGTTCGCAGACTCTGTGATGTACTCACCTAGTTGTACTCACCTAGTTGTGGTTGCAGGGGTCGAGTCATAGCTCCTGGCCCCGCCTCTTCACTGGCCGCTACTGGGTCACTCTCCCTGCAGCACTGAGATCTTCATCCCTTAAATCATAATTTCCTACTCAGCTTCCGAAAAAATATTAACATTTAACAAATCTTATTTACATTGTTTTATAATAGACAGAAATTTTTTTTACGACATTTCTGTCCGTCCTGGACGATGTATTGTGAAGGTTCCATAACGAAACAAAAATGCCGTCTAAAGTTTCACTTTCACATTTGGGCTATTTTTTATTTTTTTTTTCAAATTGGCTTCAACTACGATACTGTGATTTTAAAAATTTGATTTTACGACTTTATTTTTCTATAATATTAATGAAAACAATATACCAGATGTGTTGTACCAAGATTTACAAAAAAAAATGATAAGGTTTCTCATTATTATTATTAGTAGTAGTAGTAGTGGTAGCAGTAGTAATTGTAGTAGTAGTAGTAGTAGTAAGAGTAGATGTAGTAGCAACAGCAGCGAAAATAGTAGCAATAGTAAAAGTAGAAGCAGCAGTAATATTAGTATATTCATTAGGATACTTCAAAATGTTGTACATTAATTTTTTTCTTAAGTTTAAATGTATTTAGAATAAAATGTTAGGTACCAGGATGTCCTGAACACTGCTTCTCATAATCCAGGAAACTGAAAGCCCTAAATAGAAACGCCACAAAAATTCGAGACGTGAGTGGCTTGCCACAGGGGTAAGTTTGGGGACCTGTTTGATTAAGTATACTATAATATATATGACAAAAATATATATATATATATATATATATATATATATATATATATATATATATATATATATATATATATATATATATATATATATACATATAGTGTATGCATATGTAAACACACCACAGGTAGTACAAATTGAGCTTGGGGTCTTTAGATTCCCAAACGAACCCATTGTCAGAAGCTTGGACGCCAATAAATTATGTTAGAATGAGTGTCACAATGTTTTCTTAAGCATTGAAAAAAGCAGCAAGCCAATAATAAAGTTGTACACAGAGCGAAATGTTGTTCCCAATAAAGCAATTTCTGTTAAAGGGAGTCTCTTCTTCGTGCAAAAAAAAAAAAAAAAAAATTGTTGGCAAGCGATATAACACAAAACGAAATTATTTTTCTCTGACTTGTAAACACATGAAATAGGTTACCATCGGAACTAAGAGTAATTCCTTTTATTGGCTTGAAAATAACTTGGATCTAAGCTTTCCTTCAAGTCACTGACTTACATTGTTGACGTCTCTTTAAAGTCTTCCGTAAATAAACAGCTTAGTTAAAGTCCAGTGGACAATTGTTGTTTGAGTTTTGGTGTATTTTTTTTTTTTGTGTGTGTGTGTTTGTGTCTTAATGCTGTACAATTTGTTTTTAAATTCTCCATATAACATCCCCTTCAAAATCAGTCGGTCCTTCTCGCACGCATTCCGGTTCATTTATTTCTACACACATTAAGCTCCTTTAAAAAAAATATGTTTTTATTTTGTGTTAGGTTAGGTTAGTGTAAATTAACGTATATTTCCGTATAGTTACTTCCACGTGCTCCAGAACACTTTGTATGTCGTGACAATGTCTCCTCTTATTCTCTGCCCTTCCTGAGATGTGAAATATAGTTTGTTCTTTCCTTGTTCTTTCTTTTTTTCACTTCCTTTTACAATTTGAGTACCGGACTTTCGTTTCTCAAAGTGCATTCTTCAGCGTGGGCTGAAAAACAATAGCAAACAAAAGACGATCTGAAAGATTCATTGTTTGTGGGTGTATAGGCTTTCTTCATTTGCTAAACGTGTCAATTGCTCTTAATTTTCAGTTTAGCCCACACTCTCTCTCTCTCACTCTCTCTCACTCTCTCTCTCACTCTCTCTCACACTCGCGTTCTTCACTTGCGTAAAGAACGCGCTGTTTCCAACAGTTGTATAATCTGAAGACTCCTCACCGCTGCCAGACGCGCTACATCGATTTTTGAAATAATTTTTGTACCTGTTAATTGTGCGATCATAGTCAATTAATAAATCCGACTAAATGTAACCTGAACCCAAAAAAAAATAAAACCTTTTTTGAAACAACTGACATGATTCACGAAATCGTAATGACACGATTGCAAACAAACCATACCACGGGTGGGGTTCGAACCCGTGGTCAGAGAGTCTCAAAACTCCAGACCGTCGCGGGTTCGAACCCCACCCGTGGTATGGTTCAAATGACATGACATTCGGAAAGTGAAGGAATGGATGGATTACCCAGCTAATCTGTTGTCTATAGTCTCCTTTCCTTAGTGTTGATTTATTTTTTTACTCTGCATTTTCTTTAGGTTGAACTCCAATAACCACTTTCTTTGACCATTCCTAAGGCCTTTTTACATCATCCTATAGTTTCTTAGCATTTTTCTGTCTGTATTCTTTTCATTAGCTTTGCGTTTTCTGCCAACGTTGACAGGTATAAGTCTATCCTCTCTGATAAATTGTATCCTTATACTAGAGATGTTATGGGGTTTGGGGCAGGGCCTGGAGGAGCCCTCTAGTTATGGACCCCATGCTAAGATTATGGGGTGTGGGGCAGGGCCTGGAGGAGCCCTCTAGTTTTGGACC
Organism: Cherax destructor; assembly: GCA_009830355.1. NCBI lineage: Eukaryota > Metazoa > Arthropoda > Malacostraca > Decapoda > Parastacidae > Cherax > Cherax destructor. The sequence continues at coordinate 133,033 of WNWK01002037.1, forward strand.
CCATGCTAACATTATGGGGTGTGAGGCAGGGAATGCAGGAGCCCTCTAGTTTTGGCCCCCATGCAAACAGTATGGGGTGTGGGGCAGGGAATGCAGGAGGCCTCGGGGTATGGCTTCTATACTAACACTTCATCCTGCATCGTGATTCTCTGTTTTGAATCATACATAATTTTCTTTATATTTCCTAACACTTTGTGTGTCATATCAGCTCACTGTTGAGTTCATATACGTGAGAGTAAAATTTGTACTCTCTTAAGCCACATTAGTGACTTAAGTGGTCGAATCTTAGCTCCTGGACCCGCATCTTTAGTTGCCACTTGCCAGATTCACTCTCTCCTAGCGTCGTGGGCCCTATCGTACCTCGTCTTAAATGCATGTATGGAGTCTTGTCTCCACCCCTTCTTCGTTGAGATCATTCCACTTCCAGACCAACCCTCAAACTGAAGAAATACTTCCTGACATCCCTGTGACTCGTGTTTTAACTTCCAGCTGTGACCCCGAGTATCTGTTTTCCATCTCTCAAACTGCCTGTCCCTGTATGTACTCACCTAGTTGTGGTTGCAGGGGTCGATTCATAGCTCCTGGCCCCGCCTCTTCACTGACCGCTACTGTGTGTGTGTGTCTGTGTGTACGTGTGTGTGAGTGCATAATTAAGTACTAAGTGGAGTTGTTTATATTACAAGAGTTCAACTCGTCTTGTTCATTCTGCTGTGTCTACTTTGACATATAACTTGTTCAGATTTCAAGAGGCTGCAGCTAATAACATCTTCTGTGACGTAGTTCCATTTATCTACCACTATGTGATGGAATACTGTCTCTTACGCCTTATCTTAGCTTAAAGTTGTAGTATCTTAATACTATAGACTCTGAAAGAAGTTTTATTTTTTAATCTACGAGAGCACTTTTTAGCATCATCTATATTGTATGTGTGTGCTAAAAAAGTATTTCGTATCTAATTCCGAGTTGTTTTATGATTTTTTTTCTGCCTGTGTTTCTTTCTATCTTTTTAATGCATATTTATTGACAGTGGTGGTCATTTTGTTGCATGTCGTTCAGCCTTTATATTTTATTATCTCTCCGTGTACGTGTTTAGTATATATGTGTACACGTGTACGTGTGTAGTATGTATATATGTATTCACTGAGCTGTGTCGGAGAGGATAAACCTTGGCTTTTGACCCCGAATCTTAACCTTCAGTCGACTGGCGGAATTTGCGTTTGGCCTCTTGGGCTTCACTGAATCTGCATTGTATATCTGTATCAATGCATGTATGCATCATCCTACGTAGCATAGTCCACTTATTCACTACCCTTATATCCTCTTCATCCAACTTAAGGCACTTCTTCACCACTTTGACACTTTAAAAGTGCACTCCAAGCATTCCTGTGGCTTATCCGAGTCTTCAGTTTCCATCTACGCCCTCGTGTTCTGTTCCCTCCCACTTTTACAGTGGTTATGAATACCTCGTACGTCGTGATCATTTCTATCTTGAAAGTTTTCTCTTTGAGTGTCATGAAGTTTAGCTCCTTCAGTCTATCCAAGTAGTTTATATGTTTTGTATGCGCCTCTCTGTGCGAGCTACAGTTTGCAATTACTGGGGATGACCTCAATCACCTCTTGTTGGACCTTTCCAGTAGTGTTTTTTATATTTCCTTGCCGTTGTTCTTTCTCTATATCCTCAACAGCTTTGCATCAATTGCGAATATTTAAGAATTGATTCCTTCTGGCAGGTCGTCCACAGACACCAGAAACACTACCAGTCCCTGAGTCGTTCCTTGTGGGGACTCGGGTGGCGCCTTCAGACCAGTCTAATGCTTCACTCATTACGATGACTCCCTGTCCCTGTCTTTTATCAATTCCTTGAACCAGCGAAGCAATCTTCCCATTATTCTCCCTTCTTCCTATGTTTTTGTCTTTCAGCCTCTCGTAGCTTCATAATAGGTTCGTGAGACACGCTTTGTCTTTTCTAAACCCGTGTTTGTGTTCCGCGACAATGCCTCTCCTCTCCAGATGTTCAACCACTCTCATCGTTTATGCATTTTCTGTCGCTTTGCATGGTTTATAAAGGATGACTGACACGTGAAACAGCGATTTTTTTTATGACAACGTTTCTCTGAAGAAGAGCGAAACGTTATTATAATATAAGCTTTCTCTGTTTTAATCGCCTGTGTCATCGCCTTGTCCTCTCGTTACCACCTGTGTCAGAAATATTGACTTTAGTTTCAGTGCCTCTTGCGTGTCATCTGTTTCGAAGATGGAGTCGGCTGAATATATATTTCCAGTGTATATATCCTTCCAGTGCATATATCTTTGCTAGTGGAGTAAAAGGTTGTTCCAATTCTTATGTATATCGGCGAGTGTATGTGTGTGTGTGTTTGTCTATATACTGAACGTGTGTGTGTGTGTGTGTGTGTGTGTGTATACTTGTAAGTGTACCTGCATACTCTACGTGTGAGCGTGTGTGTATTTACTTGCGTGTGAGTGTGTGTGTGTGTGTGTGTGTGTGTGTGTGTACTCACCTAATTGTACTCACCTAATTGTGGTTGCAGGGGTCGAGACTCGGCTCCTGGCCCCGCCTCTTCGCTGTCTGCTACTGGGTCTCTGCTCTCCCTGCTCCATGAGCTTTATCATACCTTGTCTTAAAACTATGTATGGTTCCTGCCTCCACTATATCTTTCTCTAGACTATTCCACTTCCTGACTACTCTGTGGCTGAAGAAATGCTTCCTGACATCCCTTTGACTCATCTGAGTCTTCAGCTTCCAGTTGTGTCCCCTTGTTTCTGTGTTCCCTCTCTGAAACATCCTGTCACTATCTACCTTGTCAATTCCCCGCAGTATTTTGTATGTCGTTATCATGTCTAATCTGACCCTTCATTCCTCCAGTGTTGTTAGTCCTATTTCCCTCAACCTTTCTTCATAAGACAGACCCCTGAGTTGTGGAACTAACCTTGTCGCAAATGTGTATGTGTGTGTGTGTGTGTGTATGTGTGTGTGTGTGTACTTACTCATGAGTGAGTATATGTGTACTCCCTTGTGAGTATTTAAGTGGGTCTGAACTTGCTTGTGTGTGAGAGTGCTTTTACTCATGTACGTGTACTCACCCACGAGTGAATATAGATGTGTTCTCACCTGAGTGTTTACGAACGTATTGCAACGTTAGCAGCGCCAATAACACGATGTCAACAACAACAGCAGCAGCAACAACAACAACAGGAGGCCACTGGGCGCCAGACAGTCGAGTGAAGCTACACAGCATGAAGCAACTAGCAACAACAGCAAAAACAGCTGGTTCATAACAGGATTACCAGGGACGCCAGCGGCTGCCGCAGCAGTCGCAAAACCAGCAGCAGCGACAGCAGCAGTGACTAAATCAAGAGCAGCGATAAAATCAACAACAGCAGCAACAAGCCTAACAGCAGCGACATCAACAAAACCAACAGCAGTCCACGCAACAGCAAAACAAAATCAACAGCAGCCATAGCAACAGTTAAGACACAAACAGTAACTGCAAAACCAACAGCAACCACAGTAACAATGGTAAATCAGCGGCAACAGCACCTGAAACAGCATTAACAGCGTTACATGAAGTACAAGCACCATAAACAGCAGTGGCAAGGATAGTATGTAAACTGGTACGTTAGCACTGAATACACTTGATGCAGCAGTAGTAATAACAGCTTAGCAGGCACAGCAGAGCTACAGCAGGCAAACAACTCACAGCAGGCACAGCAGTAGTAAGAACAGCAGGCACAACACCAAATAACAGCAGTAACCTAGCAGGTACAGTGGCAGTAACAGCAGAAGTTTAGCGGGCATAGCAGCAGTAACAACAACAGCAGCTGTATCAACAACAGCAGCAGTAACAGTCACATCAGCACCTTAGTAGCTACGGTAACAGGAGCTGCAGCATAGTATGCACAGCATCAGTAACAAATACAGCAGATTAGTAGGAACAGCTACAGAAACAGCAGCAGCATAGAAGACATAGCAGCTGCTTAATATATGAAGAAACAGCAACAGTAGCAGATTAAAGGCACAGCAGGGGTGACTGCAACAGCTTAGCAGTCACAACAACAGTAACAACAGCGGTTTAACAGAAACAGCAAAAACAACAGCAGCTTAGCAGACACAACAGTATTAACAGCAGCAGCTTAGCAGACACAACAGTATTAACAGCAGCAGCTTAGCAGAAACAACAGCAGTAACAGCAGCAGCTTAGCAGACACAACAGCAGTAACAGCAGCAGCTTAGCAGACACAACAGCAGTAACAGCAGCAGCTTACCAGAAACAACAACAGTAACATAAACAAGTTAGCATATAAAACAACAGTAGCAACAGCAGTGTTATTATTATTATTATTATTATTATTATTATTATTATTATTATTATTATTATTAGTAGTAGTAGTAGTAGTAGTAGTAGTAGTAGTAGTAGTAGTAGTAGTAGTATTGATATCCCTGAAAGGGAACCTTTAAGAGGGTGCCTGATTTTTTCCCTTTTTTTCATTTCTCTTCCTCCCTCTTTTCGACTGTATTTCGCTCGTAACTCAAGAATGCCTCATCTGATCGCATTCACACTTTCAACACCTGCTGTGTACAGTAACGGGGGACCAAATTCTCGGAACAATTCCCAGAACATTTCGTCTCCTTCAACAGAGGCGTACCTTAATTAGGTTAGGTAAGGTTCGTCAGGAAACAGGACAAGTGTTTCCTGACGCGTGTCTTAGTCTTAGAAGAAGGTCGGTATATTTAATGGAGTGTGTTGATGCCATTTTGGCACTTAAATTCTCAAAATGGTATGGTATTACTTTACGTTGTTGCATTGTTTTATCTTGGGGCTGATGAGGGGGCTCTTGATCCAAGATATTGGACTTATCTTTTCCCCCACCCCCCTTGCTTAGATCATGTAAAAAATTCTGTTACTCAAATCGGTTTCCGGAAATATGATATCACAATACTGGAACAATACACAGAAGAGGAGACTGGAACGTATGACGACGTTTCGGTCCGACTTGGACCATTAACTTAGACTAGTTAATGATCCAAGTCAGGCCGAAACGTCGTCATAAGTTTCGGTCTTTTGTTTGGGTTATTTGTGTATTGTTCGTAATGGTCTTTATGTACACTTGAACAGCATTCTGGAATGAAAAAATATCGTAAACCGGGGTACCACTGTATTTTTAACGTCAGTGTGCCCTTAAGAGGCGCCTGAGTTTCCCTGTCTCCTAATATCATGTTCCTTTTTTTCCCTATAATCTACCTTGTCCATAATTACTATCGCATTTGCTTTGTCTGTTTTCGTAAGGTGAAGTTCAGGATCTTTCCTTAATTCAAGGTATAACTTAACAAATCTTTGAGGACAATTGTGTTCCCTCTGCAACATGGGAACTGAGGTGCCCCTTAATTAATACTACTACTACTACTACTACTACTACTACTACTACTACTACTACTACTACTAATAATAATAATAATAATAATAATAATAATAATGAATAATAATAATAATAATAATAATAATAATAATAATAATAATAATAATAATAATAATAATAATAATAATAATAAAAACATGTATATTACTAAGCCTGCATAAATCTTAATTAGAAGCTGGTAAATGTTAGAGAAAATTTTGGATTGATTTTTGCCTGCCTAGGATTCATTTTTTTTCTAAATTGGAAAAAGAACAAACTAATAAATTATACGGCTTTTTCACGCGACAATTTCCGAGTGTCACATCTGATTGGCTTCAACCCTTCCATCCTGATTATTTGACAGCGCAGCATCTGATTGGCTGCAAGCTTCATCTGCTTGTGTGTTTTGGGATGTTGGTCTTTTTGATCTCTCTGAAAGATGTGAATCAGATACGGTCTCTGAATGCTTCCACTTATCATGTTTATTGAAAGAAATTATACAATACGGAGGATATCTTTCTCTGATTGCGCAGCTACTGACATACATATTATTATTATTATTATTATTATTATTATTATTATTATTATTATTATTATTAGTAGTAGTAGTAGTAGTAGTAGTAGTAGTAGTAGTAGTAGTAGTAGTAGTAGTATTATCGTCATCATCATCATTATAATCAGCATTGTAAGTCATGCGTGTCGTAAGAGACGACTAAAATGCCGGAAGCAACAGCAACAGTATTATCCGTAACAGCCACTCAAGAAACAGAAACAACGGCAGTAACATATGAAACATGAGAAGAAACAAAAGCTACAGCTATAACAGCCACAGCAGGTCGAAAAGTAACAACAAAAGCAGCAATAGTGAGTACAGCCGCAATAGCAGTACCATATAAAACAGCAGTGAAATAAAACAGCATAAGTCGTAGCAGCAGAAATAACAGCAGTAACCGCATAAACAATTGCAACAGCAACAACGGCGTTAGCAGTTGCAATAACAATAGAAACAACGGTAGAAGCAACATCGTCAGTAACAGCAGCAATAACAGCAATAGTGACTTCAGCAGCCCCAACAGCAAGTGCATCTGCAGTATTAGTAACAACAGCAAAAACAGAAGCTGCATCAGAAAAACATGGCAACAACTGCAGCAAAAATAACAGCAGTTACAATAGCAGCAAAAAACATAGCAGCAAAAGCAGTAACAATAGCAGCAGCAACAATAACAGCAATAAAAAGAGAGAAAGAGAAGGGTAACAACAATAGAAATAGCTGCAGCAGAAGCAACAGCAGCAGCAGAAACGGCAATAACAGCAATAACAACAGCAGCTAGAAGGCAACAGGCGACAGAGAGTCGGGTTGGCGAGCGGTCAGTGTGTGCTGTGCTCCAGGCTGTGTCTGTGGTGGTGTTGACCTCTGTGTGTGTGTGTGTGTGTGTACTCACTTACATGTGGTTGCAGGAGTCCAGACACAGCTCCTGGCCCCGCCTCTTCACTGGCCACTACTGAGTTTACTCTCTGCGGGCTTCGAGAGCCTTATCGTACTTATTCTTAAAACAGTGTACGGATCCTTCCTCTTCCACTTCCTGACCTCTCTAAGGTTAAAGAAATAATTCCTAACATCCCTGTGACTCATGAGTTTTCAACTTCCAGCTGGTCTCTCCTCTTCCTGGTTCCCGTCTCTAAAGCATCCCGTCCTTGTCCGACCTATTACTTCCTTTCAGTGTCTTGTTCGTTGTTATCATATCGTCCTTCTATCCTCTAATATCATCAGGTTTAGTTAGTAAGTTTATTTAAGTACGGTTACACAAATTATCATACATATTAAAATATGTGTAAATTACCCACTAGGATAACCCCCCAAAAAAAAAAAATCAGACGCAGAGACCTATTTGGGGTCCTTAATTTCTCCTCATTTCACATATCTTTTAGTTCCGGGACTAGTCTTGTCGTCAACCTCTGCACTTTCTCCAGTTTCTTGAGATGCTTGACCATCTGTGGGCTCCATACTGGTGCCGCGTACTCCAGTATGGGCCTGACGTATGCTCTGTACCGTGTCTTGAATTACCCCCTATGAGACTCCTAAAAGTTAGTTTTACGTATGTTAGATTCACGTATTCGGATGGGGTGCGTCTCAGGTAATATGCTCGGTGCAATGCTCACCCCGAGGTCCTCCTTAATTTTGCAATTGCTGATATTTAATTCTAGTCATTTCTCAGATCAGAGCTGCAAGTTTGATCTGAGAAATGTGTGTGTGTGTGTGTGTGTGTGTGTGTGTTGACTGGGAGGGTGGGGGGAGACAGGGAGGGAGGGAGGAGGAGAAGCGGATGTTGGGTGTGGCTGAACCCCCAACACCCTCTTCCAACAACTTACCCCTCCCCCCCTCCTCTTAACCTCTATCTACCCACCTGCACACCTATCCGACCAATTACACTACCCAGAACCTGTAGGTGACCACCTACTGAACCTATAAATGCCATCTGTAATCCAGCATACCACCTGCGGCTGCCGCCTGCCATGGAATCGCCAGATGACCACCTGCCGTTACCACCTGACCAGGTACGCCACCCACTGTTGCCACCTGACGGAGGCAAACCACTCATATCTGGGTATGAGTACATAAATAGATACGTAAAGGTACCTATTTTCCCTAGAGCTGAGGCTAGGATGCCTACAACATCTTATAGATACCACTTATGTCACCTATATGGTCCGCTAACAAAAGACTCTTGTTCCAAGAGGCGTTGTATGTCAGTGCTAGGGAGATCCTAGACTCCCCTACCGTATATTTACACCTGATCCTCATTAACTGACGCAGTTTCCACCTGGCTTGCACTTAAAACAAATCGAAAATATCTAAAACCTAATTACTTTTGCAGCCAAATATTCCTTTACCAATTACCGCAACTACCACTACCACCTCCTACAACCATCACCACCTGCTACCACAACCACCACCACCTTCTGTTATCACAAGTACCACCACCTACTGTTACCACAACTACCACCACCTACTGTTACCACAACTACCACCACCTACTGTTACCACAACTACCACCACCTACTAATACCACAACTACCATCACTTACTGTTACCACAACTTACTGTTACCACAACTACCACCACCACCTACCACCACTCTAGCCACCTATCATCCCTTCCTACTACCCTACCACCTCTACTAACACTACAACAATTAACTGCATCAACCACTACCACTCACACCACAACCACCTAACCCACCATTACCACTTAAACCACCTCAACAGGACAGGTGCCAATATATCAGTTAGAGCAGAGTCAAGCAGGTGCCAAGTGACCACCTGATGTTGCTATCACTGCACTCTGCATCACCTTCACCCGCTGTCTAACTACCAGCACCTACAACAACACATACACCACCTACAGCAGAACCTACGCCACCCACACTAACTCCCACACCACCCACAGCTGCACCCACACCTACGGCAGCTCTCTCACCCATAACAACATTATACACAGCAGCACCCACACCACCTACAGCAGCACCCACACCACCTACAACAGCACCCACACCACCTACATCAGCACGAGCATCACCTACAGAAGCACTCACACCACCTACAGCAGAACCTACAGCAGCACCCACAGCACGTACAACAGTACTCACACCACATACAGCAGCACCCACACCACCTACAGCAGCACCCACACCACCTATAGCAGCACCCACACCACCTACAGCTGCACCCACACCACCTGCAGCAGCACCCACACCACCTACAGCAGCACCCACACCACCTACAGCAGCACCCACACCACCTACAACAGCACCCACAGCACGTACAACAGTACTCACACCACCTACAGCAGTACCCACACCACCTACAGCAGCACTCACACCACCTAGAGCAGCACCCACACCACCTACAGCAGCACCCACACCACCTACAGCAGCACTCACACCACCTTCAGCTGCACTCACACCACCTACAGCAGCACCCATACCACCTACAGCAGTACTCACACCACCTACAGCAGCACTCACACCACCTACAGCAGCACCCACACCACCTACAGCAGCACTCACACCACCTACAGCAGCACTCACACCACCTACAGCAGCACCCATACCACGTACAGCAGGACCCACACCACTAGCAGCAGCACCCACACCACCTACAGCAGCACTCACACCACTAGCAGCAGCACCCATACCACCAACAGCAGCACTCACACCACCTACAGCAGCACCCACACCACCTACAACAGCACCCACACCACCTACAGCTGCACTCACACCACCTACAGCAGCACCCATACCACCTACAGCAGGACCCACACCACTAGCAGCAGCACCCACACCACCTACAGCAACACCCACAACACGTAGAACAGTACTCACACCACCTACAGCAGTAATCACACCGCCAACAGCAGCACCCACACCACCTACAGCAGCACGCACACCACCTACAACAGCTCCCACACCACCTACAGCAGCACCCACACCACCTACAACAGCACTCACACCATTTACAACAGTACCCACACCACCAACAGCAGTTCCCACTCCACCTACAGCAGCACCCATACCACCTGTAGCTGCACTCACACCACCTACAGGAGCACCCACACCTCCTACAGGAGCACCCATCGCTTGCCTTCAGCATTCTATGGAGAGTTATACATTAGACACATATGCAACACTTGGGTATCTTTATTGAGGAAACGTTTCGCCACACAGTGGCTTCATCAGTCCATACAAAGTAGAAAGGTGTAAGGAGATGAGGAGTTTGAAGTAATCAGTCCCTCGGCTTGGAGTCGATGTGTTCAGTCCATCAATCTTGTAGAAAGTACAGCACAGGGCCGTAGAGGTGGCTTATATACTGTAGTCAGGTGAGGCGAAGCAGGAGGAAGCGGGGTCATAGTGGTACCATCCACTAGTCGAAGTAGGTCTTCGTCCAAAGGTTGGACAAGTGTTGAAGAATTCGTTTGTATCAAGATACCAAGATGTTGCTGTGTCAGACAGGATGTAGATGAATGGTTTAGAGGGACTGATTACCTCAAACTCCTTCTCTCCTTACATCTTTCTACTTTGTATTGGACTGATGAAGCCACTGTGTGGCGAAACGTTTCCTCAATAAAGATACCCAAGTGTTGCATATGTGTCTAATTTATAACTTGTCGGTTCTCTGAACCATTCATCTACATCCTGTCTGACACAGCAACATCTTGGGATCTTGATACAAACGAATTCTTCAACACTTGTCCAACCTTTGGACGAAGACCTACTTCGACTAGTGGATGGTACCACTATGACCCCGCCTCCTCCTGCTTCGCCTCACCTGAGTACAGTATATAAGCCACTTCTACGGCCCTGTGCTGTACGTTCTACAAGATTGATGGACTGAACACATCGACTCCAGGCCGAGGGACTGATTACTTCAAACTCCTCCTCTCCTTACACCTTTCTACTTTGTATTGGACTGATGAAGCCACTGTGTGGCGAAACGTTTCCTCAATAAAGATACCCAAGTGTTGCATATGTGTCTAATTTATAACTTGTCGGTTCTCTGAACCATTCATCTACATTCTATGGAGAGGGAGCATGGACACAGGGGTCATCCCACACTCACTAAAAACAACAGACATAGCCCCACTCTACAAAGGTGGCACTAAAGCAATTGCAAAGAACTACAGACCGATAGCACTAACATCCCATATCATAAAAATCTTTGAGAGGGTTCTAAGACGCAAGATCACCAACCAACTAGATACCCATAAATTACACAACACAGGGCAACACGGGTTTAGAGCAGGTCGCTCCTGCCTGTCCCAGCTACTGGACCACTACGACAAGGTCCTGGATGCTGTTGAGGATAAACAAAATGCAGATGTGGTATACACAGACTTTGCAAAAGCTTTCGACAAGTGTGATAAAGGAATAACAGGAAAAGTTGGTAGATGGATCTATAACTTCCTAACAAATAGAACACAAAGAGTAATAGTAAAAAGAGTAAAGTCCCACGCTACCACGGTGAAAAGCTCTGTTCCACAGGGCACAGTACTCGCTCCCATTCTATTCCTCATCCTCATTTCTGACATAGACAGAGATGTAAGCCATAGCTCCGTGTCTTCCTTTTCGGATGACACCCGGATTGGCATGGCAGTGACCTCCGTTAAAGACACTGAAAAACTCCAAACGGACATCAACCAAATCTTCAAATGGGCCACTCAAAACAATATGAAGTTCAACGAGGAGAAATTTCAACTACTCAGATATGGAAAACTTGAGGAAATAAAAAATGTATCAAGGTATACGACAAATTCTAACCATACAATAGAGCCGAAAAGAAATGTGAAGGTCTTGGGAGTGATATTGTCAGAGGATCTCGCCTTTAAAGACCACAACAATGTATCTACCTTATCGGCTAGGAAAATGATAGGATGGATAATGAGAACCTTCAAAACTAGGGACACCACCCATGATGACACTCTTGAAATCACTTGTTCTCTCTAGACTGGAATATTGCTGTACACTAACGGCCCCCTTCAAGGCTGGCGACATTGCTGCCCTGGAGAGTGTACAAAGAACTTTCACAGCACACATAAGTACGATAAAGCACCTAAATTACTGGGAACGGTTGAAGGTCCTTGATCTGTATTCCCTGGAACGCAGGCGAGAGAGATACGTGATAATATACACTTGGAAAGTCCTAGAAGCATTGGTACCAAACCTGCACACGAAAATCACTCCCTATGAAAGCAAAAGACTCGGCAAGAGATGCAACATTTCCCCGATGAAAAGAAGGGGCGCCACGAGTACACTGAGAGATAACACCATAAGTGCTGTTCAACTGCCTCCCAGCATACATTAGGGGGATTACCAATAGACCCCTGGCTGTCTTCAAGAAGGCACTGGACAGGCACCTAAAGTCAGTACCAACCGGGCTGTGGTTCGTACGTCAGTTTGCGTGCGGCCGGCAGTAACAGCTTGGTTGATCAGACCCTGATCCACCATGAGGCCTGGTCTCAGACCGAGCCGCGGGGGCGTTGACCCCCGAAACTCTCTCCAGGTAAACCTACAGCAGCCCCTACACCACCTACAGCAGCACCCACACCACCTACAGCAGCACCCACACCACCTACAGCAGCCCCTACACCACCTACAGCAGCACCCACACCACCTACAGCAGCACCCACACCACCTACAGCAGCACCCACACCACCTACAGCAGCACCCACACCACCTACAGCAGCACCCACTCCACCTACAGCAGCACCCACACCACCTACAGCAGCACCCACTCCACCTACAGCAGCACCCACTCCACCTACAGCAGCACCCACACCACCTACATCAGCACCCACACCACCTACAGCAGCACCCACACCACCTACAGCAGCACCCACACCACCTACAGCCGCACCCACTCCACCTACAGCAGCACCCACACCACCTACAGCAGCACCCACACCACCTACAGCAGCACCCACACCACCTACAGCAGCACCCACACCACCTACAGCAGCACCCACACCACCTACAGCAGCACCCACTCCACCTACAGCAGCACCCACTCCACCTACAGCAGCACCCACACCACCTACAGCAGCACCCACTCCACCTACAGCAGCACCCACTCCACCTACAGCAGCACCCACACCACCTACATCAGCACCCACACCACCTACAGCAGCACCCACACCACCTACAGCAGCACCCACACCACCTACAGCAGCACCCACTCCACCTACAGCAGCACCCACTCCACCTACAGCAGCACCCACACCACCTACATCAGCACCCACACCACCTACAGCAGCACCCACTCCACCTACAGCAGCACCCACTCCACCTACAGCAGCACCCACACCACCTACAGCAGCACCCACTCCACCTACAGCAGCACCCACACCACCTACAGCAGCACCCACTCCACCTACAGCAGCACCCACTCCACCTACAGCAGCACCCACACCACCTACATCAGCACCCACACCACCTACAGCAGCACCCACACTACCTACAGCAGCACCCACACCACCTACAGCAGCACCCACACCACCTACAGCAGCACCCACACCACCTACAGCAGCACCCACTCCACCTACAGCAGCACCCACACCACCTACAGCAGCACCTACACCACCTACAGCAGCACCCACTCTACCTACAGCAGCACCCACACCACCTACAGCAGCACCCACTCCACCTACATCAGCACCCACTCCACCTACAGCAGCACCCACACCACCTACAGCAGCACCCACACCACCTACAGCAGCACCCACTCCACCTACAGCAGCACCCACACCACCTACAGCAGCACCCACTCCACCTACAGCAGCACCCACACCACCTACATCAACACCCACACTACCTACAGCAGCACCCACACCACATACAGCAGCACCCACACCACCTACAGCGCACCCACCCACCTACAGCAGCACCCACACCACCACAGCAGCACCCACCACCTACAGCAGCACCCACTCCACCTACAGCAGCACCCACACCACCTACAGCAGCACCCATCCACCTACAGCAGCACCCACACCACCTACAGCAGCACCACTCCACCTACAGCAGCACCCACTCCACCTAAAAGCAGCACCCACCCACCTACAGCAGCACCCACACCACCTACAGCAGCACCCACACCACCTACAGCAGCACCCACACCACCTACAGCAGCACCCACCCACCACAGCAGCACCACCCACCACAGCAGCACCCACACCACCTACAGCAGCACCCACCCACCCACAGCAGCACCCACACCACCTACAGCAGCACCCACCCACCTACAGCAGCACCACCCACCACAGCACACACAGCACCCACACCACCTACAGCAGCACCCCACCACCTACACAGCACCCACCCACCACAGCAGCACCCACCCACCACAGCACCCACCCACCACAGCAGCACCCACACCACCTACAGCAGCACCCACACCACCTACAGCAGCACCCACTCCACCACAGCAGCACCCACACCACCTACAGCAGCACCCACACCACCTACAGCAGCACCCACTCCACCCAGCAGCACCCACACCACCTACAGCAGCACCCACACCACCTACAGCAGCACCCACCCACCTACAGCAGCACCCACACCACCTACAGCAGCACCCACCCACCTACAGCAGCACCCACACCACCTACAGCAGCACCCACACCACCTACAGCAGCACCCACACCACCTACAGCGCACCCATCCACCTACAGCACCTCACCCACCTCACAGCAGCACCTCACTCCACCTGAAGCAGCACCCACTACCACCTATAGGTACCACCACCTCAGCACACCTAGTACCACCACCTCAGCCACCACCTACAGCAGCACCTACACCACCTACAGTAGCACCGACACCACTACAGCAGCACCACAGTCCACTCCTCAGCAGCACCACTACACTACACTGCACCACCCACTCCACAGCAGACCACTCCACCTACAGCACCACAACTACCACGCACCCACTACCACCTACAGGCACCCACTCCACCTACAGCAACCCACTCACCTACATCAGCACCCACTCCACCACAGCAGCACCACACCCACCACGCAGCACCCACCCACCTCAGCCCACCACCTACAGCAGCACACCACCCACCTACCAAGCAGCACCTCACCCACCTACAGCAGCACCCACTCACCCCTACAGCAGCACCCACACCACCTACAGCAGCACCTACCCACCTACAGTAGCACCCCCACCTACAGCAGCACCCACCCACCACAGAGCACCCACTCCACCTACAGCAGCACCCACCCACCTACAGCAGCACCCACCACCTCAGCGCACCCACCCACCTACATGCAGCACCCACCCACCTACATCAGCACCTTACACCACTCACAGCAGCACCACACCACCTACAGCAGCACCCACCACCTACAGCAGCACCACCCATCTACAGCAGCACCACTACCACCTCAGCAGCACCACCACCTACAGCAGCACCCTACCCACCTACAGCAGCACCACACCACCTACAGCAGCACCCACCCACCTACAGCAGCACCACTCCACCTCAGCAGCACCACACCTACAGCAGCACCCACCCTCACAGCACCTCCACAGCAGCACCCACACCACCTACAGCAGCACCCACCCACCTACAGCAGCACCACACCACCTACAGCAGCACCACACCACCTACAGCAGCACCCACCCACCTACAGCAGCACCCACACCACCTACATGCAGCACCCACCCACCTACAGCAGCACCCACACCACCTACAGCAGCACCACCCACCTCAGCAGCACCCACCCACCTACAGCAGCACCCACCCACTCCACAGCAGCACCCACACCACCTACAGCAGCACCCACACCACCTACAGCAGCACCCATCCACCTACAGCAGCACCCACTCCACCTACAGCAGCACCCACTCCACCTACAGCAGCACCACACCACCACATCAGCCCCACTAGCAGCACCCACACCACCTACAGCAGCACCCACACCACCTACAGCAGCACCCACTCCACCTACAGCAGCACCCACACCACCTACAGAGCACCACTCCACCTACAGCAGCACCCACACCACCTACATCAGCACCACACCACCTGACAGCAGCACCCACACCACTACAGCAGCACCACATCATCCTACAGCAGCACCTACTCCACTACAGCATGCACCCACACCACCTACAGTGACATCTCACTATCTACCACGCAGACATTACCATCATAGCACCCACACCACCTATAGCAGCACCCATGTCTTCCACCTGACAGCAGCACCCACCCACCTTTACCACGCAGCACCCACAAACCTAAACAGCACCCACTACCACTTTTCATCAGCACCTCACTACCACCTACAGCAGCACTCACTCCACTTACCAGGGGGCACCCACACCACCCACAGCAGCACTCACTCCCCTCCACAGCAGCACCCACACCACCTAGCAGCACCATCCACCTACAGCATCCCACACCACCTACATCAGCACCTCATCCACCTACAGCAGCACCCACACCACCTACCCGCAGCATCCCACACCACCTACATAGCAGCACCACTCACCTTCAGCAGCATCCCACACACCTGATGATGTGTACCATCTGCACCTCATGTCTTACCACCTGATGATGTGTACCATCTGCACCTCATGTCTTACCACCTGATGATGTGTACCATCTGCACCTCATGTCTTACCACCTGATGATGTGTACCATCTGCACCTCATGTCTTACCACCTGATGATGTGTACCATATGCACCTTATGTCTTACCACGTGATGATGTGTACCATCTGCACCTCATGTCTTACCACGTGATGATGTGTACCATCTGCACCTCAAGTCTTACCACGTGATGATGTGTACCATCTGCACCTCATGTCTTACCACGTGATGATGTGTACCATCTGCACCTCATGTCTTACCACGTGATGATGTGTACCATCTGCACCTCATGTCTTACCACCTGATGATGTGTACCATCTGCACCTCATGTCTTACACCTGATGATGTGTACCATCTGCACCTCATGTCTTACCACCTGATGATGTGTACCATCTGCACCTCATGTCTTACCACGTGATGATGTGTACCATCTGCACCTCATGTCTTACCACGTGATGATGTGTACCATCTGCACCTCATGTCTTACCACGTGATGATGTGTACCATCTGCACCTCATGTCTTACCACGTGATGATGTGTACCATCTGCACCTCATGTCTTACCACGTGATGATGTGTACCATCTGCACCTCATGTCTTACCACGTGATGATGTGTACCATCTGCACCTCACGTCTTACCACCTGATGATGTGTACCATCTGCACCTCATGTCTTACCACGTGATGGTGTGTACCATCTGCACCTCATGTCTTAACACCTGATGATGTGTACCATCTGCACCTCATGTCTTACCACCTGATGATGTGTACCATCTGCACCTCATGTCTTACCACGTGATGATGTGTACCATCTGCACCTCATGTCTTACCACGTGATGATGTGTACCATCTGCACCTCATGTCTTACCACGTGATGATGTGTACCATCTGCACCTCATGTCTTACCACGTGATGATGTGTACCATCTGCACCTCATGTCTTACCACGTACACAGCGTACAGCTGCAAGCCAGGAAAACACTGAAATACGTAATCATTCACGTAAGAGTCTCTGGGATGTGCATAATGCAGTTTCGATGAACGTCTTTGAGTGTAAACAAGGCAGGTCGCAGATATAAATACAATAAATAATTTTTCCAGCTCTTTATTTTTAAATGCGCAAATTGCTGGGCTACAATCGTTTCCCAATAAAATGATTAAAATTTTGGGGCTTTCAATATGATCGGACAATATTAAACCATCCGTCTGTATCATCTACAGTAGCTAGGAATATGAATCCTGTTTGGTACAGGACGGAGCTAAACACTGTCGTAAGGTTTCTCTTCTAAGTGCAGTTGTTTATTCTTTATTCGTGTCTTCGTCCTTAATTGTAACTCCGTGGTCGGTCATATCAAATAGTAATGAATGATTCTGTCTCTGAGCCGACTCCTTTGCCGTGTGGCGGTCCTCAGGGCTCTGTTGTTGAGCCTCTGTTGTTTACTGTTGATGTTCGTGGCTTAGCCTTACTCTTGGATGGCCCTGGGGTTGACTTATTGTTTTTATTCTAACTATACAAGTGACTGCTTCCAGGTTTCTTAACAGCGCTCAAGAATAACTTTATCCCAGAAAAAATATTATTATTATTATTATTATTTATTGTTTTTGTTACTACTACTACTACTACTACTACTACTACTACTACTACTACTACTACTACTACTACTACTACTACTACTACTACTACTACTACTACTACTACTACTACACTACTACTACTACTACTACTACTACTACTACTACTACTACTACTACTACTACTACTACTACTACTACATTACTACTACTACTACTACTACTACATACTACTACTACTACTACTACTACTACTACTACTACTACTACTACTACTACTACTACTACTACTACTACTACTACTATATACTACTACTACTACTACTACTACTATACTACTATACTACTACTACTACTACTACTATACTACTACTACTACTACTTACTACACTATACTACTATCTACTACTACTACTACTACTACTACTACTACTACTACTATACTACTACTACTACTACTACTACTACTACTACTACTACTATTTACTACTACTACTACTATTACTACATCATACTACTACTACTACTACTACTACTACTATACTACTACTACTACTACTACTACTACTACTACTACTATACTACTACTACTACTACTACTACTACTACTACTACTATACTACTACTACTACTACTACTACTACTACACTACTTACTATTACTACACTACTACTACTACTACTACTACTACTACTACTACTACTACTATTACTACTACTACTTATATACTATTACTACTAAATTATACTACTACTACTACTACTACATTACTACTACTACTACTACTACTATTACTACTACTACATACTACTACTACTACTACTACTACTACTACTACTACTACTACTACTACTACTACTACTACTACTACTACTACTATACTACTACTACTATACTACTACTACTACTATACTACTACTACTACTACACTACTACTACTACTACTACTACTACTACTACTACTACTACTACTATATTACTACTACTACTACTACTACTACTACTACTACTACTACTACTACTACTATACTACTACTACTACTACTACTACTACTACTACTACTACTACTACTACTACTACTATACTACTACTACTACTACTACTACTACTACTACTATACTACTACTACTACTACTACTACTACTACTACTACTACTACTACTACTACTACTACTACTACTACTACTATACTACTACTACTACTACTACTACCTATACACTACTACTACTACTACTACTACTACTACTACTACACTACTACTACTACACTACTACTACTTACACTACTACTACTACTTACTACTACTACTACTACTACTAATACACACTACTACTACTACTACTACACTACTATCTACTTACTAACTACTACTACTACTACTAATAATAATAATAATAATGTATTATTATTAATATACGGAAGATAATAATGAATGATCGGAGGAAGTGGATAAAGAGCCCTTCACCGGTGTTAATGCACCTTACATCAAGGGAACGGAAATCATGCTTGGAAAAAGTATTCTAAAATATTAATATAAGAATAACGGAAGTTGGATCGAGCCTCCAGTACTCCCTGTATCCAAGAAATTTGGAGCTGCTCCACTCCTCCCTCCACTTGAAATCAATCCCGATTATCTCCCATTTTCCTTCCCCACGCCTCCCTCAAGCGTTTTATGACCCCTACTGGTTTTGCGCCACCCATGGCGGTGTCCCATAACGATGCAAAGGTGATTTTGTTTATTGCCAGGAAAGGTGCATTTGTTGCTACTCTAGGGACGCAACACACCTCACCTGACGCATTAATCCCTCTGTAATGCCATCCCACAACTGGCTATATACACCTGAAGCTCTATGCCTGAAGAGATTAAATTGTTGTAATCATAACCATAATTTTTAAAGAGGTGGACTGGTAAGCCAGCGGAAGGCCTCGGTCAGACGACCAAAAACTCCAGCGGCTGGTCAGGAAACACTTGTCCTGTTTTAATGACAATTCTTACCTACCTAACCTATGTCTGAGCGTATATACACCTGGGGCTGTATATGTCCGAATATACATCTGGAGATGCATATACACTTGGATGTGTATATCTGCGTATATGCACCTAGAGGTGTATATCACTCAGTGTATATGCATCTAGTGGTGTATTATTCTGTGAATGCACACATATTTGTATATATATCTCTTCACCGTAAATACACATCGTGGTGGATATCTCTCTGTTCATACACTCTCAGAGTTGACTGGTGGAGTACAGGTGATATGTAGCCTTAATGACCCTTATGTTGAGGCTAGGCTTGAAACTAACAAAGCAACGGAAACTAAGGGTGCACAGCAGACAAGACTCAACTGCAGATAGGAAATATACAGAGACGTTTCGCCCGTTGGCTGAAAACGCCTGTCCACAGGCAGAACGTGTCAGTGAAGTTTCTCTCTAGGATTGTGTCTATTTCATCTAACTAAAGTTACCATTCGTGAGTTTTACGAAGTAATATTTTTTTTAAATGTGTCTTTTATTCTTTAATTACTCAGGTGCATTAAACACACATCACGGACCCACTCTAGTCGGGTCCACTCACCGACGTACAGTGTTTTATTGTGCTTTACACGTATGTGTGTTTTGGTATCTATTTCCTTCACTTCCCCTTCCTTCCTTATACGTTATAGAACTGAAGAGCTGTGGCGGAAATATAGAAATGCACCCTCCCTATATATATATATATATATATATATATATATATATATATATATATATATATATATATATATATATATATATATATATATATATATATATATATATATATATATATATATATATATATATATTATATTGTATGAAACTATGTGTGTGTGTGAGTGTGTACAGACACAAACACACACACACACACACACACACACACACACACACTGCTTCTTGTTCATCTTATTCCATTAGGGTAATTCCCTCACATTAGTCACGCTGAGACATCTACATTTCACCTCTTTTGTCCGTCAAGGTTTTTAGGCTCGTGACTTTTAATGTCTTTGTGAAGCCGCCATACTATTAAATATATTATTATCTCTTACTGTATTATCTATTCGTTTATAATACATTTATTGCGTTATGATAACTTTACTCAAGGGATAATCCTGCAATGTATTCAAAGAATTGATGAAAATCTCTAATTCCATTGATCAGGAGTCATTCAGTGAAATCAAAGCGAAATCAAAGTGAAATTTTAGACAGTGTACAAGCGTATATACACTCACAGTTGTGTGTGTGTGTATGTTTGCCTGTCTGAGTGTGTGTATGAGTGCGATACATTCTTGTGTTTACACTCCGTGTATGTGAAACTCGCTGTGTATATCCCTTAGAGTTACTGTCCGCCTCGTCGTGTGAGATTGAGTGGTAGCAGAAGAGGAATGTTCAATTGGCTTCAGTGAGAAATCGAAACAGTTTTCCTCCATGCCTTTTTGACTCTTCTCCGAGACTTTGGGTCCCCACAATCTGCACTAGAGGTGGATCCTAGTTCTATGAAATAGAAACATATTAAATTATATTTCGTGCAAAACATTACACACTTGGTCATACGCATATATATATATATATATATATAAATATATATATATATATATATATATATATATATATATATATATATATATATATATATATATATATACAGTAAGCCAAAATTTGTGTATGTAATAATTTCGCAAAAATAATTCCGAAGCTAAAGAAAAAAAATATATTTGATTGTGCTTGTTTATCATTAAATTATTGTAAGCTTATCTAAAATATATTTAGTTTGATTACGCTATATTAAATTGCGCTTGTTATAATAAGGTTATGTAAGTTTTCTAAGGTTCTTTTGGAACGAAATTAATAATTTTTACATTAACAAAAATGAAAAAAAAAAAAAAACATATATTTAAACGTATAAGAGAAAATGTTAGAAAGGACCAAATTTTAAATGAGTTCTTGCTAATTGACCAGTTTTACCTATTAGGCACGACATATATATATATATATATATATATATATATATATATATATTATTTTTTTTTTTATTAACACATCGGCCGATTCCCACCAAGGCAGGGTGGCCCGAAAAAGAAAAACTTTCATCATCATTCACTCCATCACTGTCTTGCCAGAAGGGTGCTTTACACTACAGTTATAAAACTGCAACATTAACACCCCTCCTTCAGAGTGCCGGCACTGTACTTCCCATCTCCAGAACTCAAGTCCGGCCTGCCGGTTTCCCTGAATCCCTTCATAAATGTTACTTTGCTCACACTCCAACAGCACGTCAAGTATTAAAAACCATATGCCTCCATTCACTCCTATCAAATACGCTCACACATGCTTGCTGGAAGTCCAAGCCCCTCGCACACAAAACTTCCTTTACCCCTCCCTCCAACCTTTCCTAGGCCGACCCCTACCCCGCCTTCCCTCCACTACAGATTTATACACCTCGAAGTCACTCTGTCTCGTTCCATTCTCTCTACATGTCCAAACCACCTCAACAACCCCTCCTCAGCTTCTGGACAATCGTTTTGGTAACCCCTGCACCTCCTCCTAATTTCCAAACTCCGAATTCTCTGCATTATATTCACACCACACATTGACCTCAGACATGACATCTCCACTGCCTCCAGCCTTCTCCTCGTTGCAACATTCATCACCCATGCTTCACACCCATATAAGAGCGTTGGTATAACTATACTCTCATACATTCCCTCTTTACTTCCATAGACAAGGTTCTTTGTCTCCACAGACTCCGAAGTGCTCCACTCACCCTTTTCCCTCATCAATTCTATGATTCACCTCATCCTTCATAGACCCATCCGCCGACATGTCCACTCCCAAATATCTGAATACATTCACCTCCTCCATACTCTCTCCTCCAATCTGATATCCAATCTTTCGTCACCTATTCTTTTTGTTATCCTCATCACCTTACTCTTTCCTATATTCACTTTCAATTTTCTTCTTTTACACACCCTACCAAATTCATCCACCAACCTCTGCAGCTTCTCTTCAGAATCTCCCAAAAGCACAGTGTCATCAGCAAAAGCAACTGTGACAACTCCCACTTTGTATTTGCTTTATCTTTTAGCCCAACACCTCTTGCCAAGACCCTCGCATTCACTTCTCTTACAACCCCATCTATAAATATATTGAACAACCACGGTGACATCACACATCCTTGTCTAAGGCCCACTTTTACTGGGAAATAGTCCCCTTCCCTCCTACACACTCTAACCTGAGCCTCACTATCCTCATAAAACTCTTCACTGCTTTCAGTAACCTTCCTCCTATTCCATACACCTGCAACATCTGCCACATTGCCCCCTATCTACCCTATCATACGCCTTTTCCAAATCCATAAATGCCACAAAAACATCTTTACCCTTATCCAAATACTGTTCACCTATATGTTTCACTGTAAACACTTGGTCTACACACCCCTACCTTTCCTAAAGCCCCCTTGTTCATCTGCTATCCTGCTTTCTGTTTTACTCTTAATTCTTTCAATAATAACTCTACCATACACTTTACCAGGTACACTCAACAGACTTATTCCCCTATAATTTTTGCACTCTCTTTGTCCCCTTTGCCTTTATACAAAGGAACAATACACGCTCTCTGCCAATCCCTAGGTACCTTACCCTCTTCCATACATTTATTAAATAATAGCACCAACCACTCCAAAATTATATCCCCACCTGCTTTTAACATTTCTATCTTTATCCCATCAATCCCAGCTGCCTTACCCCTTTCATTCTACCCACTGCCTCACGAACTTCCCTACACCCACAACTGGCTCTTCCACACTCCTACAAGATGTTATTCCTCCTTGCCCTACACACGAAATCACAGCTTCCTGTCTTCATCAACATTTAACAAATCCTCAAAATATTCTCTCCATCTTCCCGATACCTCTAACTCTCCATTTAATAACTCTCCTCTCCTATTTTTAACTGTCAAATCCATTTGTTCTCTAGGCTTCCTCAACTTATTAATCTCATTCCAAAACTTTTCTTATTTTCAACAAAATTTGCTGATAACATCTCACCCACTCTCTCATCTGCTCTCTTTTACATTGCTTCACCACTTTTAACCTCTCTTTTCTCTCCATATACTCTTCCCTCCCTTGCATCACTTTACTTTTAAAAACCTCTCATGCTAATTTTTCTCCTTACTACTCTTTACATAATCATTCCACCATCTTCGCTTCTTCCTCCTGCACCCACTCGCCTGTAACCACAAACTTCGCTGAACACTCTAACATTACATTTTTAAATCTACCCCATACATTTCAGGTCATACACGCTTATTATACCCATTTTCCATCCGACCCTTATTTTAACACATAATCCTTAATTAACTACTTTATATATAATATATATATATTATATATATATTATTAATCCAACGCTAATTTAATTTATCCTAATCCAAAATTAATATATATTTAGATAAGTTTACAAATAAAATTAATAATAAAAAATCAAACACAATGAAATATATTTTTTTCGTTAGGTTCAGAATGATTTTTGCGAAATTACTGCATACACAAATTTTCGCTTGCCTCCTTAAGTAGTACTGATTCTATGTCATTACTAAATGCACCTGACTCAGTGAATGATTTGTACAGCAAGGTCACTGAAGAAGCCCGGTTTAAATATTGAATAAACCGAAGAGAAAATATATATATATATATATATATATATATATATATATATATATATATATATATATATATATATATATATATATATATATATATATATATATATACCGATGCATATATGCATGAACCCATATAGTATACACATAAACACACTCACAGGTAAAATAATGATAAACCTTTGGAGATAAAAGGTATATAATACCGACACGATGGAAAAATCAGCA
This sequence comes from Cherax destructor, assembly GCA_009830355.1. Lineage (NCBI taxonomy): Eukaryota > Metazoa > Arthropoda > Malacostraca > Decapoda > Parastacidae > Cherax > Cherax destructor. Next base: position 158,074 of record WNWK01002037.1, read on the forward strand.
CAAATTCAGTATAATGCTATCCTTCATTGACAACGTTTCGCCCACACTGTGGTTTTTATCGAGTTATAAACTTGATAAAGCCCACTGTGTAGGCAAAACGTAGTCAATAAAGGATCACATTATACTGCATTTGTGTTTATTTTCCATAACAAATCTTGAAAGAGTTCCGAAAAAAAACTACAAAATTAGCATTGCTTTGTGGTACCAAGTGTAACAAGTAGTCATAACTTTAACCTAATTAAAAATAAAAAAATTTGAGTGGAAGTTGTAATACATTTATTAACAATCAGTTTGGATAATATATTCATAGCATAAACGCAAGTGTCAAAACCACTGTGAATTTAATTTTTTTTTTTTTTTGCAAACTTTCTTATTTTGTGACTGAGCTGAGACACTATGGGAAATTACTGAGTTATCCTTTAGTACAAATTATATTATTTTCCGCGATATTCCTTATCCAAATTAATTATAACGTTTCCAACTTTCCACTGTGGCAATTTTATTATTTTTTTTTGTTCCATTCCTTTCACAAAAGATTCATTGTTCTTTTTTAGTAATGGTGCCTAAGTACGCTTTGAAGCAGTTCTTTTAGAATTTTCAAAATCTAAATTGTGATATATTTTTCTCCCTTGCGCTTCAATGAGTACAATTTTAGGGATTTTTAGGCGTTCCTGATAATGTAGGTGTTTGGGAGACGATGCGGGCACATTCTCTGGGTTTGTCCTCATATAGAAACTTGTCCTCCAATTTGGGCATCGACTTTCACGTGTATTGGCCGGGTGATTATTTCTGCATGAACATACTTTCTACCGATATTTTTTTTTAATCTCGGTTAAGTTACGTAAACTTTAAGTTAATCTAGATATGGTTAGGTTAGGTTAGTTAGGTTCGCTTACGTTAGATTAAGTTTAGTATGTTTTTGTTTGGAAAGGTGCTTGTTATCCATCCAATAACTTTATTTTCACATACGGTCAGAGATTTATTCACGATAGCTTATGTATTTTTATGTGTAAAATCTGGGAAAAAGAAGAATTTTACATTTAGGTATAAACATTTTCAAGATTTTAATTTGCTGATTATTAATCTCTGCCTGATTAGTTTTAAAGATGTATATCTATCTGCACCTATATCATTCATCCGTTTGAACACATTTTATGTGTTATTATCACACTTGCTGAGAGCTATCGCAAAATATATTTTAATATCGAGATTTAATTTTTCAGAACAGTAGAATTTTCAAAAAAAAATTATTTTTAAAACCTACGATGTGCTTAAAAATTTATATGACCCTGATTAATAATTGCCTAAATTAATGTTGATGACTGTATCTGTACGATCCCTGGTACAAAATATGATTTATTTATGTAGGACATTAAAAATGAACCTTTATTAAAAGTAATAATAGCACAAACACAGCATTGGATCTGACCAGGTGATGAATGCATTGTTGTTTTTCATGTAAAATATATTAATAATCGTATTTGCTGGGTAAAAGCTATGAAGTGGGTGACATGGAAAATATGTGATTGAAAGAAGCATAATAAAGTCAAGTTGAATGAAAAATCGTGTTGACTATAATTAATGCATCAAGCTGGATGCATTCACTGTGGTGGTGGCATTGATGTCAGAAGACTAGTGTGGCAAAAATGGAGTGGGGAAAGATTAATGCAGACCACAACAATGTGTCTATCGCATCTGCTAGAAAAAATGATAAGATGGATAACGAGAACCCTCAAAACTAGGGACGCTAAGCCCATCGAATCGCTTGTTATCTCTAGGATGGATTACTGCTGTACACTAACTGCCCCCTTCAAGACAGGCGAAATTGCTGACCTGGAGAGTGTACAAAGAACTTTCATGGCACTAATAAGTACGATAAGGCACCTAATTTACTGGGAACGGTTGAAGTCCCTTGATTTGCATTCCTTGGAACGCAGGCGAGAAAGATACATGATAATATACACTTGGAAAATCCAAGAGGGAATGGTACCAAACTTGCACAAGAAAATCACTCCCTATGATAGCAAAAGACTCGACACGAGATGCAACAATTTCCCCAATGAAAAGCAGGAGCGCCACGAGTACGCTAAGAGACAACACAGTAAGTGTCAGAGCCCCAAGACTGTTCAACTGCCTCCCAGCATACATAAGGGGGATTACCAACAGACCCCTGTTTGTCCTCAAGAAGGCGCTGGGGAGGCAGATAAAGTGAGTAGCTGATCAGCCGGGCTGTAGTTCTTACGTCAGTTTGCGAGCGGCCATCAGTAACAGCCTGGTTTATAATAATTTCATAATAAATTAAATTAAATTTTGCTTGTTATAATAAGGTTAGGTAAGTTTCCTAAGGTTCTTTTGGTACAAAATTATTAATTTTTAGATAAACATAAATGGAAAATATATCTTTAAACGAATAGGAGAAAATTTTAGGATTTAATTTTAAATGAGTTCTTGCTAATTGACCAATTTTACGTATTCGGCACGACACACACACACAGGCAGGAACCATACATAGTTTTAAGACGAGGGTTGATAAAGCTCATGGAGCAGGGAGAGAGAGGACCTAGTAGCAATCAGTGAAGAGGCGGGGCCAGGAGCTACGACTCGACCACTGCAACCACAAATAGATGAGTACAAATAGGTGAGTACGCACACATACACACACACACACACACACACACACACATATATATACATATATATATATATGTATATATATATATATATATATATATATATATATATATATATATATATATATATATATATATATATATATATATATATGTCGTGCCGATTAGGTAAAACTTGCGATTTTGGCTTAAATAGCAACGCTCTTCTTGCCATATAAGACAAGTGAAAATTTGTGTATGCAATAATTTCGCCAAAATCATTCTGAACATAACGAAAAAATATATTTCATTGTGTTTGTTTATTATTAAATTAATTTTAACGTATCTAAAATATATTTTGTTGGGTTAGGGTAAATTAAATTGCGCTTGTGTAATAAGGTTAGGTAGGTTTTCAAAGTTTCTCTTGGTACAAAATTATAAATTTTGACATTAACATAAATGAAAAAAATATATCTTTAAACGTATAAGAGAAAATTTTAGAAAGGACTTAATTTTAGATGAGTTCTTGCTAATTGACCAGTTTTACCTAATCGGCACGACATATATATATATATATATATATATATATATATATATATATATATATATATATATATATATATATATATATATATATGTCGTGCCGATTAGGTAAAACTTGAGATTTTGGCTTAAATAGCAACGCTCTTCTTGCCATATAAGACAAGTGAAAATTTGTGTATGCAATAATTTCGCCAAAATCATTCTGAACATAACGAAAAAAATATATTTCATTGTGTTTGTTTATTATTAAATTAATGTTAACGTATCTAAAATATATTTAGTTGGGTTAGGCTAAATTAAATAGCGCTTGTTGTAATAAGGTTAGGTAGGTTTTCAAAGTTTCTCTTGGTACAAAATTATAAATTCTTACATTAACATAAATGAAAAAATATATCTTTAAACGTATAAGAGAAAATTTTAGAAAGGACTTAATTTTAGATGAGTTCTTGCTAATTGACCAGTTTTACCTAATCGGCACGATATATATATATATATATATATATATATATATATATATATATATATATATATATATAGAGGTTTGCTAGTGTGAAACAAAGGTGGTGGAGGTGGTGGAGAGTGAGGGAGTGTAGACACCCACGTGATATCACATTACTGCACTATCCTTGCTGCCTCGGCCAAATATACTGTGACTTGTGCTGGTGAAGAGGAGTCAGCTGAACGCGTGCTGGGTGGGGGTGGACTCCGGTAGGGGAGGGGAAGTGCAGGTTGAAAGGGAGAAGAGGGACGAGGAGAGGGGTAGCGAGAAGAGAAAGGGAAAAACGGGAAGGGTGTAGGGGGAAGTGAAGGTTCTGGAAGAAGATAATGGAGGAATGATGGGTATGGAAGAAATAAGGATGATAAGTGGGAGAGGTGAACAAAAAGAATAGAGAGAGAGAGAGAGAGAGAGAGAGAGAGAGAGAGAGAGAGAGAGAGAGAGAGAGAGAGAGAGAGAGAGAGAGAGAGAAAGAGAAACCAGGAGCTGGAAGATTACCACAAGAGAATAAAGACAGAGAGAGAGAGAAGCCATTACCATTTATATTCTCCATAAAGTGGAGTAAAGATCAAGTGTGTCATCTTCTTCATGGGGCTGATACTTGGCACCAGACCAGAGCCATTTGTCACTTGTATACTGAATCGCAAAAGTGAACCCGTGCCCTTACACACACACACACACACACACACACACGTAGTGGAGGCAGGAACCACACATAGCTTTAAGACGAGGTATGATAAAGCTCATGGAGAAGGGACAGAAGGGACCCAGTAGCGATCAGTGAAGAGGCGTGGCCAGGAGCTGAGTCTCGACCCCTGCAACCACAATTAGGTGAGTACAATTAGGTGAGTACACACACACACACACACACACACACACACACACACACACACACACACACACACACACACACACACACACACACACACACACACACACACACACACACACACACACACACACACACACACACACACACACACACACAACACACCAACAAACACACACACACACACACACACACACACACACACACACACACACACACACACACACACACACACACCAGACTGAAAACTGAGACAAAAGAAATATGAAACTGACAGATAGTGAGGTGGTGAACATACAGATACAAGAACCTCAGAAGTTATATCAATGGTGAGAGCTTGGTTTGGACAGGGAGAGCTTGGTTTGGACAGGGAGAGCTTGGTTTGGACAGGGAGAGCTTGGTTTGGACAGGGAGAGCTTGGTTTGGACAGGGAGAGCTTGGTTTGGACAGGGAGAGCTTGGTTTGGACAGGGAGAGCTTGGTTTAGACTGGGAGAGCTTGGTTTGGACAGGGAGAGCTTGGTTTGGACAGGGAGAGCTTGGTTTAGACTGGGAGAGCTTGGTTTGGACAGGGAGAGCTTGGTTTGGACAGGGAGAGCTTGGTTTGGACAGGGAGAGCTTGGTTTAGACTGGGAGAGCTTGGTTTGGACAGGGAGAGCTTGGTTTGGACAGGGAGAGCTTGGTTTGGACAGGGAGAGCTTGGTTTGGACAGGGAGAGCTTGGTTTGGACAGGGAGAGCTTGGTTTGGACAGGGAGAGCTTGGTTTGGACAGGAGAGCTTGGTTTGGACAGGAGAGCTTGGTTTGGACAGGGAGAGCTTGGTTTGACGGGAGAGCTTGGTTTGGACAGGGAGAGCTTGGTTTGGACAGGGAGAGCTTGGTTTACGGGAGCTTGTAGAGGAGAGCTTGGTTTGGACAGGAGAGCTTGGTTTGACGGGAGAGCTTGGTTTGACGGGAGAGCTTGGTTTGGACAGGGAGAGCTTGGTTTGGACAGGAGAGCTTGGTTTAGACTGGGAGAGCTTGGTTTGGACAGGGAGAGCTTGGTTTGGACAGGGAGAGCTTGGTTTAGACTGGGAGAGCTTGGTTTGGACAGGGAGAGCTTGGTTTGGACAGGGAGAGCTTGGTTTAGACTGGGAGAGCTTGGTTTGGACTGGGAGAGCTTGGTTTGGACAGGAGAGCTTGGTTTGGACAGGGTGAGCTTAGTTTAGACAGGGAGAGCTTGGTTTGGACAGGGAGAGCTTGGTTTGGAGAGGGAGAACTTGGTTTGGACAGGGAGAGCATGGTTTGGACTGGGAGAGCTTGGTTTGGACAGGGAGAGCTTGGTTTGGACAGGGTGAGCTTGGTTTAGACAGGGAGAGCTTGGTTTGGACAGGGAGAGCTTGGTTTGGACAGGGAGAGCTTGGTTTGGACAGGGAGAGCTTGGTTTTGACAGGGAGAGCTTGGTTTGGACAGGGAGAGCTTGGTTTGGACTGGGAGAGCTTGGTTTGGACAGGAAGAGCTTGGTTTGGACAGGGTGAGCTTGGTTTAGACAGGGAGAGCTTGGTTTGGACAGGGAGAGTTTGGTTTGGACAGGGTGAGCTTGGTTTAGACAGGGAGAGCTTGGTTTGGACTGGGAGAGCTTGGTTTGGACAGGGAGAGCTTGGTTTGGACAGGGTGAGCTTGGTTTAGACAGGGAGAGCTTGGTTTGAACGGAGAGAGCTTGGTTTGGACGGAGAGAGCTTTGGACAGGGAGAGCTTGGTTTGAACAAGGAAAGCTTGGTTTGGACAGGGATAGCTTTGTTTGAACAGGGAAAGCTTGGTTTGGACAGTGAGAGCTTGGTTGGGACGGAGAGAACTTTGGACAGGGAGAGCTTGGTTTGGACAGGGAGAGCTTGGTTTTGACAGGGAGAGCTTGGTTTGGACGGAGAGAACTTTGGACTGGGAGAGCTATGTTTGGACAGGTAGAGCTTGGTTTGGACGGAGAGAACTTTGGACAGGGAGAGCTTTGTTTGGACAGGGAGAGCTTGGTTTGGACAGGGAGACCTTGGTTTTGAGAGTGAAAGCTTGGTTAGGACGGAGAGAGCTTTGTTTGAACATGGAAAGCTTTTTTTGGACTTTGAGAGCTTGGTTTGGACAGGAAGAGCTTTGTTTGGACAGGGAGAGTTTGGCTTTGACAGTGAAAGCTTGGTTTAGACAGTGAGACCTTGATTTTGACAGTGAAAGTTTGGTTAGGACGGAGAGAGCTTTGGACAGGGAGAGCTTGGTTTGGACAGGGAGAGCTTGGTTTGGACAGGGAGAGCTTGGTTTGGACAGGGAGAGCTTGGTTTGGACAGGGAGAGCTTGGTTTGGACTGGGAGAGCTTTGTTTGGACTGGGAAAGCTTGGTTTGGACAGGGAGAGCTTGGTTTGGACGGAGAGAGCTTTGGACAGGGAGAGCTTGGTTTGAACAAGGAAAGCTTGGTTTGGACAGGGAGAGCTTTGTTTGAACAGGGAAAGCTTGGTTTGGACAGTGAGAGCTTGGTTTGGACGGAGAGAACTTTGGACAGGGAGAGCTTGGTTTGGACAGGGAGAGCTTGGTTTGGACAGGGAGAGCTTGGTTTTGACAGGGAGAGCTTGGTTTGGACGGAGAGAACTTTGGACAGGGAGAGCTTTGTTTGGACAGGAGAGCTTGGTTTGGACGGAGAGAACTTTGGACAGGGAGAGCTTTGTTTGGACAGGGAGAGCTTGGTTTGGACAGGGAGACCTTTGTTTTGAGAGTGAAAGCTTGGTTAGGACGGAGAGAGCTTTGTTTGAACATGGAAAGCTTGGTGAGAGCTTGGATTGGACAGGAAGAGCTTTGTTTGGACAGGGAGAGTTTGGCTTTGACAGTGAAAGCTTGGTTTAGACATTGAGACCTTGATTTTGACAGTGAAAGTTTGGTTAGGACGGAGAGAGCTTTGGACAGGGACAGCTTGGTTTGGACAGGGAGAGCTTTGTTTTTACAGGGAAAGCTTGGTTTGGACTGTGAGAGCTTTGTTTGGACAGGGAGAGCTTTGTTTGGACAAGGAGAGCTTTGTTTGGACAGGGAGAGCTTTGTTTGGACAGGGAGAGCTTTGTTTGGACAGGGAGAGCTTTGTTTGGACAGGGAGAGCTTTGTTTGGGCTGGGAGAGCTTGGTTTGGACAGAGAGCTTTGTTTGGACAGGGAGAGCTTTGTTTGGATAGGGAGAGCTTTGTTTGGGCTGGGAGAGCTTGGTTTGGACAGAGAGCTTTGTTTGGACAGGGAGAGCTTTGTTTGGACAGGAAAAGCTTTGTTTGAATAAGGAGAGGCTGAGTGTGGCAGGAAAAGCCTGAGTTTGGCAGGTAGAGATTGAGTTTGCTAGGCAAAGATTGAGTCTGTCAAGAAGAGTTTCAGTTTGGTAAGGTGAGATTGAGTTTGGAAGTGAGAGTTTGACCTTGGCAGGAAAAGGCAGGAAAAGGATGAATTCGTCAGCAAGAGATTAAGTTGGACTGGGATGGTTGGGTCAAAACCAACCTCTTCTAGTCCAGTTCAAAAATAATTGGACTGGAAGAGGCTGGTTTTGACAAGGAAAGAGAGAGTGTGCATTGAACGTAGCAAAGTTTAAATAGCGTTGGAAAGGTTCGGTGGCTGCAATGAGGTTGATTTGGAGTGGTGTTGAGCTATGTCAGATGTGTGCTAATTAGAAAGGTGTTTGGTTAATTTGTAAAGCTTTGGGCTGGCGTAGGAGGGATTGCTCTTGGGGAGAGGGAGAAGAATTAGAAAATAAAAGACGTGGAGATGAAGCGTGAGGGATAGGAATGAGAGGAGGGAAAGGTGATGGATTGAAAGCGGAAGTGGGGTTACTGAGAGAGGGGAAAGTGTTAGGTTGGAGAAGGTTGGTTGGCTGACTGGGGAGAGGGAATAGGGTGTTGGGTTAGATTGTGAAGGGAAGCGAATAGGGATTGAGTCAAATATGGAGGGAACGAACTGAATGTGAAGAGAATGAAGAGCTCTTGAGAAAGTTGCCGATCAACCTCTCCAGCAGCTTCGTCTGACTGCTGGTATTAACTTCTTCTCTTGAGCCTTGTCAACAAGGGGCTGCTAAACGCTCCAGTGCCTTGTGTGTATGTCTTCCTTCAGTGCTTCACTACATCTTTAACACCCAGTGGCTAACTACTTAACTATGAGCTCCTTGACTCAAAGCTCTTTAGTAACATGCGAGAACAATAGCATCAACGGAGACCAAAACACAAGTGCAAACATAAGCCCATAAACGATGTATATCAGTTAGTCTCGGATTATCCAAGAGGCAGCCAAGCACACAAGCGCACACATACAGTACATATCCTGGGTATAAAGCTGCATAAAAATGAGATATATACTTATATGTGAAGTCAGTTAAGCAACAGTTATACTCAAAGACACGCAAGGAAACACTTAACTTACAGACACACACACACACACACACACACATATATATATATATATATATATAATATATATATATATATATATATATATATATATATATATATATATATATATATATATATATATATATATATATATATATATATATATATATATATATATATATTAAATAAGCAGAATCAGAGGAGCGGTCAGATACATTGACAGGGGTGAATCCTGGTAGACTCTCACAACCAAACAAACTAAAACACAAACAGACACACCGAAATCTGGCAAGCAGTGCCAGGCTTTACTCCCCATCCCCCTCTTCCCTCCCTCCCCCACCTCCATCTCCTCCGACCTCCCCCTTCTCCCCACCCCTCCCACAACATCCTCCTCCATCACAATGTTCTTGACACCAGATTACGCCCGACGGCTCACTGACACATTCCCGGCGCTGAGGTGAGACATTTGGTGCCCTTGATAAACTGCAGCGTTACTCTGCCCTCGCCACACACGATACTCCAAAACTGTGAGGTACAGTGGCAAAGTTAGGTAATCTTGCTAGATTGAACGAGCGACTCAGCGTGTGGAAGAGAAGTATACTAGAGTACTAACGTGGGTCTCCACGGCTGGAAGACAAGTATACAAGAGTACTAACCTGGGTCTCCACGTATAGTTCTCATAGCTCCTGGTCTCGTCACGAAAACATCAATGAAACGTTTCGCGAGAAGGAATTGGATTCTTTATTTAAAGCGACTATAATAATGGCAGATTACTAATCACTAACTCACGATAATTGTTGCAGCAGGGAGCTGCAACCATCAATCTTGCAACTGCTCCAGCGCACCGACGCGATAACCAAAACATTAGGAACAGAGGGGTTGGGGGTTACCCCTCCCGCCTGACTCGAGTTACAACGATCGCACTAAACAAGTTACGACTATAGGAGCACTCACGACCAAGTTACGAGGCTGCAGCGCACCTTAACGTCAAGTTATGTTAGTCATAACTAAAGCAAAATATCGCTCCCTGTGTAGGTGTGTCAGTGTGTTGTGCTGACACGAACAGTCGCTTAGAACAGCACCTGGCACAGGAGACTTCAAACATTGTCTTCACTCTTCTGCGTAATATTCCTATATATATATACTTAGCAAAAGCAAGTTCTTGCTGCTTCTTCTTCTTCTTCTTCTTCTTCTTCTATTTTTCCTCCTTCCTCTTTCTTCATCTTTTGCTTCTTATTATTATTTTAACATTTACCCCTTTAAATTAATAAATAAATAAATAAATAAATAAATAATAATAATAATAATAATAATAATAATAATAATAATAATAATAATAATAATAATAAAAGTACTACTACTACTACTACTACTACTACTACTACTTATAATAATGATAATAATAATAATAATAATAATAATAATAATAATAATAATAATAATAATAATAATAATAATAATAATAATAATAATAATAATAATAATAATAATAAAAATAACAATAATAATAATAATAGTAATAACAATAATAATAATAATAAGAAGAAGAAGAAGAAGAAGAGATGAAGAGTAAGTAAGTAAGTAAGTAAGTTTATTCAGGTATACACAAATACATTTACATACATTATCATACATAGCAGCATATGTGTAGAGAACCCAGGATAACCCAAAAAAATCAGACAGAGTGACTTATTTCCATTGGGGTAAGAAGATAAATAAAAAATAAAGAAAAAAGAATTTCTTCGATCTTCGCCCATAATATGCAACCCAAAAAAGTCGACTAAATACTGGGTACCTCTTTGCTGATAGGTAAACGGAGTTATAGGAGAAATAGTACAACCTCACACATCTCAGTTCGCCTACGGATTGAACCAAGGTCCTTGTGACTGCTAGCCGAAATCTCGCTTTCTCTGTCTGTCTCTCTTGTTTTACACAAAGGTTTCACAAGGTTAGGTTAAGGGTTTCTACTTTTATTTAGAAACTAAGACTTGTTCTCTATATCACTTCATTTTAAGGCCTTTTTATTGTTATAAGACATACAAATAGGAAAGAGGATGAAAATAGAGCCACCTGTTTGCTGTCCGTCTTGTTGTACAGAAGCTCACTTCTCGCTGTTCGCAGAGTGGAGCCAAGTGTGGTACCTTGACAATATTGGCCTTGTACATAACAATAAGGCCACCCACATCCCTCCGGTCTTGAATGCTCTGCTGAAATGATAGACCTGTCAAGGCCGGGTCCAGGCGAAAGATGAGTCGTCTTATTCTGTTCTCTATTCTGTCAAGAAGTTGCAAATGAGACTGGGGCAGGAAATTCATGAAAGTGGAGCATACTCAAAGTGTGAGCGTACTTGTGCCTTGTACTGAATCTTGCAACCTCTACTGTCGAGCAGATGCGAGATACGTTTAAGTGCTGTAAGCTTGTTTGCAAGATTTACTACGTGGTTATTCAGAGTCAGTTTGAAATCAAATTTCACCCCAAGGATATCAACTTCATCCCCGGCAACAACACTCTCCAATTAATTCTTACCACTACTCCAGCATTACCATCATAGTGCCTAGAGACCATCATTTGTGTTTTCTCAGAAGCAAATGTGACCTGCTATCGTTTTTCCCAGGCTGATAGAGCTGTAAGCTTGTGATTGATGTAATTTAAAGCAGCTGACATTTCTTCTCTTGGATAAGTAAATGTCATAATACAGTCTTCTGCACATTCATAGAATTCTAGGATGAGTTGAAGGTCATTTAAGTAGACATTCCCTACCAATGGCCAAAGGACATAACCCTGTGGAACACTTGCACCATTAGAGTGTCTTGTTGGCTCCGTTCCATCTAGAGCTACGCTTGAAGGTTATCACTCAGGAGGCATAGTGCAGAGCCGGTGACTCCTAGGGCTAGGAGTTTTGCCAAGATCCCTGGTGCCGTACTCTGTGTCATACTCTCTCTCTCTCTCTCTCTCTCTCTCTTAACTACACACACACACACACCCTCTTCTAGCCAAGCATGTAAGGAAACTAGAGAAAGTGAAGAGGATTGCAATAAGGCTAGTCCCGGAGCTAAGGGGTATGTCCTACGAGAGAGGTTAAGAGAAATCGACCTGACGACACTGGAAGACAGGAGAGATAGGGGGGATATGATAACGACATATACAATACTGAGTGGAATCGACAAGGTGGACAGAGACAGGATGTTCCAAAGATAGGACACAACAACAAGGGGTCACAGTTGGAAGCTGAAGACTCAGATGAATCACAGGGATGTTAGGAAGTATTTCTTCAGTCACAGAGTGGTCGGGAAGTAGAATAGTTTGGGAAGTGATGTAGTGGAGGCAGGATCCATACATAGGTTTAAAGGTTTAAGGAGAGGTATGATAAAGCTCATGCAACGGGTAGAGTGACCGAGTAGCGGCCAGTGAAGAGGCGGGGCCAGGAGCTGTGAATCGACCCCAGCAACCACAACAAGGTGAGTACACACACATACACACACACACACACACACACATATATATATATATATATATATATATATATATATATATATATATATATATATATATAAATATATATAAATATATATATATATATATATATATATATATATATATATATATATATATATATATATATATATATATATATATGAAATCACTAAACAAGTTATTTTAAATCATTTACCAAACTGCGGCAGGCCAGGATTCGACCCTACGAACATTGTACCGCCTCAAGAGACAACACAATATACGCGTCACCTTACCTCTGAGCCAGCGATCCTTCAAAGATCACGCATGCAGCGTAGCTACATGTTTTTCTCGTGATCCGAGGACACTCGTAGCAGTGGTATCTCAAGGATTAATTTCAGCCTCCTCCTGTATGAATACCCGCCTCAACATGCAGTCTATATAGCAATGAAATCACGAAACCAGTTAATTTAAATCTGGTCTGCCGCAGTTTGGTAAATGATTTAAAATCATGTAGCTACGAGGGAGAGAGGGAAAGGAGGAAAAGGAAAAGCAAAGGGAGAGAGAGGGAGGAGAAGGAGGAGGAAGAGGAGGAGGAGGAGAAGGAAGTGGAGGAGGAAGAGGAGGAGAAATAGGAGGAGGAAGAGGAGGAGGAAGAGAAGGAGGAGGAGGAGGAGTGTGTTAGTTAGTTACCATTTTGTCCTAGGCACATGTCGATTAGACACTAGGCCTGTTGTATATGTGTGTGTGTGTGTGTGTGTGTGTGTGTGTGTGTGTGTGTGTGTGTGTGTGTGTGTGTGTACTCACCTAGTTGTGGTTGCAGGGGTCGATTCATAGCTCCTGGCCCCGCCTCTTCACTGGCCGCTACTGGGTCACTCACCCTGCGCCATGAGCTTTATCATACCTCTGCTTAAAGCTATGTATAGAGCCTGCCTCCACTACATCGCTTCCTAAACTATTCCACTTCCTGACAACTCTGTGACTGAAGAAACACTTCCTAACATCCCTGTGATTCATCTGAGTCTTCAACTTTCAACTGTGTCCCCTTGTTGCTGTGTCCCATCTCTGGAACATTCTGTCTCTGTCCACTTTGTGTGTGTGTGTGTACTCACCTAATTGTACTCACCTAATTGTGGTTGCAGGGGTCGAGACTCAGCTCCTGGCCCCGCCTCTTCTCTGTCCGCTACTGGGTCTCTGCTCTCCGTGCTCCATGAGCTTTATCATACCTCGTCTTAAAACTGTGTATGGTTCCTGCCTCCACTATATCTTTCTCTAGACTATTCCACTTCCTGACTACTCTGTGGCTGAAGAAATGCTTCCTAACATCCCTTTGACTCATCTGAGTCTTCAGCTTCCAGTTGTGTCCCCTCTCTGGAACATCCTGTCACTGTCTACCTTGTCGATTCCCCGCAGTATTTTGTATGTCGTTATCATGTCTCCTCTGACCCTTCTTTCCTCCAGTGTTGTTAGTCCTATTTCTCTCAACCTTTCTTCATAGGACAGTCCACTTTCTCTAGTTTCTTTACGTGCTTGACCAGGTGTGGGTTCCAGACTGGTGCTGCATATTCTAGTATGGGCCTGACGTACACGGTATACAGTGTCTTGAACGATTCCTTGTTAAGGTAACGGAACGCTAATCTTAGGTTTGCCAGTCGCCCATATGCTGCCGCAGTTATCTGGTTGATGTGTGCCTCCGGAGACGTGCTTGGCGTTATACTCACCCCAAGGTCTTTCTCCTTTGCCGAGGTTTGTAGCCTTTGTCCGCCTAGCCTGTACTCTGTCAGCGGTCTTCTTTGCCCTTCTCCGATCTTCATGACTTTGCATTTGGTGGGATTGAATTCGAGAAGCCAGTTGCTAGACCAGATGTCAAGCTTGTCCAGGTCTGTTTGAAGTCCTGCTTGGTCCTCCTCCGATGTGATTCTCCTCATTAATTTCACATCATCTGCAAACAGAGACACGTCTGAGTCTATCCCATCCGTCATGTCATTTACATATACCAAGAATAACACTGGTCCTAGGACTGACCCCTGCGGTACGCCGCTCGTCACAGGCGCCCACTGTGATACCTCATCACGTGTGTGTGTGTGTGTGTGTGTGTGTGTGTGTGTGTGCTCGTGTGTGTGTGTGTGTGTGTGTGTGTGTGTGTGTGCTCATGTGTGTGCTGTGTGTGTGTGTGTGTGACCCACTTAACACTTGTACTATAACTCATTACAGTTGTGCCAGGATTTGGACGTGTTAATTGCTCATTACTTTGTAATTTGTTCATGATTGTTACCATGTATAGACGTGTTGATGATTCGTTACCTTTGTAACGTGGTCATGATTGTGACCAGATCTACCTTGGAGTTCATTACCTTTGTAACGTGTTCAGATATCAAAACTTTGGGGCCCAGTCCCTGGACCCATTGTTTACCTCTGTACCGCCCACACGATGGGTATGGGGAGCATAAAAAAAGATATTAAACTAAAAAACACTTGTCCCATTGCATGATTTAATTTTTTAGAATGAATCTTGATGGCTGAATGATGTAGGTTTCACTGAAACCTAAGATACCTGTGTGATAACCCATTGTGTTTACAAATGCTCCAACATTGTCCGAGATTTTTAAACTAAAATTTGTGAGACGGGAGACAGGTGGAGTGGGAGGGTGAGAGAGGACAGAAATGTATAAAAGAAGGGGTGAAAGAGGGTAGACAGGTAAAAGGGAGGAAGATGTGGAGGGAGGGGAGAAGAGGAATGCATGGAGGGAGGGGTAAGAGAGGGAGAGGAGACAGGTGAGGAAGGGGGAAAGGGGCAAGGAAAGATGAAAATATGCGAGGCATCAAAATGCGTGGTGGTAGGCAGATGAGCGTAGCAAGTGAGTAATAAGGGGTGAATCACAGGGGTATGTTTGGGGAGGGGGAGGGTATATATATAGAGGTAATGAGAGCCTCCACCTGCTTCTCGTTACCTGGGAAGAGGGGAGAGGGAAAGAGGAGAGGAGGAGGGGGAAAGAGGAGCGGAGGACGGGAGGAGGCGGGGAAGAGGAGAGAGGAAAGGTGATGAAAGTAAAAGGTCACAGAAGGAAAACAAACAGGTGGAGATGCTACAAACAGTACCACAGGCGGTCTTGTACCTCCCTCAACACTGTTTTCCCAACCTAGTTACACAGTGCTGAGCACCGCTTTACGTCTGTCCTTCTGTCAGTGAGTGGTGGAGAAAGTTGTTACCTGCTCCTGCTCAACCGAAGCCAACGCCTTGTTGCCTACAGTAGTAGAGCACCTGGCTACCTACAGTAGTAGAGCACCTGGCTACCTACAGTAGTAGAGCACCTGGCTACCTACAGTAGTAGAGCACCTGGCTACCTACAGTAGTAGAGCACCTGGCTACCTACAGTAGTAGAGCACCTGGCTACCTACAGTAGTAGAGCACCTGGCTAACTACAGTAGTAGAGCACTTGGCTACCTACAGTAGTAGAGCACCTGGCTACCTACAGTAGTAGAGCACCTGGCTGCCTACAGTAGTAGAGCAATTGGCTAACTACAGTAGTAGAGCACCTGGCTACCTACAGTAGTAGAGCACCTTACTACCTACAGTAGTAGAGCACCTGGCTACCTACAGTAGTAGAGCACCTGGCTAACTACAGTAGTAGAGCACCTGGCTACCTACAGTACTAGAGCACCTGGCTACCTACAGTAGTAGAGCACCTGGCTACCTACAGTAGTAGAGCACCTGACTAACTACAGTAGTAGAGCATCTGGCTACCTACAGTAGTAGAGCACCTGGCTACCTACAGTAGTAGAGCACCTGGCTACCTACAGTAGTAGAGCAATTGGCTAACTACAGTAGTAGAGCACCTGGCTACCTACAGTAGTAAGCACCTGGCTACCTACAGTAGTAGAGCACCTGGTTGCCTACAGCAATAGAGTACCTGGCTGCCTACAGTAGAAGAGCACCTCGCTGCCTACACTAGTAGAGCACCTGGCTACCTACGGCAGTAGAGCACCTGGCTAGCTACAGTACTAGAGAACCTGGCTACCTACAGTAGTAGAGGACCTGGCTACCTACAGTAGTAGAGCACTTGGCTACCTACACAGTAGAGCACCTGGCTACCTACAGTAGTAAAGCTCCTTGCTACCTATAGTAGTAGAGCACCTGGCTACCTACAATAGTAGAGCACCTGGCTAACTACAGTAGTAGAGCACCTGGCTACCTACAGTAGTAGAGCACCTGGCTAACTACAGTAGTAGAGCACCTGGCTACCTACAGTATTAGAGCACCTGGCTACCTACATTAGTAGATCACCTGGCTACCTACAGTAGTAGAGCACCTAGCTAACTACAGTAGTGGAGCACCTGGCTACCTACAGTAGTAGAGCACCTGGCTACCTACCGTAGTAGAGTACCTGTCAACCTACAGTAGTAGAGTACCTGGCTACCTACAGTAGTAGAGCACCTGGTTGCCTACAGCAGTAGAGTACCTGGCTGCCTACAGTAGAAGAGCACCTGACTACCTACAGCAGTAGAGTTCCTGGCTGCGTACAGTAGTAGAGCACCTCGCTGCCTACAGTAGTAGAGCACCTGGCTACCTACAGTAGTAGAGTACCTGGCTACCTACAGTAGTAGAACACTTTGCTATCTACACTAGTAAAGCACCTGGCTACCTACACTAGTAGAGCCCCTGGCGCTACCTACAGTAGTAGAGCTTCTTGCTACCTATAGTAGTAGAGTACCTGGCTACCTATAGTAGTAGAGCACCTGGCTACCTACAGCAGTAGAACACCTGGCTATTTACAGTAGTAGAGGACCTGGCTACCTACAGTAGTAGTGCACCTTGCTATCTACACTAGTAGAGCAAATGGCTACCTACACAGTAGAGCACCTGGCTACCTACAGTAGTAGAGCTTGTTACCTATAGTAGTAGAGTACCTGGCTACCTATAGTAGTAGAGCACCTCTCTACCTAAAGTAGTAGAGTACCTGGCTATCTACAGTAGTAGAGCACCTGGCTACCTACCGTAGTAGAGCACCTGTCAACCTAGATAGTAAATTAGACACATATGCAACATTTGGGTATCTTTATTGAGGAAACGTTTCGCAACACAGTGGCTTCATCAGTCCAATACAAAGTAGAAAGGTGTAAGGAGAGTTGGAGTTTTGAGGTAATCAGTCCCTCGGCCTGGAGTCGATGTGTTCAGTCCATCAATCTTGTAGAAATGACAGTATATGTCCGTAGAGGTGGCTTATATACTGTAGTTAGGTGAGGTGAAGCAGCAGGAGGCGGGGTCATAGTGGTACCATCCACTACTCTAAGTAGATCTTCGTCCAAAGGTTGGACAAGTGTTGAAGAATTCGTTTGTATTAAGATCCCAAGATGTTGCTGTGTCAGACAGGGTATAGATGAATGGTTCAGAGAACCGACAAGTTATAAATTAGACACATATGCAACATGTTGCATATGTGTCTAATTTATAACTTGTCGGTTCTCTGAACCATTCATCTATAACCTAGATAGTAGAGCACCTGTCAACCTACAGTAGTAGAGCACCTGGCTACCTAAAGTAGTAGAGTACTTGGCTACCTACAGTAGTAGAGCACTTGCCTACCTACCGTAGTAGAGCACCTGTCAACCTACAGTATTAGAGTACCTGGCTACCTACAGTAGTAGAGCACCTGGTTGCCTACAGCAATAGAGTACCTGGCTGCCTACAGTAGAAGAGCACCTCGCTGCCTACAGTAGTAGAGCACCTGTCAACCTACAGTAGTAGATCACCTGGCTGCCTACAGTAGTAGAGCACCTGCTTACCTACAGCGATACGGATTTTCTCTTCTCACTTCCAGCAATTGAAAAAACAAATAACCTGCAACGCCGTTTTCATTTCCAAGATTTTTTTTCCACGCGCCTCTGCCATGCAAGGTGATGAAAGACAAAAAAATATATCATGTAACACTTTCGAAGATCAAGCTTCATTTATAAACTACATAATCCATATTTATGGATGATGAGAATGATCTCTAAATTTAGATTAGTACGGTGGCTGTGGTTCGGGAAATTTTGTGGGACATGAAATGTAGTATTCAACGCAAAATTGCTATGTGGCATAACCAAACTACAAAGGGTTGTATCAAAGCAAACTTGGATTTCTTCCTGAAGCCATTTGAATATTCCACTTCCCCTATCACCCCATCTTTTCATTCTTTTTTACCAATAGGTATATTTTATTACATAATATGGTACATAAGATTTAGGAGATACTTTGTTGATACAAAGATGGCATATTCAGTACATGAGGTGTGATAGATACATGTCTAGCACATATTGTTACGTGTTTGTAACTGATCACAGACCGGGCCGCTGGGGCGTTGACCCCTGGAATTCTCTCCAGGTAGACTCTCCAGATTATAATGCGAAAATCTCATCCAGCTCCTCAGAGCTGGGGCTCGTGCCCAAAATACAGCATGCATTACCCCTTTGAACAGCAGCATTGAACCGCTGGAACAGAAAACTAGCTGCCCTGGAATCCCTAGTTACCCTGATAAGTCTTTGGCCTAGCTCCCTAAGGAACTTAGATGCACTCTTTCTCCATGAGCCAAGGGTCTCCGAGCCTATGGAAACAAACATAATGATGGGCAAGTTCTCCATATTTTCTAGACTTTTGGGACTCCCTGAAGGTGGCAGCTGCCCCTCCTTCCTCCCTGGTGTATTGGAGATAGGTATCAGCCAAGGTAGATGCACATGTGTAGTCCCTCATCACCTGCTTGCCGTCTGCCCAGGCTTGAAGGGTGATACCATCTGGAGGCTTCTGGCTACCATCAGATCTGCATAGTTGGGGTGGCTCCCTTACTGCTAGGCATCCAGCTGTTGTGAGGCTCTTTTTGATAATGTTATTAACCTCCTCGGATTTACAGCACACAAGACTATTTTATCCGAATCGGTCTGCTGCTTCACTGCCACAAATACACCTGTGTTCGGCGAGAACAGAGGAGGCAAGTCGAAGGGCAGCACCAATGCGGATGGTCTGTGGGTCGAGGCGGTGCCAAGGCTGGAGTTGGGAACAGCCAACAGAAAGTCCCCTGCATGAGGGGCTCTCACTGCCAGGAGGCGGGCTCTATCCTTCCCTGACAAGATAAGATAAGATTTCTTCGGATTTTTAACCCCGGAGGGTTAGCCACCCAGGATAACCCAGGATAACCCAAGAAAGTCAGTGCGTCATCAAGGACTGTCTGTCTTATTTCCATTTGGGTCCTTAATCTTGTCCCCCAGGATGCGACCCACACCAGTCGACTAACAACTCGGGTACCTATTTGCTGCTAGGTGAACATGACAACAGGTGTAAGGAAACACGTCGAAATGTTTCCACCCGCCGGGAATCGAACCCGGGCCCTCCGTGTGTGAAACGAGAGCTCTAGCCACCAGACCACCGGGCCACCCCACACCCTCTGAAGCATTGTTGAGGCTATATTCTCAACTACTGGGTCATCCCAGTGTGACTGTTTGTAGTTGTTGGCGAAAGCAGGTCTGGTTTCAGAGCCCATTAGATTATCCCAGATCATGGCTCCGTCAATGAACTTATGGTCATGGGCTCCAATCTTGTCCCAAAGATGTTCAGGGAGAATCGCTGCTACAAGCTCTCTGGATGCAAGCATGAGGACAGGAAAGCAGGTAGCGCAATCTAAGATGACTTACGGTGGTGTGGGTGCCTCTGAGCTAATTTCATTCTCCTCCCCGTTTGGTGTACTAACCTCAATAACAAACTGCGGCTAACCAGACGATCGAACCCGTGTTGTTTTAGTCCGCATAGTGGGAAGAGCGAAAATTCACGATGCCCTAAACCACTGTACCATACAACCGATAAACAACATGAGTATATATATATATATATATATATATATATATATATATATATATATATATATATATATATATATATATATATATATATATATATATATATATATATATTGAGGAGGTCAATGACATCATAAAGAGAAGCCTCGCCACAGCCCGTTGCCCAGCTCAACGGAACCCCAAGTGCAGAGGTCTGATGGAAGTCAAAAGCGTCCTGATGGAGCCACCATGCTACCCTGGAAGGATGGTAAGCAGATTGCTTGGGACTACACCTGTGCTGCCACATTGGCAGACACCTACCTGCCACACTCCTTAGCCGAAGGGGGTGGAGCTGCCAGCCACAGGGAGATCCAGAAGACCCGCAAATATGAAGACCTTCCCTCTTGCTATAACTTCATCCCAATAGGGTCGGAGACCCATGGAGCATGGGGCAAGTGTGCTCTAAAGTTTCTCAAGGAGCTGGGTGGAAAACTCATCATAGAAACCAAGGACCACAGGGCGACCAGCTTCCTCTTTCAGAGACTCAGTGTTGCGATCCAGAGGGGAAATACCTGCAGTATTCTGGGCACGCGGCCCACTGTCGGGGAGTTGGACGAAGTATTTGACATGTAGCTCTGAGTTGTTATCTATGTTGTTTACTCCCATTGTATTTTGTCTATATATATATATATATATATATATATATATATATATATATATATATATATATATATATATATATATATATATATATATATATATATATATATATATATATAATGTCGTGCCGATTAGGTAAAACTTGCGATTTTGGCTTAAATAGCAACGCTCACCTTGCCATATAAGACAAGTGAAAATTTGTGTATACAATAATTTCGGCAAAATCATTCTGAACATAACGAAAAAAATATATTTCATTGTGTTTGTTTATTATTAAATTAATGTTAACGTATCTAAAATATATTTAGTTGGGTTAGGCTAAATTAAATTGCGCTTGTTGTAATAAGGTTAGGTAGGTTTTCAAAGTTTCTCTTGGTACAAAATTATAAATTCTTACATTAACATAAATGAAAAAATATATATTTAAACGTATAAGAGAAAATTTTAGAAAGGACTTAATTTTAGATGAGTTTTTGCTAATTGACCAGTTTTACCTAATCGGCACGACTATATATATATATATATATATATATATATATATATATATATATATATATATATATATATATATATATATATATATATATATATATATATACGTATATATATATATATATATCGCTGACAAGCGATCTTAACAATGCAAGACAAGCCACGGGGAGGGGAAGAATCTTTAGCTCAAGTATTATCACACTTCTCAGTGCATCATCAGGAGCTGTGCAATGTTGCAAAGGCAACAACAGGAGAAGTAGGGTAAGTTTTCAGAGAGTGGTTGTGTGGAGGCACCCACACTACCACTCTCTGTTGTTGCCTTTACAACATTGCAGAGCTCCTGATGACGCACTGAGAAGTGTGAAAGTACACCCATAGTGAAAACACAATCTGAAGGTCCTCTAAGAACTTTCTTACGAAAGGTCATCAAAACTCTTTTGAGTGTTTTTACACTTTGTTACTGTACTTAATTTGTATTACGATTTCTTCTTCTTCTCTGTCATTAACTTATTTACATATTTATCTCTAATTTTTCATCTTATTTGAAGATACATTAAAAAAAATTCTGGCCACTTGATGCTGAAGGAACACGTGTCCGATACTCTGTCACAGCGCTGGCGTCGTCTTTGAAATAAGGAGGTCACTGAGATGGAAGATGGTGATAGAGGTTCTTTGATTCATAAGAAGGGACGTTTGGGAGGCAGTATGCTGGGGAGGAATGTTTTTCATGTTGAAGGATTAAATGTTTCGTTTGATGAGTCACGGGGAAATCAGAACGGGTCCCATGTTCCCTCACGGTGCTTTTTTTCTCTCTCTCATTTGTTGATGGCATTGTTCTTCTTACTGGTTCTTTAACTAGAGTTGTTGTTCCAGTTGTTTTTGAAACTGTTCTTTCTGTTGTTTTTGTTGGTGTTGTGATCTATTTTCAATGAAGCTATTATTTTGCCTTTGTTCTTGGTGGCGCTGCAAATGTTGCTGAAGTCAAAATGTAGATATTATTATTTTCGTTTTTACTGGAGGTGGTGGTGGTGGTGGTGGTGGTGGTGGTGGTGGTGGTGGTGGTGGTGGTGGTGGTGGTGGTGGTGGTGGTGGTGGTGGTGGCTGCTGCTGCTGCTGCTGCTGCTGCTGTGCGATTCGCTGGTGTTATTGTTGGTATCGTCGTGCATGTTGCTTATCTAGCTGTTGTTCCCGCTGTTGCTGTTATTTTTTTTGTATGTTGCTTTTCTAACCACTGCTGTTGTTGCAGTTATTTGTGTATGATACTTTTTTATCTACTCTAGTAAATTTCTTTTTCTTAGTTGCAATATATGGAGTCATTACGACACACCACCTGGTGGCTGCCCACACAGAAACACACCCTCACACAACAACTGTTAGATTATGTTAGGTAAGGTTTGTCAGGAAACATGACAAGTGCTTCCTGAGGCTGGTCTTAGTCACACCATGATGACCGGGAGCTGGAGCTTTTGGTCATCTGACCGAGGCCCTCCACTGGCTTTTGCCAGTCACCAGAGAACCTTAACCATCCACCAAGACACCAATACGACCTTTGCATAAAATGTATTTGTAGGATAAATTTGTATAAAAATATAACTCAGGATAATAATTTATTAAAAAACACAAGAGAAAAATGAAAATGAATATAATTTTTTTATTACCTAATCAAATCTTCAATATCACTGAGGTCCAGGTAAAGAAAAATATGATTATTTTCTATTAAGTAAATTTTTTTTTTTTTCAGAAAATCCCAAAGAGTTTTAGTAAAAATTTGTATATAAATATGTATAACCCCGTGGCAGCCTTCATAGATTAGCGAATATAAATTTTAAATGTATATGCATATATACATTTTTTCTTAGGATTCTACAAAGGGTCAAAAGTCAAATAAGTTTAATGGGCGGAGACTTACTGTGATGCCTTGGTAATGTTTCTTGTTTGACGTGCTGTTTGCGTTAGTGCGTCTCTCTCTCTCTCTCTCTCTCTCTCTCTCTCTCTCTTTCATCTCCGCTATCCACAATCTTCAATATTCAGACGACCACGGACAGACGCAAAAACTCAAGTGACAAAAAGGGTAATCTTGTAAAACAGATCAGATAAGAAAGCAGGTGGAAACGAGAGGGATGGAGGGAGGGAAGTGGAGAGGGAAGGATGGAGGGGAGTAGAGGGGGAAGGAGGGAGGGGAGTGGAGGGGGTAGGAGGGAGGGAGTGGAGGAAGAGGAGTAGAGGGGAGAAGAGGAGGAGGGGGAAGGGGAGTGAACGGAAGGGAGTGAAACAATGGAGGAGAGGGAATGAGGGCACAAGGATGGAATGTATAGGAAGGGTGAGAGGGGATAGAATGAGAGTAGATGGAGGGAGGAAAAACGGAAGGTTAGAAGGGTGGGAGAGGAGGGAAGGCGGAGGAAGGGGAGGAGGGAGAGGAGGAGGGAAGGGGCAAGGAAGGAAGGGAACAAGAGTTTGAGGAAGGGAGGGGAATAGAAGGAAGATGTGTGGACTGGAGGGAAAGAGGGAAGGAGAGAAAGAGGAGAAAGGGGAGTCTTGTGCTCTGACTGACGACAGAACACGAGACTCGGGCGCAGGCGCAGCTGGAGGCTTGAATGGGAGCCACAATGGGATACTAACAACTAATATACCCCAACTTCTCACTTCAATTGTGCTTCCATAGTGGCACGGTGCAGTGGATAGCCCACTTGGTCTGCCAGTGTTAGGACTGGCTTCCCAAAGGCTTCGAACCCCGCTCCGTTAAGCGAGTTGTTGATACTGGGAACTCAACGTGAAAGCAACTCCAGACTTGTTGGAAGGGAAACCTTTCAAGCTGTCGTTGCTACTAAACCCGTTGTGGAATCCTTGACGATATTTTCATTGCCTAAGTCTGACATCTCTGTCTGACAGCTTTTGTTACCTTATCTGAAATCTTATCTTGCGTGATTTCGCGATTTCAGATCATTGTAACAAACCTCCAACGCAACATTAAACTATTTGTTTGCCAGTGATCTGTTGTTAGTGTTACCTCACCAGTGATCTGTTGTTAGTGTTACCTCACCAGTGATCTGTTGTTAGTGTTACCTCACCAGTGATCTGTTGTTAGTGTTACCTCACCAGTGATCTGTTGTTAGTGTTACCTCACCAGTGATTCTATATTCCCATAATTTCGTAATTAGTGCAGTACTGTATTCCCTCATATATATTGTATATATTTCCCCCCCCCCCCCGTTATCTGGGTTGTCTGATATATAAGATGGTGATTAAGTGGACCAGAAGTATTGGAAGCTGAAGGGAGATCTCGCATCCTCGTTTAACCTAGTGTGATGAGAGGAAGAGCCTGGTTGATCAGGCCCTGATCCACCTGTAGGTAGGGAAAGTAAGGGAAGTGGAGGAGATGAATAAGGAGAGAGAGATGAGGAGGAGGAACAAACATGAATTGATACAACAAAAAAATAATGAAAATTGAACAAAGAGGGGAGAGATGAGAAGTCACAGAAAGCGAGAGACAGGAAGATACAGAGAGAATAGAATGTAGAAGGAAATGGGAAAGGCTGAGGTATCAGGAAGGAGAGTAGGGCTGGTAATTAGCATAAGGCAGAGAAAAAAGAAGAAATGAGAGATAGGGAGAATAGAAGTGAGAGGAAAGGAGAGGAGAGAGAAAGAGAGTGAGAGAGAGAGAGAGAGATGAGCAGAGTGGGAGCGAGAAGGTGATCAAACCTGATGCCTTGAAACACCGGGATCAAGAGCTCTCTCACTAGTCTCAATGATCCCAGTACATAATACGCGTCCTGTATACAAGAGAGGATTAGATTATATCCGTAAGACACTTAACGAACAATATTCCTTCCTGTCTGTTGACTGCCTCTTGATGGTTCCAGAGTTACTGCCTCTTGGTGGTTCCAAAAGTTACTGTCTCTTGATGGTTCCAGAGTTACTGCCTCTTGGTGGCTCCAGAAGTTACTGTCTCTTGATGGTTCCAGAGTTACTGCCTCTTGGTTTTACCTGGAGTTTACCTGGAGAGAATTCCAGGGGTCAACGCCCTGCGGCCCGGTCTGTGACCAGGCCTCATATTGGACCAGAGCCTGATCAACCAGGCTGTTACTGCTGGCCGCACGCTGTCCAACGTACGAACCACAGCCTGGCTGGTCAGGTACCGACTTTAGGTGCCTGTCCAGTGCCTGCTTGAAGACAGCCAGGGGTTTGTTGGTAATCCCCCTTATGTACGCTGGGAGGCAGTTGAACAATCTGGGGCCCCTGACACTTATTGTGTTGTCCCTCAACGTGCTAGTGGCACCCCTGCTTTTCATTGGGGGATGTTACATCGTCTGCCGAGTCTTTTGCTTTCGTAGGGAGTGATTTTCGTGAGCAAGTTTGGTATTAATCCCTCGAGAATTTTCCACGTGTATATAACAATGTATCTCTCCCGCCTGCGTTCTAGGGAGTACAGGTTTAGAAACTTCAAGCGTTCCCAGTAATTGAGGTGGTTTATCGCAGTTATGCGTGCCGTGAAGGTTCTCTGCACATTTTCAAGGTCAGCAATTTCACCTGCCTTGAAAGGTGCAGTTAGAGTGCAGCAATATTCCAGCCTAGATAGAACAAGCGATTTGTAAAGTGTCAACATGGGCTTTGCATCCCTGGTTTTGAAGGTTCTCATTATCCATCCTGTCATTTTTCTAGCAGATGCGATTGCAACGGTGTTATGGTCCTTGAAGGTGAGATCCTCTGACATGATCACTCCCAGGTCTTTGACATTAGTTTTTCGCTCTATTGTGTGGTTGGAATTAGTTTTTTACTCCGATGAGATTTTAATTTCCTCACGTTTTCCGTATCTGAGTAATTGAAATTTCTCATCATTGAACTTCATATTGTTTTCTGCAGCCCATTTAAAGATTTGGTTTGTGTCTGCTTGGAGTCTTGCAGTGTCTTCAACGGTGGACACTGTCATACAGATTCGGGTGTCATCTGCAAAGGAAGACACGGCACTGTGGCTTATATCCCTGTCAATGTCCGATATGCGGATGAGGAACAGGATGGGAGCGAGTACTGTCCCTTGTGGAACAGAGCTTTTCACATTAGCTGCCTCAGACTTTACTCTGTTAACTACTACTCTTTGTGTTCTACTTGTTAGGAAATTATAGATCCATCTACCAACTTTTCCTGTTATTCCTTTATCACGCATTTTGTTTGCTATTACACCATGGTCACACTTGTCAAAGGCTTTTGCAAAGTCTGTGTATATAACATCTGCATTCTGTTTGTCTTCTAGAGCATCTAGAACCTGGTCGTAGTGGTCCAGTAGTTGGGACAGACAGGAGCGACCTGCTCTAAACCCGTGCTGCCCTGGGTTGTGTAATTGATGGGTATCTAGATGATTGGCGATCTTGCTTCTTAGAAACCTTTCAAAGATTTTTATGATATGGGACGTTAGCGCTATTGGTCTGAAGTTCTTTGCTATTGCTTTACTGCCCCCTTTGTGGAGTGGGGCTATGTCTGTTGTTTTTAGTAACTGCGGGACGACCCCAGTGTCCATGCTCCCTCTCCATAGGATGTTAAAAGTACGTGATAGGGGCTTCTTGCAGTTCTTGATGAACACGGAGTTCCATGAGTCTGGGCCTAGAGCGGTGTGCATGGGCATGTCATTTATTGCCTTTTCGAAGTCATTTGGCGTCAGGGTGATGTTAGATAGGCATGCGTCAGTCAAGTTCTGTGGCACTCTCATAAAAAATTCATTTAGGTCTTCGATTTTCAGTCTGGTTAGCGGCTCGCTAAAAACTGAGTCATACTGGGATTTAAGTAACTCACTCATTTCCTTGCTGTCATCTGTGTAGGACCCATCCCTCTTGGTGGCTCCAGAAGTTACTGTCTCTTGATGGTTCCAGAGTTACTGCCTCTTGGTGGCTCCAGAAGTTACTGTCTCTTGGTGGTTCCAGAGTTACTGCCTCTTGGTGGTTAAAGAGTTACTGCCTCTTGGTGGTTCCAGAGTTACTGCCTCTTGGTGGCTCCAGAAGTTACTGTCTCTTGATGGTTCCAGAGTTACTGCCTCTTCGTGGCTCCAGAAGTTACTGTCTCTTGGTGGCTCCAGAGTTACTGCCTCTTGGTGGTTAAAGAGTTACTGCCTCTTGGTGGTTCCAGAGTTACTGCCTCTTGGTGGTTCCAGAGTTACTGCCTCTTGGTGGCTCCAGAAGTTACTGTCTCTTGATGGTTCCAGAGTTACTGCCTCTTCGTGGCTCCAGAAGTTACTGTCTCTTGGTGGTTCCAGAGTTACTGCCTCTTGGTGGTTAAAGAGTTACTGCCTCTTGGTGGTTCCAGAGTTACTGCCTCTTGGTGGTTCCAGAGTTACTGCCTCTTCGTGGCTCCAGAAGTTACTGTCTCTTGGTGGTTCCAGAGTTACTGCCTCTTGGTGGTTAAAGAGTTACTGCCTCTTGGTGGTTCCAGAGTTACTGCCTCTTCGTGGCCCCAGAAGTTACTGTCTCTTGGTGGTTCCAGAGTTACTACCTCTTGGTGGTTAAAGAGTTACGGCCTCTTGGTGGCTCCAGAAGTTACTGCCTCTTGGTGGTTCCAGAGTTACTGCCTCTTGGTGGCTCCAGAAGTTACTGTCTCTTGGTGGTTCCAGAGTTACTGCCTCTTGGTGGTTAAAGAGTTACTGCCTCTTGGTGGTTCCAGAGTTACTGCCTCTTGGTGGTTCCAGAGTTAGTGCCTCTTGATGGTTCCAGAGTTACTGCCTCTTGATGGTTCCAGAGTTACTGCCTCTTGATGGTTCCAGAGTTACTGCCTCATGATGGTTCCAGAGATACTGCCTCTTGGTGGTTCCAGAGTTACTGCCTCTTGGTGGTTCCAGAGTTACTGCCTCTTGGTGGCTCCAGAAGTTACTGTCTCTTGATGGTTCCAGAGTTACTGCCTCTTCGTGGCTCCAGAAGTTACTGTCTTTTGGTGGTTCCAGAGTTACTGCCTCTTGGTGGTTAAAGAGTTACTGCCTCTTGGTGGTTCCAGAGTTACTGCCTCTTGGTGGTTCCAGAGTTACTGCCTCTTCGTGGCTCCAGAAGTTACTGTCTCTTGGTGGTTCCAGAGTTACTGCCTCTTGGTGGTTAAAGAGTTACTGCCTCTTGGTGGTTCCAGAGTTACTGCCTGTTCGTGGCTCCAGAAGTTACTGTCTCTTGGTGGTTCCAGAGTTACTGCCTCTTGGTGGTTAAAGAGTTACGGCCTCTTGGTGGCTCCAGAAGTTACTGCCTCTTGGTGGTTCCAGAGTTACTGCCTCTTGGTGGCTCCAGAAGTTACTGTCTCTTGGTGGTTCCAGAGTTACTGCCTCTTGGTGGTTAAAGAGTTACTGCCTCTTGGTGGTTCCAGAGTTACTGCCTCTTGGTGGTTCCAGAGTTAGTTCCTCTTGATGGTTCCAGAGTTACTGCCTCTTGATGGTTCCAGAGTTACTGCCTCTTGAGGGTTCCAGAGTTACTGCCTCATGATGGTTCCAGAGATACTGCCTCTTGGTGGTTCCAGAGTTACTGCCTCTTGATGGTTCCAGAGTTACTGCCTCTTGATGGTTCCAGAGTTACTGCCTCTTGATGGTTCCAGAAGTTACTGCCTCTTGATGGTTCCAGAGTTACTGCCTCTTGATGGTTCCAGAAGTTACTGCCTCTTGGTGGTTCCAGAGTTACTGCCTCTTGATGGTTCCAGAGTTACTGCCTTTTGATGGTTCCAGAGTTACTGCCTCTTGATGGTTCCAGAGTTACTGCCTTTTGATGGTTCCAGAGTTACTGCCTCTTGAAGGTTCCAGAGATACTGCTTCTTGATGGTTCCAGAGTTACTGCCTCTTGATGGTTCCAGAGTTACTACCTTTTGATGGTTCCTGAGTTACTGCTTCTTGATGGTTCCAGAAGTTACTGCCTCTTGATGGTTCCAGAGTTACTGCCTCTTGGTGGCTCCAGAAGTTACTGCCTCTTGGTGGCTCCAGAAGTTACTGCCTCTTGGTGGTTCCAGAAGTTACTGCCTCTTGATGGTTCCAGAAGTTACTGCCTCTTGGTGGCTCCAGAAGTTACTGCCTCTTGGTGGCTCCAGAAGTTACTGCCTCTTGGTGGTTCCAGAAGTTACTGCTTCTTGGTGGTTCCAGAAGTTACTGCCTCTTGATGGTTCCAGAAGTTACTGTCTCTTGGTGTTTCCAGACGTTACTGCCTCTTGATGGTTCCAGACCTTACTGCCTCTTGACGGTTCCATAAGTTACTGCCTCTTGTTGGTTCCAGAAGTTAGTGCCTCTTGGTGGTTCCAGAAGTTACTGCCTCTTGGTGGTTCCAGAATTTACTGCCTCTTGGTGGCTCCAGAAGTTACTGCCTCTTGGTGGTTCCAGAAGTTACTGCATCTTGGTGGTTCCAGAAGTTACTGCCTCTTGATGGTTCCAGAGTTACTGCCTCTTGGTGGCTCCAGAAGTTACTGCCTCTTGATGGTTCAGAGTTACTGCCTCTTGATGGTTCCAGAGTTACTGCCTCTTGGTGGTTCCAGAAGTTACTGCCTCTTGGTGGCTCCAGAAGTTACTGCCTCTTGGTGGTTCCAGAAGTTACTGCCTCTTGGTGATTCCAAAAGTTACTGCATGCCATCCCTCATCCTCACCAGCTACCAGATCCCGAACCAGGCCTATTTACTGGCCTGATCAATCATGCTATTAGTAGAGGCAAGTAAACACCTCGATCGGGAACTGTCTCAAAAGAGACAGGCATCTGTCTCTTGGTGATAGCCCTTATTCCTGAGGTAAGCGATGGCAGATAACAGGTGACAGCGGTGAAGATAAACAGGGAGATGGCGGGGAGGAGAGAGAGGGATTAAATGCCGTATGACGTCAGGGCGCCAACACATGACATCACGACACCGCCAACGAATGACGTCACGATGTTGTTCCTTTTTTCGTCTTCTCCGTTAGGAAGGTGACTCAGACGGGACGCTATGATAATTGCACTGTCGGACCTTAATTGTTTTCTTGTGAAGTAGTTGCAGATGTGTTGAACTGCAGGACCTTGTGGAGCAGTAAATACTGGATGATAATGATGATGAGGAGGAGGAGGACGATAATGATGATGATGATGATGATGAGGACGATGATGATGATGAGGACGATGATGAGGACGATGAGGACGATTATGATGATGAGGAAGATGATGATGATGATGAAGATGATGATGAGGACGATGAAGACAATGATGATGATGAGAACGATTATGATGATGATGATGAGGACGATGATGATAATGATGATGAGGACGATGATGATGAGGACGATGATGATGATGATGAGGACGATGATGAGGATGAAGATAATGATGATGAAGACGATGATGATGAGGACGATGATGATGATGACAATGATGATGATGGTGACGACGATGATGATGATAATGATGATGAGGACGATGATGATGATGAAGACAATGATGATGATGATGAAGACGATTATGATAAGAACGATGATGATGATGGCAATGATGATGGTAGTGACGACGATGATGATGATGATGATGATAAGGACGATGATGGCGAGGACGATGATGATGACAATGATGATGATAATAAAGAGGATGATGACGATGATGATGATGAAAATGATGATGAGGACGATGATGATGATGAGGATGATGATGAGGACGATGATGATGATGACTATAATGATGATAATGACGATGATGATGAGGACGATGATGATGATGAGGACGATGATGATGATGAGGACGATGATGATGATGAGGATGATGATGAGGACGATGATGATGGTGAAGATGATGATGAGGACGATTATGATGATGAGGACGATGATGATGATGAGGACGATGATGATGGTGAGGACGATGATGATGATGAGGACGATGATGATGATGAGGATGATGATGAGGACGATGATGATGGTGAAGATGATGATGAGGACGATTATGATGATGAGGACGATGATGATGGTGAGGATGATGATGAGGACGATGATGATGATGAGGACGATGATGATGGTGAAAATGATAATGAAGACGATTATGATGATTAGGAGGAAGAGATGATAATAATGATAATGATGGTGAAGATGAAGATTATGATAAGGACGATGACGATGATAATGAGGAGGAGGAGGATATTAATAATGATGACGATGATGATAATAATGATGACGATGACGACTACGACGATGATGATGATGATGATGATCTACCTACCTGGAGTCTACATGGAGGGTATTCCGGGAATTAACGGGGTCCACGATCAGGCCACCCGGTGGATCAGGGTCTGATCAACAAGACTGTTACTGCTGGCCGCACGTAGTCCAACATACGAACCACAGCCCGGCTGATCCGCCACCGACTTTAAATGTCTGATGATGATGATGATGATGATGATGGTGATTATGATGATGATGATGATGATGGTGATTATGGTGATGATGATGATGATGATGATGATGAGATGATGATGATGATGATGATGATGATGATGATGATGATGATGGTGATTATTATGATGATGATGGAAATGAGAAAGAAAGAGGGAAATGAGGTCAAAAGAAATTGAGAAGAAAAAGAAAAGGTAGAGAAAAACAAGGATAAAAAGAGAAGGAAAGGGGGGGGGACATGCAAAAAAATAACTTGCCAAACCAGTGTTTAATACAGACTTTCTAAGCCTTTTTTTCCACACACATAGAAAACAGTGTTGCTACGGCTGTTGTTGTGACTGTGTTGCCACGGCTGTTGTTGTGTCTGTGTTGCCACGGCTGTTCTTGTGTTTGTGTTGCCACGGCTGTTCTTGTGTTTGTGTTGCCACGGCTGTTCTTCTGTCTGTGTTACCACGGCTGTTCTTGTGTCTGTGTTGCCACGGCTGTTGTTGTGTCTGTGTTGCCACGGCTGTTCTTGTGTTTGTGTTGCCACGGCTGTTCTTCTGTCTGTGTTACCACGGCTGTTCTTGTGTCTGTGTTGCCACGGCTGTTCTTGTGACTGTGTTGCCACGGCTGTTCTTGTGACTGTGTTGCCACGGCTGTTCTTGTGACTGTGTTGCCACGGCTGTTCTTGTGACTGTGTTGCCACGGCTTTTCTTGTGACTGTGTTGCCACGGCTGTTCTTCTGTCTGTGTTACCACGGCTGTTCTTGTGTCTGTGTTGCCACGGCTGTTCTTGTGACTGTGTTGCCACGGCTGTTCTTGTGTCTGTGTTGCCACGGCTGTTCTTGTGACTGTGTTGCCACGGCTTTTCTTGTGACTGTGTTGCCACGGCTGTTCTTGTGACTGTGTTGCCATGGCTGTTTTGTGTCTGTGTTGCCACGGCTGTTCTAGTGTCTGTGTTGCCACGGCTGTTCTTGTGTCTGTGTTGCCACGGCTGTTCTTGTGACTGTGTTGCCACGGCTGTTCTTGTGTCTGTGTTGCCACGGCTGTTCTTGTGACTGTGTTGCCACGGCTGTTCTTGTGACTGTGTTGCCACTGGCTTTTCTTGTGACTGTGTTGCCACGGCTGTTCTTCTGTCTGTGTTACCACGGCTGTTCTTGTGTCTGTGTTGCCACGGCTGTTCTTGTGACTGTGTTGCCACGGCTGTTCTTGTGTCTGTGTTGCCACGGCTGTTCTTGTGACTGTGTTGCCACGGCTTTTCTTGTGACTGTGTTGCCACGGCTGTTCTTGTGACTGTGTTGCCATGGCTGTTTTAGTCTGTGTTGCCACGGCTGTTCTAGTGTCTGTGTTGCCACGGCTGTTCTGTGCTGTGTTGCCACGGCTGTTCTTGTGACTGTGTTGCCACGGCTGTTCTTGTGTCTGTGTTGCCACGGCTGTTCTTGTGACTGTGTTGCCACGGCTGTTCTTGTGTCTGTGTTGCCACGGCTGTTCTTGTGACTGTGTTGCCACGGCTGTTCTTGTGACTGTGTTGCCACGGCTGTTCTTGTGACTGTGTTGCCATGGCTGTTTTGTGTCTGTGTTGCCACGGCTGTTCTAGTGTCTGTGTTGCCACGGCTGTTCTTGTGTCTGTGTTGCCACGGCTGTTCTTGTGACTGTGTTGCCACGGTTGTTCTTGTGTCTGTGTTGCCACGGCTGTTCTTGTGACTGTGTTGCCACGGCTGTTCTTGTGACTGTGTTGCCACGGCTGTTCTTGTGTCTGTGTTGCCACGGCTGTTCTTGCAATTTTGTTTTTAGCCTCGTACGAAAGAGGACAACTCTGAAAAAATAAATTAAGGATATCTTAATTTCTTAGACTGTTTCTCCTCTGGCAAAAAATAAAAAATAAAAAGGAGCTTCATGAAATTTGATTACACTTACCTGGAGTATACCCGGAGTATACCTGGCGTGTACCTTGAGTATACCCGGAGTATACCTGGCGTGTACCTGGAGTATACCCGGAGTATACCTGGCGTGTACCTGGAGTATACCTGGCGTGTACCTGAGTATACCCGGAGTATACCTGGCGTGTACCTGGAGTATACCCGGAGTATACCTGGCGTGTACCTGGAGTATACCTGGCGTGTACCTGGAGTATACCCGGAGTATACCTGGCGTGTACCTGGAGTATACCTGGCGTGTACCTGGAGTATACCTGGAGTATACCTGGAGTATACCTGGCGTGTACCTGGAGTATACCTGGCGTGTACCTGGAGTATACCTGGCGTGTACCTGGAGTATACCTGGCGTGTACCTGGAGTATACCGGGTATACCTGGGTATACCTGGGTGTACCTGGAGTATACCCGGAGTATACCTGGAGTATACCTGGCGTGTACCTGGAGTATACCTGGCGTGTACCTGGAGTATACCTGGCGTGTACCTGGAGTATACCTGGCGTGTACCTGGAGTATACCTGGCGTGTACCTGGAGTATACCTGGCGTGTACCTGGAGTGATACCGGGTATACCTGGAGTATACCTGGCGTGTACCTGGAGTATACCTGGGTTACCTGGTATACTGGCGTACCTGAGTATACCTGGCGTGTACCTGGAGTATACCTGGTTACCTGAGTATACCTGGGTGTACCTGGAGTATACCTGGCGTGTACCTGGAGTATACCTGGTTACCTGAGTATACCTGGCGGTACCTGAGTATACCTTGTACCTGGAGTATACCTGGGTGTACCTGGAGTATACTGGCTGTACTGAGTATACCGGTTACCGGAGTATCGGTACTAGATACCTGGCTGTACCTGGTATACCTGGTACCTGGAGTATACCTGGCGTACCTGGAACCTGGTACCTGGAGTATACTCGGAGTATACCTGGCGTGTACCTTGAGTATACCTGGCTGTACCTGGTATACTCGGAGTATACCGGTACCGGAGTATACTGGCTGTACCTGGGTACGGTATACCGGTACCTGAGTATGCTTGACCTGGTAACTGTACGGCGTACTGAGTATATACATGAGTTACTGGTATACTAACTATGAGTATATCTGAGTTACTAACATGAATTAGTATGCTAACATTAGTATATTAACATGAGCTTGTTAATTTGCCCTGTCTGGCATCAACCAAGCTATCTACTTACTTGTCAACCAAACCACTCATCCGTAAACTCACCCACCCACCCACCAGTTAATCAACCACCCATCAGTTAAGTCAACCATCAACCATACACTCTCCAATCAAACAACTTACTAATCATTACATCCACCAACCCACCCACCAACACATCAACCAACCCACCCACCAACACATCTACCAACCCACCCAACAACACATCTACCAATCCACCCACCAACACATCTACCAATCCACCCACCAACACATCTACCAATCCACCCACCAACCCATCTACCAGCCCCCCTATCAACCCATCTACCATCCCACCCACCAACACACCTACCAATCCATCCACCAACCCACCCACTTACACATCTACCAACCCACCCACTAACACATATACCAACCCACCCACCAACACATCTACCAACCCACCCACCAACACATCTACCAACCCACCCACCAACACATCTACCAGCCCCCCTATCAACCCATCTACCATCCCACCCACCAACACACCTACCAATCCATCCACCAACCCACCCACTTACACATCTACCAACCCACCCACTAACACATATACCAACCCACCCACTAACACATATACCAACCCACCCACCAACACATCTACCAACCCACCCACCAACACATCTACCAACCCACCCACCAACACATCTACCAACTTACCCACCAACACATCTACCAACCCACCACTAACACATCTACCAACCCACCCACCAACACATCTACCAACCCACCCACCAACACATCTACCAACCCACCCACCAACACATCTACCAATCCACCCACCAACCCATCTACCAGCCCACCTATCAACCCATCTACCATCTCACCCACCAACACATCTACCAATCCACCCACCAACACATCTACCAATCCACCCACCAACACATCTATCAACCCACCAACCCATGCAACAACCAACACACACTCACTCATAAACCCTAAAACATACTCACTAACCAACCCCACTAAACCCCCCCCTCACCATCCCACATACCATCACACAAGTCCACCCACAAACCCACCTCACCAACCCTTCCACATACATCAACTTTTCTCAACCTTCTTTCCTTCTTCAGTTCCTCCTTTACCTCTCTCTCTTTCTCTCTCCATCCCACCCTCTCACTCTCTTTCTCCTCCCCTCCTTCTTTCTCTTCCTCAACTTCCTCCCCCTGGTCTTCATGATATTCTAGTCTGATATTTACTTTCATGAACAAAAAACGTAAATAATTATAGCAAAAACATATAATTACTATGATAAACATAATGTATTTAAAATATAATTTTACAAACAGCAAATTTAGTTTTTATTCTCATGAATTTAAAAATGCTACGTCTTGTACACCCCGACTGATTCAATATATATATATATATATATATATATAATATATATAATATGAGAATTTATACTATTGTTTTACCCACTCAGAAAGTCTCATTAATTTTCAGATTTTCATGACTATATAAAAGTAAAGGTTGATTTCCGGGATATATTTATATTTCCATACTAGGTAGTCGCTTTTTTTCAATAGATTGTATGAAGATTGTTGTTAGTACATATATCTCTGCTCCTCTTCAGACCCATGGAGAGATGTTATAAAATGGCTCCAATCGCTTTTGAGATCAGGAAGCTCAGCAGCCTTTTCGTCTTCCTGCGTTGTATAAGATGGTGTACATCCCACCTTACGATCTTTCGAGTCCTTCTAGTCTCCTCTGTGAACACTTCTTTGAGTTCCTCACATACTTCACGGTCATTTCATGTGATCTGCCCTCCTTCCTTCCTCAGCCTGATTACCTGGTCCTTGACTGTTGTTTTCCTCCTGATGTGACTGTACAACAGCTTCGGGTTGTGTGTGTGTGTGTGTGTGTGTACTCACCTAATTGTACTCACCTAATTGTGGTTGTAGGGGTCGAGACTCAGCTCCTGGCCCCGCCTCTTCGCTGTCCGCTACTGGGTCTCTGCTCTCCCTGCTCCATGAGCTTTATCATACCTTGTCTTAAAACTATGTATGGTTCCCGCCTCCACTATATCGTTCGCTAGACTATTCCACTTCCTAACTACTCTATGGCTGAAGAAGTGCTTCCTAACATCCTTTTGACTCATCTGAGTCTTCAGCTTCCAGTTGTGTCCCCTTGTTTCTGTGTTCCCTCTCTGGAACATCCTGTCACTATCTACCTTCTCGATTCCCTGCAGTATTTTGTATGTCGTTATCATGTTTCCTCTAACCCTTCTGTCCTCCAGTGTTGTTAGTCCTATTTCCCTCAACCTTTCTTCATAGGGCAGTCCCCTGAGTTGTGGAACTAGCCTTGTCGCAAACCTTTGCACTTTCTCTAATTTCTTGACGTGCTTGACCAGGTGTGGGTTCCAGACTGGTGCTGCATACTCTAGTATGGGCCTGACGTACACGGTGTACAGTGTCTTGAACGATTCCTTGTTAAGGTAACGGAACGCTAATCTTAGGTTTGCCAGCCGCCCATATGCTGCCGCGGTTATCTGGTTGATGTGTGTTTCCGGAGACGTGCTTGGCGTTATACTGACCTCAAGGTCTTTCTCCTTTGCTGAGGTTTGTAGCATTTGTCCACCTAGCCTGTACTCTGTCAGCGGTCTCTTTGCCCTTCTCCGATCTTCATGACTTTGCATTTGGTGGGGTTAAATTCGAGAAGCCAGTTGCTAGACCAGATGTCAAGCTTGTTCAGGTCTCTTTGAAGTCCTGCTTGGTCTTCATCAGATGTAATTATCTTCATTAATTTCACATCATCTGCGAACAGAGACACTTTTGAGTCTATCCCGTCCGTCATGTCATTCACATATACCAAGAATAGCACTGGTCCTAGGACTGACCCCTGCGGTACACCGCTCGTCAAAGGCGCCCACTGTGATACCTCATCACGCACCATGGCCCGTTGTTGCCTCCCTGTGAGGTATTCCCTGATCCATTCCAGTGCCCTTCCTGTTATACATGCTTGTTCTTCCAACTTCTTTACTAATCTCATATGAGGAACTGTGTCGAAGGCCTTTCTGCAGTCCAGGAAAATGCAATCAACCCTTCTCTCTCTTGCCTTACCTCTGTTACTTTATCATAGAACTCCAGGAGGTTTGTTACACAGGATTTGCCTCCCCTGAATCCGTGCTGTCTGGCGTTGATTATCCTGTTCTGCTCCAGATGCTCCACCAGTCTTTTCCTGATGATTTTCTAAAAGACTTTGCACACTATACACGTAAGTGACACCGGTCTATAGTTTAGTGCCTCTTTTCTGTCTCCTTTTTTAAAGATGTGTGTGTGTGTGTGTGTGTGTGTGTGTGTACCATTGTCCTGGCAATGTCGATTGACACTGCCTGTGTGTAGTGTGTGTGTGTGTGTGTAGGAAACACTGAATGTTTCCCGTCGAATGAGGCTACGTGTGAAGAGGCTTTACCATAGCCACGGTGTGATGTGTTGTGTGTGTGTGGGTGTGGTCAGTCTCCTGTGGTAATGAGTTTCATCGGACGAAACACTATTCATTCAGGGCGGCCTGGGGTAAATGGGGAAACACTGCCAAGGATCATGAATGAAGAAATAGGAAATTTGATCCTAGGACTGGGAAAATATATCCACTTCCTTGGATGAAAAGCCCCTGGGCGGCATCGAGCGGTCCTCCTGGACAGCCACTGACTCCTCGTCAAGTAACCTCGACATATAACATTATCACTCCTACAGCCATAACAACCCTTACAACCACATTACAACCAACACAACCACCTCATAACCATCATAACCACCACATTCGCCCTATAGCCACTGTCCCAAACCCCACCACCACAAACGCAACCCAACCAACCATCACTCCCATCAATTCATCAACCACCACACCCACCCACCACACCAACCACCACTACTACCATCACCACTACCGCTATTACCACCTTCACCACCAAGACCACAGACAAGGACCTCCATCCAGCAGGATTAATGTAGTTACCTCTTGACCGCTGTCCTGTCAACCTCATCTCGCAAAACACCTGTCAGATTCCAACAAGAGGAAGATAAACGCCCAAGTAGCTTTACCACTTATTTACACTTATTTCTAATAAGTGTAATGGAAAACTCATGTCAAATTCTTCCAACAGGTGTAGTGAATGACCTCCCAAACACCAGCTGCTTCAGGGAAACAAGCACCTTTAAAACTCTACTACTAGCAGGTGTAACTGAAAAACACCTGTGAAACACTATCGGCAGACGTAAGGAAAACACCTATCAAGCTTCAACAGGTATATGAAAAAAAACCTGTCACACTCAAGCAGCAGATGTAACTAAAAACACCTATGAAATACTACGGAAGACATTACAAAATACCTGTCAATCTAAAACAGACGTAACAAAATACGTCACACTATAGCAGCAGATGTAACAAAAAAAAACTACATCATACCTTCCTCCCCAAAAAAACGTATATATATATATATATATATATATATATATATATATATATATATATATATATATATATATATATATATATATATATATATACATACAAAAGTGAACTAGTTTGCACCTTTCCCTCCTCTTCCCTGAGCTCACGAGCCTAATAATTGTATCTCTGTCTAAGAAATAAAACCAGCCATTATTAGTCACCTAAATAATTTTTCACACCATCCCATTAAAGAGAGGCTAAATTTTCTTCATGTGGCTATGTAATCCATAGCTGAGCGGCCGTGCGGTGGTGGGTGGTTGTGATGAGAGGATTGTTGTGGGTGTGGTGGTGGTGGTGATGAGAGGATTGTTGTGGGTGTGGTGGTGTGAAGATTGCTATTGGTGTAGTGGTGAACGTGTCGCGGGAGAGCGTGTGGTTTTAATGGTGGTATAGTGACAGGGGTAAGGTAAGTGTGGTGGGAATAGTAGTGTGGTGATTGTTGTACAGCCGTGGTAACTGGTGGGGTGGTGAGGTAACGGTAGTAAGTGTCGTATTGTTGTGTCTTGAATAATAATAATAATTATAATAATAATAAGTAACTTAAATCACCCACCCAGTCATCAGCTGAGAGACCCGTGTTAGTAAACACTGACATGTGCTCCTGAAGAAACAAAACATTTCACTATCATGTCTACATATACATATATTATGTTCAATAATTTCACTATAATAGTATTGTAATTTAGTTTAATTTAGTTTTACAATCCTTGTTTGTAAAGTTCAATATTTATCAAGCATGATCACAATGGAGTTGAGAAATTACAAAAGAACGAACCGTAGCAGTTAACACATTGTATTAAGTACTGCAATGGCTTTATTATATTTGTGTAGTGAAGTTTAATACCGAAGTGGAAATAAACATTCAATTATTATGTACCGACGCTACTTTTGCCATTACCAGTCCTATAATCATATATATCGCGTGCCGAATAGGTAAAACTGGTCAATTAGCAAGAACTCATCTAAAATTAAGTCCTTTCTAAAATTTTCTCTTATACGTTTGAAGATATATTTTTATTATTTATGTTAATGTAAAAATTTATAATTTTGCACTAAAAGAATCTTAGAAAACTTACCTAACCTTATTATAACAAGCGCAATTTAATTTAGCCTAATCCAACTAAATATATTTTTGATACGTTTACAATAATTTAATAATACATAAAACTTGCGATTTTGGCTTAAATAGCAACGCACTTCTTGCCGAATATGGCAAACGAAAATTTGTGGATGCAATAATTTCTCAAAAATCATTCCGAACCTAACATTCTGAGCAAACGACCAATGAGAGACAGTGTGATGATATCGTCGGATGTTGTGAAGTTATCAAGACTGAGGGAGGCTTAACGCCAGACACCACAGTCGCGTCGCCCAGATCGCGGCGACCTATGACGCTCTGGGACATTTTTCCTAATTGAATAAATGGTTTAGAAATCCGTTAAGTTGATAAAACATATATTTTTCCCATTACCAAATGATTCTCAGGCTAAGTATTTTTCTCATTTTCAAATGGGAATTTCAGGGCTACGAAGCGAAGAAAATAATCATTTTTAATGGGATGGGGAATACATGGAAGGGTTTATGACCCTGACGGGGGTAATAAAGTACACAGACACCGCTCACTATAATTCACTTTTGATAATTTTTTGTAGAGCTCCTATATGATTACTTATTATCCCGGATAAATAGGATTATCAGGAGTATATGCTGCAATATTATCCCAGATACCTAGGATTATCAGGAGTATATGCTGCAGTATTATCCCAGATACCTAGGATTATATTATCCCAG
Source organism: Cherax destructor (assembly GCA_009830355.1). Taxonomy (NCBI): domain Eukaryota; kingdom Metazoa; phylum Arthropoda; class Malacostraca; order Decapoda; family Parastacidae; genus Cherax; species Cherax destructor. The sequence continues at coordinate 199,021 of WNWK01002037.1, forward strand.
ATACCTAGGATTATCAGGAGTATATGCTGCAATATTATCCCAGATACCTAGGATTATCAGTAGTATATACTGCAATATTATCCCTGATACCTAGGATTATTAGGAGCATATGCTGCAATATTATCCCGAATACCTGGGATTATCAGGAGTATATGCTGCAATATTATCCCTGATACCTAGGATTATTAGGAGCATATGCTGCAATATTATCCCGAATACCTGGGATTATCAGGAGAAAATGCTGATTATTATCCTGGGTTATTTTAACATCTTTATTATGCCCCCATACCCATCCTGTGGGCACTACTGCCCACAGGACAGGTACATAATAGGTCAATGGACTGGGCACCAAAGTTTTGATAAATGAACAAGTTACAATGGTAATGAACTATTTACAAGTTTATATCTCGTCATAATGACAATGAGTTATTTATGCAGACATAAATTAGGTCACACACACACACTTTCCTGGGTACTTAGGGTCATCACGGAAATTATACTCCAGCTGGCAATTTTCAGACAATTTTTAATTCTCTTCTCATTGCTTCTTTCATATCTTCCAATTGAAGAGTTTCTTAAAAGCATGCTTACTTATGCACTGTAATTTATATATACAGTTTCACTTAATTATTTTGCGGTCATTAATCATTTCTTGTTCTTTATTGTAGAGAACTTGACGATAATTTAATTCGTTCTTAGAATAAAGGAATGAACATTATGGCCCTGAAATACGTTGTTTAGTTGTTAAATTAACACAACTTTCTTACATTGGATCTAATATCAAATAATTCTCGACCTTTAGTTTCTGTTCTATTTTACCCATGACACTTTTTCGTACCCTACAGATGCAACGGCACCACTTTTAAATCCCAATGGTTCAATTGTCTGCCCTCTCAAATCCCGTAGCATCGTCTGTAAATCCCTATGGCACCACTCTCTTCCTGCTAACCATCAGGTGGGATTACCCAAGGTAGGTTAGTTAGGAGGGATTTAGAGGGTAACAGGTAATGGGTCGTCCTGAGATCATGACTTGAGCGAGAAATGAGGGAGAGAAAGGAATGGTAGGTTACACGTACTGAGGTAACACAGGTTCTGATCTCTACGTAGACAGCATGATGTAGATGGGGTAGCGAGTGCGGGAGTGCAGCATGCAGCGAAATTTCAGCGCAACGATGTGTTGACTTCCTTGATCAAATATATCACAGATTCATAGATGTATTTTATTGACAATGAAGTAAACAAAAAACGATTTTGGGACCAAACGTTACTTAGAAACCTAATCTAACCTAAAGTAACTTAGAAACCTCACCTAGCCTAATGCTTTTTTTCTAGAAATTTTACTAAATATATCAGAGATCAGTTTAAAGTTTATAATGTTAGTTAAATTCAATAATTTTTTTTTTTGTATATAAGAAAGAAGATTCGATTATTTTGAAGAAACCAACTTTGGAGGTCTGCTACAAGAGAGAGAGAGAGAGAGAGAGAGAGAGGGAGAGAGAGAGAGAGAGAGAGAGAGAGAGAGGAGAGAGAGAGAGAGAGAAAAGAAAGAAGAGAGAGAGAGAGAGAGAGAGAGAGAGAGAGAGAGAAGGGAGGGAGGGAGGGAGGAGGGATATAAAGGAAGAGATTAAGACAGTGCAAGAATGATAAAGAAAGACAATATATATCAAAATAAACTCGAGAAGGAATATTATTCATAGGGAAATTATGGAGAAGAATAAGCCAAGGAATAAGAGAGACAATAGAGAAAGAGAGAAGGATATATAATAGGAGAGAATAAAGATGAAAAATACTAAATACGAGTAATGGTAAACTAAGGCACAGAAAGGGAAAAGAGATGAGAGGGATAGGGTGAGACAGAGGAGAGGGAGAGTGAGAGGGAGAGAGATGGGGTGAGAGAAGAGAGAGAGAGAGAGAGAGAGAGAGAGAGAGAGAGAGAGTAGGAGTGTGATGTCACTTGTATTTAAGCAATTATCTTCTAAACTTGACGATGGTTCTTGTTAGTTAGTGTGTGTATGTGTTTGTGTGTATTGTGGTTGCAGGGGTCGATTCACAGCTCCTGGCCCCTCCTCTTCACTGGTCGCTACTAGGTTCACTCTCTCCCTGCTCCATGAACTTTCTCGTACCTCTTCTTAAAGCTATGTATGAATCCTGCCTCCACTACATCACTATCCAGACTATTCCACTTCCTGACAACTCTGTGACTGAAGAAATACTTCCTAACATCCCTGTGACTCATCTGAGTCTTCAACTTCCAATTGTGACCCCCTGTTGGTGTGTCCCATCTCTGGAACATCCTGTCTCTGTCCACCTTGTCAGTTCCTCTCAGTATATTATATGTTGTTAACATGTCCCCCCCCTCTCTCTCTCTCTCTCCTGCCCTCCAGCGTCGTCAGGTCGATATCCCTTAACCTCTCCTCGTAGGACATTCCCTTTAGATCCGGGACTAGTCGCGTTGCAAATCTTTGCACTTTCTCTAATTTCTTGACGTGCTTGACTAGGTGTGGGTTCTAGACTGGTGCTGCATACTCAAGTATTGGCCTGCCATACACTGTGTACAGAGTCCTGAACGATTCCTTACTGAGGTGCCAGAGCGCTATTCTTAGGTTCTCTAATCGCCCATATGCTGCAGCAGTTATTTGGTTGATGTGCGCCTCAGGAGATGTGCTCGGTATTATACACACTCCAAGATCCTTCATGAGTGAGGTTTCAATCTTTGGCCCCCTAAACTGTACTCTGTCTGTGGTCTTCTTTGTGTGTGGTCTTCTTTGTGTGTGGTCTTCTTTGTGAGTGGTCTTCTTGTGTGTGTGTGTGTGTGTGTGTGTGTGTGTGTGTGATAGAGAGAGAGACAGAAAGAGAAAGAGAGAGAGACAGAAAGAGAAAGAGAGAGAGAGAGAGGGTACCTATTTTTAAACTACAAGAGCACTTATGTTTATGTTACCTAGTCATCGCCACTTTTTCCCTAACATATAATTAAAAATATTCACTGAGTGTGTAGCACTTAAGTGTTTCCTCTATTCATGACCTCCACGAAGCTACCACTCAGCGAAGGAAAACTGTCCTATATCCACCACTTTTCCTTGATATACGACCCTGGCCTCTCCTTGTCCCTGTTACAGGCACTGGACACTCGAATAGTGGGAGTAGAGGGGGGAAGGAGTAGGAGGAGAGGGGGAAGGGGGAAGGGGTGGCACTCAGAAAGCAATACCTCTGTAGGTTAAGTTCCATGGGAATTTCTTAGTGATGGATCACATCGGTCTGTCTGTGTCGGTCTGTCTGTCTGTCTGTCAGTCAGTCTGTGTCTGTTTTTGTCTGTGTCTGTCTGTCTGTGTTTGTCTCTCTGTTTCTATCTGTCTCTCTGGCGTAGGCGTGTGGGTAGTTCTTGTGGTGAGCTTACTGTCGTGGTTGTGCAAACGTGGGCGTGTGGACGTGGATGGCGTAGGCGTGTTGACGTTGCTAACGTTGAAGTACAGGCGTGTATGGAGGTGGGCGTGTGCACATGGCTAATATAGGCATGGTTAGAATGGGTGTGTTAGCGTGGTAGGTGTGGCTGGCATGGGCGTGGTAGGTGTGGTTGGCATGGGCGTGTGGGTGTGGCTAGCGTGGGCGTGGGGGTGTGGCTGGCTTGGTGTCGCCACTCCTGGCCAACAGAGACGGGTATCTGAGATCAGACATAAATTAAACCAGACTGAGGTGTCTACAGCAGAGAGAGAGAGAGAGAGAGAGAGAGAGAGAGAGAGAGAGAGAGAGAGACAGAGAGACAGACAGAGGAAAGAGGAGGGAGAGCGATAACAGAAGACTCTAAAGTCCACACAGAGGTTATCTGCTAAGGATAACATACTTATATTTACATTAAAGACTATCATTCTAGACATTTGAGTCAAGGATAGTAAAGTAGAAGGCTCTCTTCCCACCCTCCACTCCCTCGGGCCACTTCTGACGACATGAAACAAGAGGATAAAACCATACCACACCATAATGAAAACAAGGCATGGAATTTACGAAGGAGACTCAAGTGGATGGAAGGCATGTGCTACAAACTTCATCTATATTTTAGTACTTTTCCTACTAGGCCTAGTCAAGGACCGGGCCGCGGGGGCGTTGACCCCTGCGGCCCCCCTTCCAGGTATAATTACTCCACTTCCTACACAGCTGTATTGTCATATCAAGGGCGAGAAGGGAGAGAAGGGCGATATCAAGGGCGAGAAACGCGACCCTTCTTACTCTCGATATGATGAGTAATAGAGAATCAATAAGACTATGACGTGATCTTACTATATATGACCTTACGTACTGTAGCTTAACGTATGTGATGACCTTACATATGATGACCTTACTACGTACTGTTGGATGACCTTACTACGTACTGTTGGATGACCTTACTACGTACTGTTGGATGACCTTACTACGTACTGTTGGATGACCTTACTACGTACTGTTGAATGGCCTTACAACTCGGTCTAGTTCAGAATAACAAATTAAAGATATGCAAAAGTGATTGTTGCCTGTCATACTATTACAGTTAAATAACTATCATTTACTTATTGCAATAGTATGCTTGGTTAGCTGGAAAGGGGATCTGATACTAAAACATGTGGCAAGATACAACATTAATAATAATAATAATAATAATAATAATAATAATAATAATAATAATAATAATAATAATAATAATATTTATTTCTACGCGTACATGTACAAGGTATACAGGCCTAGCTGACATCATTGACATACTACTATATAGAAAGCACCTTGTTATGCAGAGCATTTCGGGCAAATTAGGTTAATGTTTCCCCAAGATGCGAACCAAACCAGTCAACTGACACCTATTTTACTGATAGGTGAACATGGACAACAGGTGTCTTAAGGAAGTACGTCCTAATGTTTCCACCCGTACCGAGGACCGCCCCCAGGACCTCAGTGTGTGAGCTGAGTACGATAGCAATTGAGATACGTAGTTGAGATCGGGGAATGCAGTGTAGTGAATCCTAATGAATATTTACTTTTATCGTTCAAATTCAAATGTTTATTTCCTTGTAAAGTTTACAATATGTGGTTTACATGATATAAGATATTAATTACAAAGAAGGCCACTATCATGCCTAGGCATTTCGGGCAGACTATCATAAACCAGAGTTCAACTTCAAAAGAAGTATACCAGCGTCGAGCTTTTCCAGGGAAGCTCCACCTCTCCACGTAGAGATAGAGCATTGCTCTGTACCATAACTCACCACCAAGTTTTAACTTTTTCCCTAAGCTTATAAAGGTCTCCACTTCATAACTTCTGGCTAGAGAGGCAGCAGCTATGGTGGAGGAACTCAGCATGTGATTCCATAGAGGCTGGAGTTGCCAGACCTAGGCAGACTATCAGGGAATTTGCACTTCTGATTCCTATCTTCGCAGATAGACTTATGGACACTGTGGGGCAGGCAGACGTGAGCAACTGGATGGGCTGAGCACCTTTGGAGCAAACACCGTGAATCCAGTGGTCACTACTATGACTACCTGAAGGAGTCTACCTGGAGGGTATTCAAGGGGTCAACGCCCCCGCGGTCCGGTGGATCAGGGCCTGACCACTATAAACAATAACTTTCTTCAGTAACTTTCATGGCTTTGTATTAACTGTTCTTCCTGATATTGTTGCTGAACTAACGTCAGGAATTAGCTGATTACCTTTTGGCCCCGCAAAAGGTCTAGTTGAATCCTTTATTTGTAAAGCGATTGTTTAGATAACTGTATTTCTCACAGCTTCAGCAGGTAGTTTTGCTCCAATTTGCTATTATTCTGTGAACAAAAAAAAATCTTTACACGCGTTTTGTATCTCTTGCCTCGAAGTTTCATTCCATTGTTTCCAGTTAATGAGTCACTTTGCATTTGAAATAGATGTCCGTGTTTTGTGTGTATTAGAAAAATTTGGTAAATTAATGGTTTGAATGGGATGATCCTCTAGTCTCCGATTGGAAAGAGAGAGAAACGGTTAAGTACTTTGAGATAGATAGATAGATTGATAGATAGATAGATAGATAGAGAGAGAGAGAGAGAGAGAGAGAGAGAGAGAGAGAGAGAGAGAGAGAGAGAGAGAGAGAGAGAGAGAGAGAGAGAGAGAGAGAGAGGGCGGGGAAGGGAGGGAGGGAGGGTGTTGGGCCTGGCGCCTATGTGTCGGGACAACAACCGCTCTGCATCGCCGCCCGAAACCCAGCACCCCCTACCCTCACCCCCACAAACCCCCTACCCAACCCAAGCTCCCATATCCCTATCCTCACGATCATACCACTCCCCCTCACCATCCAAGCCCTCATGTCCCCATCCCAACCCCACGACCCCTACCACCGTCCACAACCTCACGACCCCCTCACCCATTCCCCAGCCTCTTCATCCCCCTACCCGACTTTCCCCACACACGACACCACCTACGACCCCCACCCCAATGATCCCATCCCCAACAATCCCCACCCCCACAATCCCCCTCACCATCGCCACTACTAGTACTACTCCTCTCACGACCTCATCCATTACTCCCTACGACCACCTCTCACTACGCATCCCTCCTCCCGTTTTACCCAATTGTCTCTTCTCTCTGCCTTTCCCTTCAGCTCACAATAGAAAGACACGAGATCGATTGTGGGCCGGGTGAGACTTTGAATAAAAAAAATTTGAGTACCACCATATATTTCAATGTTAAAAAAATGTTTTTTAATAAATTTGTAAATTAAATAAAAAAAATAGTACACACGATATTTAAATTATGTGAATTGGTGGATTATTATATTGGAAAGCGATAAACCCGTAAGTTCGGGAAGTGGGAGGAAAGCGGATCTGATTCGGGCATTGAGTAAAAGATAGGTTTCAAGCCTATCGACGGCACGATCTGGAGGTTATCAATGTAAGCACCACAACTCAGCCTGGCTGATCAGGAACTTACTTAAGAAACCTATCAAGTTCCCTTTCGAAGACCACCAGATATCTGTTCGCATTTTCCCTTGCGTGCGAAGAAAGCGGAATGGAGAGTTCTGGTCCTCTTACACTTACTGACATCTCTCCTGGTGTACTCACTGCGCCCCCTTTTTTTTATCGGGGATATTTTGCGCTGCCTGCCAAGCCTCTGCCGTCGCATGGGGTGCTTGCAGTGTGCAGGTTTGCGACCAGTCCCTCCACAGTTTTCCAGATGTAGATATTGATGTATTTTTCTCTCCTGCGTTCCAGGGAATCTAGTTCAAGGATTTCAAGCATTCCCAGTAGTTCAGTTACTTGACTGAATTCACACAAGTAGTGAAGGTTCTCTGTACGTTCTCCAGTGCTGGAATTTCTCCTACGTTGCATTAGTATAACGTAATATTCTGGCTTAGAGAGAGCAAGTGATTTGAAGAGTATCATCAATGTCTCGACATCTCTTGTTTTGAATATTTTAATTAGCCAGGATATCATTTTCCTTTCATTTCCGATAATGGCATCTCTGGGATTTATGAATGTGAGAACCTCTGACACTGTAACTGCCGAGCCTCTCACACTGAGCTTCTCCTATAGTGAATGATTTCAGTATTCATTTGGCTGTTTCAGTCTTTAATTACTTAGGTTTCCCACTGAGAAGCAATTGAAATTTGAAAATCATATTGTTGTCAGTAGCTCATATCAATTTTGAAGGTTTGCTGTGGCCTTAATTGACGCCACTATGATACCGACTCTTGTATCGTCTACAAGGAGGATATGGTGCTATGATTTATGACTCTGTCTATGATAAAGAATGAGAAAGAGGAGTGGAGCAAGTACTGTGCTTTAAGGAACAAAATTTTCATTGTGGCAGCCTCAACTTTCACTCTGTTTACTATTACTCTGTGGATTCTGTTTGTTAGGAAGTTCAGTATTTATCTGCCCACTTTTCCAGTTATTCCACTTGCACGTATATTGTGTGCTATTACACAATGGGCCTACTTCGTTGAAGGCTTTTTGTAATTTGTCTGACTCCCAATGCGCCCAAGACCATATCATACTGGTGCAGCAATTGAGAGATGCAGGAACGACCCACTCTAATCCCATGCTGCTCTGAATTGTGCAATTGCTGCTAATCCATCTATATGGTAATTCTTGCTTTTAAGTTCCCTTCCAAAGTTTTTTTTAAAGTGTGATGTTAGCACCATTAGTCCGTAGTTTTTACTATTGCTTTACCACCCCATTTGAAGAGGGGAGCTACATCGGCAGTTTTTAATGACTGTGAGATGACTCCTGTCTTCTGGCTCTTTCTCCATAGAATATGTAAAACATGAGATAGTTGCTTCTAGCAGTTCGTTACTGAATATAGAGTTCGACGAGTCTTGGTCAGGGACATAGTGCATGGGTGTGCTATCACTGGACAAGTGTGGTTAGGGTTACGTCGGAAATTTTGGAGATGCCGGCAGCGGGACGAATGTAATTCGTTAAAAGCATTTGTGTTGTCAGTTTTAAAGCTGATTATTGGCTCACCGACAAGTGGGTAAAAGACTCGCAGCAAAATGAGACCTTTATTAGTACTACGTTTCGTTAAGGTGAGAGGTCGTATTAATAAAGGTCTCCAAATACTGTGGGGTTTTTTTTACCTCGATATTTCACCCCTTTTTTGTTGTTGTTGTTGTTATCATCAGTGCAGCCTCCATCGCCTTTACAAGAATCCACGAAACTAGATGAAGTTTTTGCCCTGGACTTTGTGTAGAAGAAGAAACGCATTTTGGGTTTCTTCTTATCTCATCTATGGCTCTTGGGGTTCATTCTATTGAGTATAGGACACATTTAGTTTAAGCTCGGAACTCTTTTCTCTAACCAGAGTTTCGTTTTTCTCTTTTAGAAAGACTACAGTCGTTGAGGAGCTGCGTTACCAAGACAGTACACGATTTTCAATAGTTCGCCTTTGAACTGCTTAGAAAGTCGTATCTAGTGCCCTCTAAAACAAGAACAACTAAATCCTGATTTTTTTTTTATTTTAATCCCTAAAACCTCGACTACATCGCTTGTGATGTAGTCATTTAGGCTGGATGTCACCTGTACACCGCCAGTCAAGGTTATTTTAATCGCTAAAATAGGGAGACTAAAATCAGCTCATGTAATATTAATAATAAAATGGGTGATATTAACAAAATTAATAATAATTATTATAATAATAATATAATAATAATAATAATAATAATAATATAATAATAATAATAATAATAATAATAATAATAATAATAATAATAATAATAATAATAATAATAATAATAATAATAATAATAATATATAATAATAGTCAAACCAGGATGACACGAGTATCAAGAAGCATAAAACATTAAATCACCTTAAAAGTGAAGTTGAACTTATCACCATAACACGCGCCATTTTCAGCGCTGCGACTCAAGTTAGTACTAATAAAACCAGATCCCCAAGGTAATAAAATAAATGAATAATGCCTTACTACTGCCTGTGTTACAGGTGATTTGTTGGATATTAAGTCTTTCAACACTGCAACAAGAGTTATCAGGTTTAAAGGAAATTGAGTATACGAGGGGCATTAAGATACTTTTATACCCAGTATAGGGATTAAAGTATATATATATATATATATATATATATATATATATATATATATATATATATATATATATATATATATATATATATATATATATATATGAAAGATGAGGTGAATCATAGAATTGATGAGGGAAAATGGTGAGTGATGCACTTAGGAGTCTGTGGGGACAAAGAACTTTGTCCATGGAGGTAAAGAGTGGAATGTATGAGAGTATAGTTATACCAACGCTCTTATATGGGTGTGAAGCATGGGTGGTGAATGTTGCAACAAGGAGAAGGCTGGAGGCAGTGTAGATGTCATGTCTGAGGTCAATGTGTGGTATGGTATAAATCTTGGTAATAAATACCAACAAGTTGGTTTAGAAAAACACGTAAGTAAACACTAGGACATATTTATTAGAAAACGTTTCGGTCCTGGGACCGTGTTCAAAAGTGAACAAGGTCCAAGGACTGAAACGTTTTCTAATAAATATGTCCTAGTGTTTGCTTACGTATTTTTCTAAACCAATATGTGGTGTGAATATAATGCAGAGAATTCATAGTTTGGAAATTAGGAGGAGGTGCGGGATTACCAAAACTATTATCCAGAGGGCTGAGGAGGGGTTGTTGAGGTGGTTCGGACATGTAGAGAGGATGGAAAAAAATAGAATGATTTCGAGAGTGTATAAATCTGTAGTGGAGGAAAGGCGAGGAAGAGGTCGGCCTAGGAAAGGTTGGAGGGAGGGGGTAAAGGAGCATTTGTGTGCGAGGAGCTTGGACTTCCAGCAAGCATTCGTGGGTGTTAGATAGGAGTGAATGGAGACAAATGGATTTTAGGAAATGACGTGCTGTTGGAGTGTGAGCAGGGTAATGTCTATGAAGCGATTCAGTAAAACCGGCAGGCCAGACTTGAGTCCTGGAGATCGAAAGTACAGTGCCTGCACTCTGAAGGAGGGGTATTACTGTTGCAGTTTTATAACTGTAATGTAAGCGCGCCTCTGGCGGGACAGTGATGGAGTGAATGATGGTGCAAGTTTTTCTTTTTCGGGCCACCCTACCTTGGTGGGAAACGGTCGATGTGAATATAATATATATATATATATATATATATATATATATATATATATATATATATATATATATATATATATATATATATATATATATATATATACACGCATTTGTACTCACCTTGTTGTGGTTGCAGGGGTCGAGTCACTCTTCCTGCTCCATGAGCTTTATCATACCTCTTCTTAAAGCTATGTATGGATCCTGTCTCTACTACATCACGTCCCAGACTATTCCACTTCCTGACAACTCTGTGACTGAAGAAATACTTCCTAACATCCCTGTGATTCATCTGAGTCTTCAACTTCCAACTGTGACCCCTTGTTGCTGTGTCCCATCTCTGGAACATCCTGTCTCTGTCCACCTTGTCGATTCTTCTCATTATATTATATGTCATTATCATATTCCCTCTATCTCTCCTGTCCTCCAGTGTCATCAGGTTGGTTTCCCTTAACCTCTCCTCGTAGGACATACCCCTTAGCTCCGGGACTAGTCTTGTTGCAAACATTTACACTTTCTCTAATTTCCTTACGTGCTTGGCTAGGTGTGGGTTCCAAACTGGTGCTGCATATTCCAATATAAGCCTAACGAACACGGTGTACAGAGACCTGAATGATTTCTTATTGAGATGTAAGAATGCTTTTTTTTAGGTTTGCTAGGCGCCCGTATGCTGCAACAGATATTTTGTTGATGTGCGCCTCAGATGTGCCCGGTGTTATACTCACTCCAAGATAATTTTCCTTGAGTGAAGTTTGTAGTCTCTGGCACCCTAGATTGTACTCCGTCTACTGTCTTCTTTGCCCTTCCAAAATCTTCATGACTTTTCAATTGGTGAGGTTGAACTCCAGGAGCCAGTTGCTGGATCAGGCAAGCAGCCTGAGTCTATTCCTTCCGTCATGTCTTTCACAAATACTAGAAACAGCACCGGTCCTAGGACTGACCCCTGTGGAACTCTGCTCGTCACAGGCGCCCACTCTGACACCTCGCCAAGTACCATGATTCGCTGTTGTCTTCCTGACAGGTATTCCCTGATCCATTGCATTGCCTTCCCTGTTATCCCTGCCTGGTCCTCCAGCTTTTGCACTAATCTCTTGTGTGGGAACTGTGTCAAACGCCTTCTTACATTCCAAGAAAATGCAACCTACCATCCCTGTCTCTCTCTTGTCTTGTGCTGACCTGTCACCCTGTATTAGAACTCTAGTAGGTTTGTGACAAAGGATTTCACGTCCCTGAAACCGTGCTGGTTGTCGTTGACAAGCTCATTCCTTTCTAGGTGCTCCACCAATCATTTTCATACCTCAGGTAGTCGCCCTGTTTCGATAGATGTGTTGAAGATTGTTGTTAGTGGTACACATAGTGCCTCTGTTCCCTCTCTCAGGACCCATGGAGAGATGTTATCCGGCTCCATCGCCTTTGAGGTATCTAGCTCCCTTACCAGCCTCTTCACTTCTTCCTCGGTTGCATGTATTGTGTCCAACACTTGATGGTGGACCCCACCTCTCCATCTCTCTGGAGTCCCTTCTCTCTCCTTTGTGAACACTTCTTTGAATCTCATGTTGAGTTCCTCACATACTTCGCGGTCGTTTCTTGTGATCTCCCTTCCTTCCTTCCTCAGCCTGTAGATGAATGGTTCAGAGAACCGACGAGTAGGTAAATTTACTTCTTCAGCCTGATCACCTGGTCCTTGACTGTTGTTTTCCTCCTGATGTGGCTGTACAACAGCTTCATGTCAGATTTGGCTTTCGCTGCTATGTCATTTTCGTATTGCTTCTTACCCGTGAATATTCATTTCTGGCTCTACGACTGCTCTCCTTATTTTTCTGGGTTCTATGCCTTCTATACTTCCTCCATTCTTCAGCACACTTGGTTTTTGCCTCTTCCAACCAAGGGCTCATCCTGGCTTTCTCGTTATTTCTGTTATCCTTGGGTACAAACCTCTCCTCAGCTTCCTTGCATATTGTTATCACATATTCCATCATCTCGTTTACTGACTTCCCTGCCAGTTCTCTGTCCCACTGAACCCAATGTGGTTTGTCTTCATTCGCTCTGTCCTTCATGCTTCCCTCTCTACTTGTAACTCTACTACGTATTCGAAGCTCAGAACCACGTGATCACTGGCCCCGAGGGGTCTTTCATATGTGATGTCCTCATCTGCACTGCTCAAGGTGAATACTAGATCCAGTCTTGCTGGTTCATCCTCTCCTCTCTCTCTCTGGTAGTGTCCCTTACATGTTGGTACATGAGGTTTTCCAGTACCATCTCCATCATCTTAGCCCTCCACATTTCTGGGCCCCCATGTGGCTCCAGGTTCTCCCAGTCGATTTCTTTGTGACTGAAGTCACTCACAATCAGCAGCTTTGCCCTGCTTATCAAAATCCCATTGGTTTTTGATGAGCAGTGCAACTCCTCTGTTCCCTCTGTCTTTCCTCAGAATCTGATATCTAGTTGGAAAGATGGCATCTGTTATAATTCCTGCGTGTATGTGTGTGTGTTTGTGTATGTGTGTGTGTGTGTGTGTGTGTGTGTGTGTGTAAGTGTACTCACCTAATTGTACTCACCTAATTGTGGTTGCAGGGGTCGAGACTCAGCTCCTGGCCCGGCCTCTTCGCTGTCTACTACTGGGTCTCTGCTCTCCCTGCTCCATGAGCTTTATCATACCTCGTCTTAAAACTATGTATGGTTCCTGCCTCCACTATATCTTTCTCTAGACTATTCCACTTCCTGACTACTCTGTTGCTGAAGAAATGCTTACTAACATCCCTTTGACTCATCTGAGTCTTCAGCTTCCAGTGGTGTCCCCTTGTTTCTGTGTCCCATCTCTGGAACATCCTGTCACTGTCTACCTTGTCGATTCCCCGCAGTATTTTGTATGTCGTTATCATGTCTCCTCTGACCCTTCTTTCCTCCAGTGTTGTTAGTCCTATTTCCCTCAACCTTTCTTCATAAGACAGACCCCTGAGTTGTGGAACTAGCCTTGTCGCAAACCTTTGCACTTTCTCTAGTTTCTTTACGTGCTTGACCAGGTGTGGGTTCCAGACTGGTGCTGCATATTCTAGTATGGGCCTGACGTACACGGTGTACAGTGTGTTGAACGATTCCTTGTTAAGGTAACGGAACGCTAATGTTAGGTTTGCCAATCGCCCATATGCTGCCGCAGTTATCTGGTTGATGTGTGCCTCCGGAGACGTGCTTGGCGTTATACTCACCCCAAGGTCTTTCTCCTTTGCCGAGGTTTGTAGCCTTTGTCCGCCTAGCCTGTACTTTGTCAGCGGTCTTCTTTGCCCTTCTCCGATCTTCATGACTTTGCATTTGGTGGGATTGAATTCGAGAAGCCAGTATGTTTGTATGTATGTGTGCATGTGTGTGTATGTGTTTGTATGTGTTTGTGTGTGTGTGTGTGTGTGTGTGTGTGTGTGTGTGTGTGTGTGTGTGTGTGTGTGTGTGTGTATCCTAACCTAGAATAGCAAATATTGAAATTTTGGAGTCTTTGGTCGGCCAGAAAGCAACGAACTATAATGCCTGTGAAAACACCGTTGTCTACGAAGGTCAGAAAGACGCGAGGTGCTGAACAAGATTTTCATTTAGTAAATTAAAGTTCATAAATACAACACTGTAATGTGCAATTGTATTTTAAATTTATAAAACGCTGAATCTAAACAAAATGTGGCGTTAGAAGATAAAAATAAAATTCTTTACATTCAAGGAAAACATTTAAGTGTTTGTTGGGTTTGTTGAGCAGAAAAAAAAATGAAAAAATAATATCGGGCCTTAGGCTGAGTTTCGGAAGTGGAATCTCGAAAACGGCCACAGGTGAGTAACAGGTATTCTCTGAGACTATAGACACCTTAGTAATGTATCTTGAGGTGGTATCTTTGGCAGGTCGTGGGCACACCAAAGATGACCTCAGTATTGCAGAGGTCAACGAAGTCAAAGATATCATCAAGACAAGCACAAAGGGGACCCCAACTGTGTACACACCCAGCGAGACTCAGAGGTGCCAGGATACAGTCACCAAGATTCCCTGGAAGAATGTCAGGTAGATAGTCTCTGTCTACACATCCGCTTCTAACATACTCATGTAACTTCTCGACCTGGCCTGTTTTGTCGACTGGAGGTCGTTATACTGACAGGTGCCTAGACAAAGCCCTGGTGCTTAAATCAAAACGTTTTCCAACTATTGTCTCGTTTCTCATACTTATATCTTTGTCTATGGATCTGATTTCTAGCTGATCTTTTTGCCTCTCTCATTCGCGATATGATAATAGTCCAGGTCGGGCCGAAACGTTGTCATGTTTAATTTTCTGTTTCTGGGTTATGAGTCTGCGTCTTCTGAGGCCGACACCCGGGTCGAGGTCAGAGTACCCGAACTAAGCGGTATTGATAATTTCATTGTGACCCGAAAGGTCATCGGACACAGGACCTTCACACATTGCTTCAGTTTCGTCTCATTTGCTCTCAGAAATACCTGGCAATTGTAAAAAAAAAAAAAGCGCTTGTGGTCCTGAATGAACTTGGTGATAAGCATGGCGTTTTGCTACGATCCAGATCCACGAGTCAGGTACTTCACGCTGCTCCAGACCTACGAGTCAGGTACTTCACGCTGCTCCCGACCTACGAGTCAGGTACTTCACACTGCTCCAGACCTACGAGTCAGGTACTTCACACTGCTCCAGACCTTCGAGTCAGGTACTTCACGCTGCTCCAGACCTACGAGTCAGGTACTTCACGCTGCTCCAGACCTACGAGTCAGGTACTTCACGCTGCTCCAAACCTACGAATCAAGTAACCATTTATTGTCACCTGACACTTGTTTAGCACTTGATAAAGCCTTTTATACGTGACGCGTCGTAATGATGCAGTATCTTCTTTGTTGCATGTATGTCTTTCTCAGCCACTTGTCTCACAGTCACACTTTAATATACTGTATTGTTGAGTGAGGTATAATCAGCAACATGTTCTAGGTCATTTAGTCGCCTTTTACGACACGAATGTCTGCAGGGGATGGATTCTAGCCCTCTTTCTTAGGGTTTGATTGGAATGGAAACATTAGAAGAATAAAAAATATGAATAAACACACTGTAGAGAAATGATAAGTGAATACGAAATGCAAATAAAAGTTTGAAAGATTGATCTGCCAGCTAATATTTACATCATCATCGGGTTCTCATTACAGAACATTCAGCTGCCCAACACATTCAGAACCTCTATAAATGTAGGTGAGAGAATCAACAAGAGGCTCTGGAAAAAAAAATGATCCGTAATGTCAGTTTGGTAGGTGATTCTTTGTCTTCACATCTAAGCAGGAATGTGCTCATGAGCCTTTCTACGAATTGTTTTGTAAATTATATAAAAAATCTATCACAGGAGCCAAAACGGAACGCCACTGAATGTAAGTAAGACACATGTACAACAGCTAGGTTTCTTCATTCCGAAACCTTTAACCTACACAGCAGGCTTCTACAGACTATGTAATCAGTCCATCACCCTTGAAGACGCAGTTTTGAGGTGGTCAGTCCCTCAGTCTGGAGAAGAGTATTTGTTCCATAGTCTGAAACGACAGTATGGAGACTTATATACTGTCAGAAGGAGAGGTGTAATCCACTAGTAGACGAAAGAATATAATCATTGAGAGGTCAGGTCCCTCTAAAATTCAACCATTCTCACTTGTAATAATTGTCCAAGGTGTTTTCTGCTCTGTATCAATATACCATTGTGTTGCAGTGTCTGGCAGAGTGTATATTAATATCCATTGAAGGTTGTTGTCTTCTCTTCATTAAGCATTTTAGCAAGCATCGGAAAATACATTTTGAAGTTCCGGAGGCAGTCTTGACTTTTGGGGTTGTGGGTGAATATCGTGTTGCAGCCTCTTGAAAACTGGGCTCGTGTCGTCAACTTCAGTAGAAACTTGGTAGGATCTTCAGCAGTCGTACCAACGCAATTATTTTTTTCCAGGAAAGGTATCAGCCTCAAAGAAATAGAAAATACTTTGAAAAGTGGCCTCCTTTTTCATGCTTTCTTCAAGACGAGAAAAAAAACCCAGGAATTCTTCAATGAAGTGACTGTCCTTGATGAACTGTGTAAAAAAATGGAGTGGGGGGGGGGGAGCAACAACTGCTTCCACTTACCTACGTCAATGAACTCGTCCAGCTGAACTGTAAATAGAACCGAAGGCGAAGTCTTCATATTAGAGATGACTTGTCTCTTCTTATCTTGAGACATCTTAGACATACCTCCCGCAACACTGTTGTCGGACAAAGAGAGAGAGAGAGAGCGCGCGCGCTCAGTCATAGATTGTGCGCATGTCAAAACATTACCTAAGGTATATCTCTGGCACAGGACACAATCAGCTGTGTGCGAACTAGATGAGCGGCGCACCTACTAGCGGGCGGAGGCTCAAGTCTCCAGCCAGTGCAAGCGCTGGCTGGTGCGAAGCATCTTTTTCTAAGCAACTTTAAGTGCAAAACGTAGGAAGCAAGGATGGCCACTTTTTTTTTTCCTATCGGGGAATGTTGTCAACGCCAGACTAAATTTTAAACATAAGAACATAAGAACATAAGAAAGGAGGAACACTGCAGCAGGCCTGTTGGCCCATACTAGGCAGGTCCTTCACAATCCGTCCCACTAACAGAATATTTGCTCAACCCAATTTTCAATGCTACCCAAGAAATAAGCTTTGACAATTCTACCCACTCATGCGCGAGTCCCACTCAAATCCAACCCCTCTCACTCATGAATTTATCCAACCTAAATTTGAAACTACCCAAGGTCCTAGCTTCAATAACCCTACTAGGCAGACTGTTCCACTCATCAACTACCCTATTTCCAAACCAATACTTTCCTATATCCTTTCTAAATCTAAACTTATCTAACTTGAATCCATTATTGCGGGTTCTCTCTTGGAGAGATATCCTCAAGACCTTATTTATATCCCCTATGTTAATACCCATTTTCCACTTGTATACCTCGATCATGTCTCCCCTCATTCTACGTCTTACAAGTGAATGTAATTTTAGGGTCTTCAATCTTTCTTCGTAAGGAAGATTTCTAATGCTATGTATTAATTTAGTCATTCTACGCTGAATGTTTTCTAACGAATTTATGTCCATTCTGTAATATGGAGACCAGAACTGAGCTGCGTAATCTAGGTGAGGCCTTACTAATGATGTATAAAGCTGTAATATAACCTCTGGACTTCTGTTGCTAACACTTCTTGATATAAATCCCAGTAATCTATTTGCCTTATTACGTACGCTTAGGCATTGCTGTCTTGGTTTAAGGTTGCTGCTTACCATCACCCCCAAGTCCTTCTCGCAATCTGTATGGCTAAGTTCTACGTTATTTAACTTATAAATGTAGCTTGGGTTATGGACACTCCCGAGCTTCAGAACCTTGCATTTATCTACATTGAACTGCATCTGCCACTTTTCTGACCACGAATTAAGTTTGTCTAAATCTTCCTGAAGTTCTATGACATCTATGTTTGAATCAATTATCCTACCTATCTTCGTGTCGTCGGCGAATTTGCTCATATCACTAGTAATTCCCTCATCAAGGTCATTGATATATATTATAAATAACAATGGGCCTAAGACTGATCCCTGTGAAACACCACTTGTTACAAGTCCCCATTCGGATTTAACCCCATTTATGCACACTCTCTGCTTCCTATTGGTGAGCCATGACTCGATCCATGACAGCACTTTTCCCCCAATGCCATGAGCTGCCACTTTCTTTAACAGTCTCTGGTGCGGTACTCTATCAAAAGCCTTACTAAAGTCTAAATAAACAATATCGAATTCTTTATCGTGATCAACAGCCTCAAAAGCTTTACTGAAGAAGGTTAATAAATTAGATAGGCAGGAACGGCCCCTCGTGAATCCATGCTGGGTATCATTAATCAAATTATGGTTATCTAGATGGCTTCTAATAATATCAGCTATAATTGACTCTAGTAATTTGCCTACAATTGAGGTCAGGCTTATTGGGCGGTAGTTTGACGGTAGTGACTTGTCCCCTGCTTTAAAAATAGGAATTACATTAGCCATCTTCCACATATCAGACACTACACCTGTTTGAAGAGATAAATTAAAAATGTTAGATATTGGTTCACAGAGTTCCATTTTGCATTCCTTAAGAACCCTTGCAAAAGCTCATCTGGACCCGGCGATTTATTTTGTTTCAGTCGGTCCAGCTGTTTCATAATCATTTCGCTAGTGACTGTGATATTACATAATTTATCTTCTTCTGGGCCTCTGTAAAAATTAATTACTGGGATATTATTAATGTCTTCCTGTGTGAAAACCGAGAGAAAATAATTATTAAAAATAAAGCACATATCATTCTCCTTGTCAGTAAGATGCCCAAAGTTATTTTTAAGGGGACCTATCTTATCCCTAACTTTTGTTCTATAAACCTGGAAAAAACTTTTTGGGTTAGTTTTTGAATCCCTAGCAACTTTAATTTCATAGTACCGTTTAGCTTTTCTTATTCCCTTTTTAACGTCCCTCTTAATGTCAGTATACTGATTTATAAGATGACCCTCACCTCTTTTTATGCGCCTATAAATTCCTTTCTTCTGCCCTAAAAGATATTTGAGCCTATTATTCATCCATTTTGGGTCATTTCTACTTGATCTAATTTCTTTATACGGGATAAATGTTCTTTGGGCAGCCTGTATAGTGTTAAGAAAACTGTCATATTGATACCTCTCTTCTTCACCCCAGTCCACAGTTGATAAGTGTTCTCTAAGTCCATTATAATCTGCTAAGCGAAAATCTGGGACCATTACTGAATTATCCCTACTATCATACATCCATTCAATGCTAAAGGTAATTGACTTGTGGTCGCTTGAGCCGAGTTCCTCTGTAATTTCTAAATTATTAACAAGGGTTTCCTTGCTTGCCAGAACCAAGTCAAGTAGGTTATTTCCCCTTGTAGGTTCTGTTACAAACTGCTTCAAAAAGCAATCCTGAACTACTTCTAAAAGTCGTTAGATTCTAAATTCCCTGTCATGAAATTCCAATCAATCTGACTAAAGTTAAAGTCCCTAGAATTACTACGTTATCGTGTCTTGTGGCCTTAACAATTTCCTCCCAAAGTAGTCTCCCTTGTTCCCTATCTAAGTTTGGAGGACGGTAAATCACGCCTAAAATCAATTTTCACACCCTCTGAAAATTCTATCCAGACAGACTCTGTATGTGTTAATTCAGACTTTATACCCGTTTTTATGCAACAATTTAAATGATCACGGACATAGAGTGCCACCCCACCCCTTTCCCGATACTTCTGTCTACTTGGAACAATTTAAAACCCTGAATGTGACATTCGGCAGGCAAGTCCGATTTTTCATATTAAACCATGTCTCAGTTATTGCAAAAACATCAATATTACCCGTACTTGCAACTAATCTCAACTCGTCCATCTTATTCCTAGCACTACGACTATTGGTGTAATATATATTTAGAGACCCTCCTTTCTCTTTACCCTTCCTGCTCATCTCTGTTTTTCCACTATACCTATTACTGTCCTTGTCATCTAGTGTCACTCGCTTTCCACTATCCACCTTATTCTGCCTATTACTAGTTCTCCTACAACTTATAATATTACTACACTGGGACTTCTCTGTTTTCCCCAAAACCCATACCACTAACTATTTCTAGTTTAAAGCCCTAACAGCTCCCTCCACTGCAGTTGCCAGTGCCCCCACCCCAGACCTGGATAAGTGAACCCCATCCCTGGCATACATGTCATTTCTGCCATAGAAGAGGTCCCAGTTGTCAATGAATGTTACTGAATTTTCCTTACAGTATTTGTCCAGCCAGCAATTGACACCAATTGCCCTGGACAGCCATTCATTTCCAACTCCTCTCCTTGGCAAAATACCACATATGACAGGGTTCCCACCCTTCTTCCTAATTATGTCTATTGCTGACCTAAACCTGCTAGTCAGGTCCTCACTCCTACGTCTGCCAACATCGTTGCCTCCAGCACTGAGACAGATAATAGGATTGCTCCCATTACCTCTCATGATGTCGTCCAGACGGCTAACAATATCCTCCATCCCAGCCCCAGGAAAGCAAACCCTCTGTCTCCTACTCCTATCAATCAAACAGAAAGCCCTATCCATGTACCTAACCTGACTGTCCCCAACAACAACAATGTTTTTACCTTCCTTTGTGTCTTTCGTCGTGACGCTCCCAGAAGTCGACTCACATTCATCGGGTAGCACGGAGAATGGGTTCGATGTTTCCACAACATTCTCCTGGGTCTTCGTTGTTTCTACCTCTCCACCCGTCCTCTTGAGCCTTAACTTTGTCCCATGCGTTTTAGCCACTGTCCAGGTTCCTTTCCTGGCTTGAGGATTCTCAACAGGAGGATTACTACGAATCCTCTTGTTTTCCTCAGTCAGTCGCTGTATCTCAAGCTTAGCTACCCTCAGTTCTTCCTTCAGCTGCTGGTAGAGTAGCTCAAGAGAGGACATCTTCTTTAGATTGACAGAGAGCACACAAGACACGTCTTCACTGAGTTAAGTCAGGTCCACCACTGAATTAAGTCAGGTCCACCACTAACTAACACCACTTTTGTCCGGATGAATTACTGAGTGCACTTTCTTCATAAGGTGAGGCTGGACACCATCGAAGTGAGGCTTCAAACAGACAAGCTTCATAGTAAACCATTATGGCATTTCAATATAGCATTTCTTTGTTAAATTAGACACATATGCAACACTTGGGTATCTTTATTGAGGAAACGTTTCGCCACACAGTGGCTTCATCAGTCCAATACAAAGTAGAAAGGTGTAAGGAGAGGAGGAGTTTGAGGTTATCAGTCCCTCGGCCTGGAGTCGATGTGTTCAGTCCATCAATCTTGTTAGAAGTGTAGCACAAGGCCGTAGAGGTGGCTTATATGCTGTAATCAGGTGAGATGCAGCAGGAGGAGGCAGGTCATAGTGGTATCAACCACTAGTCGAAGTAAGTCCTTGTCCAAAGGTTTGGACAAATGTTGAAGAATCCCTTTGTATCAAGATCCCAAGAAGTTGCTGTGTCAGACAGGATGTAGATGAATGGTTCAGAGAACCGACAAGTTGTTAAATTAGACACATATGCAACACTTGGGTATCTTTATTGAGGAAACGTTTCGCCACACAGTGGCTTCATCAGTCCAATACAAAGTAGAAAGGTGTAAGGAGAGGAGGAGTTTGAGGTTATCAGTCCCTCGGCCTGGAGTCGATAACCTCAAACTCCTCCTCTCCTTACACCTTTCTACTTTGTATTGACTGATGAAGCCACTGTGTGGCAAACTTTCCTCAATAAGATACCCAAGTGTTGCATATGTGTCTAATTTAACAACTTGTCGGTTCTCTGAACCATTCATCTACATAGCATTTCTTTATCGATGAATTTCTGTTTCCAGCCACTGACCAAACAACACTTTTGGTTTTCCTTACATTTGAGTGACATTTAACCCCGTGGAAGAGACGAAGAAATATAAGTTTTTTTTTTTCACACTGACGAAAACTGAAAAATAATAGAGTAAAATTACAATGACTAAAAAATAAGGCCATCTTTATTTTTTTTATGGTGGTAGTACACAAAAGAAAATAGGAAAATAATGAAAACAAAATATCAGCACTAACTCCCCTTGATATGTTTTATTATTTTTTTTTAATTATGTGAGGAAACTAAGTCTTAAAGATTTTAAATTGTGGGGGGTTTCGATTTTCTGTGAGCATTCCTTCGCGACTCTAAGTTTTTTTTTTTTTTGGTCTTTTCCATTAAATTTAAAAGAACATTCAAATTACATAGTCAGGAAAAAATCTAACTTTAATACAGTAACTTAGTATTTGAGAAGCTATACAAAATAATAAGGTTTAACATTGCCAAAAGATACACAGTGACAGGACTTAACATGTCAAAGACATGCACAGTTTCAGGGTTTAACCTGGTTAAAGAAACAAACAATGGCAAAGATAAACTTGGCAAAAGACATGCCCTGTAGGTTTTAATTCAGGCAAAGATATTCACATTAACAGGGTTTAACGTAACAAAGATATAAACAATAACTTGCTTTAATATATACACAGTAAAAGAGTTTAGCATAGCAAACATATACACACTAACACGGTTTAACGTAGAAATATATAAAATGTCACATTAGTTGCATTTGTGTCCTTTTACTTAACATATTGTCGGTAATTCTACCAATATTATTACAAAATATATTTAGTTGGATTAGGCTAAATTAAAGGTTAGGTGAGTTTTCTAAGGTTCTTTTGGTGCAAAATTATTAATTTTTACACTAACATAAATAAAAAATATATATATCTTTAAACGTATAAGAGATTTTTTTTAGAAAGGACTAAATTATATATATATATATATATATATATATATAAACAAACACTGATCTCTGGCCGACGGAGACTCGACCCTACGAACCTTGTGACAGGAACGCAGTGCTTTACCGACCGTACCACACTGGACCAATACCTTGGCATCCAGCTCACGCTAGACGTTGATCCAAGGCAGCCAGCTTTCAGGCAGGTGGCTTACAGCTTTTCATCTCATCCCCTGCATGCATCGACACAATTCCTAGCATTGTATAAATCTCTAGGATAGGTGAGTACAAATAGAGAGCGTGTCTGTCTCGCGCCCAGCAGACGGAGGATCAAACCTCCACAAAGTATTGCGCTGAATAACCCAAATAGGTTTAGCGCTTAACATGAATTATTTTTTTTTTTTTTTTTTGTATAAATCTCTAGTTATGTCGATGCATGCAGGGGATGAGATGAAAAGCTGTAAGCCACCTGCCTGAAAGCTGGCTGCCTTGGATCAACGTCTAGCGTGAGCTGGATGCCAAGGTATTGGTCCAGTGTGGTACGGTCGGTAAAGCACTGCGTTCCTGTCACAAGGTTCGTAGGGTCGAGTCTCCGTCGGCCAGAGATCAGTGTTTGTGAATATTTCGCCTGCTCTTGCGAATTCCTAGCAATATATATATATATATATATATATATATATATATATATATTTATTTTATATATTTATTAAATTACTAAAATATATTTGTAGACATTCTATGTGACATGGCAACGTTTCGCTCTCCAGGAGCTTTCTCAAGCCGTTACCGGCTTCAGAAAGCTCCTGGAGGCGAAACGTTGCCAATAAATGTCACATTAGTGCATTGTGTCCTTTACTAACATATTGTCGGTAATTCTACCAATATTATTACAAAATATATTTAGTTGGATTAGGCTAAATTAAAGGTTAGGTGAGTTTTCTAAGGTTCTTTTGGTGCAAAATTATTAATTTTTACACTAACATAAATAAAAAATATAAATATCTTTAAACGTATAAGATAATTTTTTAGAAAGGACTTAATTTTAAATGAGTTCTTAATAAGTGACCAGTTTTTCTTATACCGAATAGGTATATATATTATATATATATATATATATATATATATATATATATATATATATATATATATATATATATATATATATATATATATATATATATATATATATATATATATATATATATATATATATATAAAGTATCTACACACACAGTATCGAGGTTTAAAGTTGATAAACACAAAATATTATTTTAGCGTATTCAAACATGGTCGCATAGTTTTGGTTTAACATTCGTAAACTTAAACTGTGAAACATTTATTGACCAAAATAATCAATGAGGACAAAGTTTTACTTATGGTTTGCTAAAATTTTGCCAATGGTTTTAAGTTAAAAAATAGTTAATGGCGGCTATTTCCTTCCCCTCCTCCCACCCCAAGAAAAGTCGCCATTATACGAGACTTGAATAAAAAAATGAATAAAATCAGCCAAAAATAAGGCATAAGAAATCTCACCATTTTAAAAGAATTCTCTATAAAAGTGTAATGAACACTTGTTTAAGAAAAAAAAAAACAGACGATGAAAAACAAATGAAAAAAAAAAAATAGGTGGGCCTATTTATTTCGATCCCCCAATTTACGTCCTATTTAAATGAGGACCTCTTCAGATCTGCTGAAGACGACCTCAACTGGAGGTCAAACTATGCAAACCAACTTAATTGCTACGTGTTCCTGTGTTAAGTGAGTACGGAGAATCAAGCCTCCACCACGTCTTGCGCTGATTGACCCACATGGGTCATTCAATAATAATAATAATAATAATAATAATAATAATAATAATAATAATAATAATAATAATAAAAAAATAATAATAATAATAATAATAATAATAATAATAATAATAATAATAATAATAATAAAAGTAATAATAATAATAATAATAATAATAATAATAATAATAATAATAACGTCTTTCTGTCTCCAAGTAGGTTTTATCCTGTCATATCTGCAAAGGGTTAAAGGGTAGGTGGTTGAGTACCCCTTTTGAGGTACAATTGGGAGTAAACTTCACCTTAGTTTGGCAACCCCTAATATTAGGGGTTTAAAGCTTAATCCTCAGAGGTCTCAAATCCTCAGCAACTGTCTTAAATTTGTAAGGTCTGACAAGGGAAAGTGAGAGGGCTACAGAAAAAGCTAATTGGAAATGTCATGATTAAGTGACGTATGTCTTGAACAGTTGTGTATGTTGCTGGTAGTTGTTGCAGAACACTTGTAAAGATGCTATTGGTGGTAGTTACGGTACACTTGTAGTGATGTTACTAGTAGTAGTTGCAGTACACTTGTAGTGATGTTGCTGGTGGTAGTTGTAGTACACTTGTAGTGATGTTGCTGGTGGTAGTTGTTGTACACTTGTAGTGATGTTGCTGGTGGTAGTTGTTGTACACTTGTAGTGATGTTGCTGGTGGTAGTTACGGTACACTTGTAGTGATGTTGCTGGTGGTAGTTGTAGTACACTTGTAGTGATGTTGCTGGTGGTAGTTGTTGTACACTTGTAGTGATGTTGCTGGTGGTAGTTGTTGTACACTTGTAGTGATGTTGCTGGTGGTAGTTGTTGTACACTTGTAGTGATGTTGCTGGTGGTAGTTACGGTACACTTGTAGTGATGTTGCTGGTGGTAGTTGTAGTACACTTGTAGTGATGTTGCTGGTGGTAGTTGTTGTACACTTGTAGTGATGTTGCTGGTGGTAGTTCTAGCACACTGGAAATTACTTATCAAAAAAATTGTACCACATTTTCTGTCTCAGTGACGAGAAACACTTTGAAACACAGGCATTGTTTATGTACAGAGCTTCATCAAGGCACGACCTTGATAAGGCTCTACACAGAGCGAAACGTTGTCACAATAAAAGCTAATTCTGAAGCGTGTCTTATCTTCACTCCTGACGGCCGTACGCCATTGGGATCGACTTCTGGTAGAGACTCTGCTCAACACTTGGATATAAGCTGGTTGACTGCTCTTAGAGAAATTCAAGGCCATTAAAAGGTTATAAGTGGTGGTTTGTATGTGGGAGGCGGTGACTTATTCTGTCACCACCGGGGATGTTCGTGAGTATTTGTACGCTTGCTGTAAAGTCCCTGCGTCTGTTTTTTTTATTCTAATCTGGTTATTGGTGGGTAAATATGTTTCTGTAGGTTAAGTGTAATCTAACGTAACTGAATCTAACTTAACCATATTTAAAAAAACATAATCTAAACCTGGCGATCTCGCCTGACTCTCTTACCTGGCTCTCTCACAATAAGAAAAAATGTCTCTCACCCCCCTTCATAGTGAATAATAATAATAATAATAATCACAGTAATAATAATTATATTAATAATAATAATAATAATAATAATAATAATAATAATAATAATAATAATATTTTTATTATTATTATTAATATTATTATTATTATTATTATTATTATTATTATTATTATTATTATTATTATTATTATTATTATCATCATCATTATTATTATTATTATTATTATTATTATTATTATTATTATTATTATTATTATTATTATTATTATTATTATTATTATTGTTGTTGTTGTTATGATTGTTAATAGTCACTATGAAGGGGTGAGAAATATTGTTTTTTGTCGTGAGAGAGCCAGGTGAGAGAGCCAGGTGAGAGAGCCAGGTGAGAGAGCCAGGTGAGAGAGCCAGGTGAGAGAGCTAGGTGAGAGCCAGGTGAGAGACCCTAACATTTCCTACAATCACAGCACGTTTTGCCCAAGTTCTTCGTGCATTAAACCTATAACTGACTGCTGTTTATATGGGTGTTTAACCCAAGTAAGTAGCAGACCGAGTCGCTAATAACGGACGGAGGACCGAGCCTCCACTATTTCTTGCGCTAAAAGGTGACCACGAGTCTAGGATTCGTTGAAAAGAAACTGCGAAGAAATATGCACGTTGGACGTTACACAGTGATTTTTTTTTATCATTTTATCAGTTCATATTCTCAAAAAACACTAGAAGGAAGAGGAAGTTCACCAGACTAACAGCTGTGTTAATGTGAACGTTGAGTTCATATTAACAGTGATATGATGAACAGGTATTCGGCAGCAACTGGCAAGACTACTGTTCAACAATTCCCAGGCTTAGTTTGAGTGCTCAGCTATTAAAAAAAAAAATCCTTCAGCAGTACCAAGAACGAACGAGTTCGTAAATAAAACGCTCAATATATATCGGCTGTAAATTAGACTATCTGCCCATTAGAACGTTTTATTGACATACTTATCAAAGTGTTCAGCATTATCATGAAATACTCCCACATGTCGCTACTTAAATCCATTTTATTTATGTAATAAAGTTTCACCGGCGGTGTAAAATTTATTACTGTTCGCTAAGATTTACGTTTCTCCATAAGAAAGTTATTAAGAGAGAAATAAATTTGTTATATTCACAAAAAAAAACCGCGCTAAACTCATAGCAATAAAATTACACTTAAAGATAAGCGCCCGAGTTCTCCCATCCTGACTCTCTCCTCATTTCCTTGGGAAGATATACGATGGATGTGACTAGTTTGGCTGGTGACGCAATAATCACAACACACCAGAGAAATCCAATGTTTTGGTGCTTTACTTAGTGAATGACCAGAAGATACGTAAGCCATTGCTAAGGAAATCACTGCACAATGAATGGGAATGGGATGAATGGGAACTCCATAAACCAGCACATTCATACCGTTGCAGCTAGCTATGGAATATGGGTTGGTGTGAATGGTGAGGCGAAGAAAAAAAATGCACCTTAGTGTCCCATGGTACATGAATGCATCGAGTATTATCACCAGGTGTGGGGTGATGGTAACTTACTCATCAGATCGTTTCTATGGTTTTGAAATAGAACCATGGGGAGATTTGCATTGCCTCAACTTTTCGATACATTTGCCTCAACTATTCGGCACGACATACTATACACTCTCGAAGTCAATCTATTTTGCTCCATCCTTTTCACATGTCCGAACCACCTCAAATATATATATATATATATATATATATATATAAGAACATAAGAACATAAGAATGGAGGAACACTGCAGAAGGCCTACTGGCCCATACAATGCAGGTCCTTATCAAAACCACCACTACCTAAAAATGTATTCCCGTACTCACGACACAAATCAAACCCAGCCCCTCCCACTCATATATTTGTCCAATCTCTTTTTAAAGCCACCCAAGGTCCTAGCCTCTATCACAGTACTCGGAAGATTGTTCCACGCATCTACAACTCTGTTCGAAAACCAGTACTTGCCTATGTCCTTTCTAAATCTAAATTTATCCAATTTAAATCCGTTATTTCTCGTTCTTACTTGGTTCGATATCCTCAGTATTTTATTAATATCTCCTTTGTTTATGCCCATCATCCACTTGTACACCTCGATGATATCTCCTCATTCTACGTCTCTCCAGAGAGTGGAGATTCAACGCTCTAAGTCTATCTTCATACGGGAGATTTCTTATACTGTAAATCATTTTAGTCATTCTTCTTTGTATGTTCTCCAATGAATCTATATCCATCCTGTAGTAAGGAGACCAAAACTGAGCTGCATAATCCAAATGAGGTCTCACTAGTGATGTATAGAGCTGTAAAATAACTTTTGGACTTCTGTTGCTTATATATATATATATATATATATATATATATATATATATATATATATATATATATATATATATATATATACTATATATATATATATATATATATATATATATATATATATATATATATATATATATATATATATATATATATATATATATATATATATATATATATATATATATATATATATATCAAGGAACTATAAAAGGAAACATGACAAGGAGGCTTATAAAGGGGTAAGACAACACCTCACAGTAGCGTAACATCGCCCGACTCTGTGAAGAGGAACATAAGAAAGGACCTGAAACTCTTCCCTAACACAAGTTTGTATGCTGAGACGAGTTAGTTAAATGATAAAATAAACTGGAAATTTTATATGTGATTGAGAATAGTGATACAGCAACACTGCCACATAAACTTGATCTGTTGTTTTTGTGATAATGTTGAAGATACATAAAACACACTCACACACACACACACATAAGAACATAAGAACATAAGAAAGGAGGAACACTGCAGCAGGCCTGTTGGCCCATACTAGGCAGATCCTTCACAATCCATCCCACTAACAGAATAATTGCCCAACCTAATTTTCAATTCTACCCAAGAAATAAGCTTTGAAGATTCTATTAACTCAAGTGCGAGTCCCACTCAAATCCAACCCCTCTCACTCATGAATTTATCCAACCTAAATTTGAAACTACCCAAGGTCATAGCTTCAATGACCCTACTAGGCAGACTGTTCCACTCATCAACTACCCTATTTCCAAACCAATATTTTCCTATATCCTTTCTAAATCTAAACATTAATTGTTCATAATTTACATTGTTGTTCATAATTTACATTAATTGTTCATAATTTATATTTTTGTTCATAATTTACATTGTTGTTCATAATTTACATTAATGACCTTGATGAAGGAATTGCAAGTGACATGAGTAAATTTGCTGATGATACAAAAATAGGCCGTATAATTCATTCTGAGGAGGATAACAGTGAACTCCAGGAGGATTTGGATAAATTAATGTCTTGGTCTGAAAAGTGGCAGATGAAGTTCAATGTGGACAAGTGTAAGGTGCTTGTCGTTGGTAATGAAAATATCCCTCGAATTTATAAACTAGGTGAAGTTGAGCTTGATCATACAGAATGTGAAAAAGACTTGGGAGTCATGGTAAGCAGAAATCTAAAGCCAAGACAACAGTGCCTAAGTGTGCGCAATAAGGCTAACAGATTACTAGGATTTATTTCAAGAAGTTTAAGCAACAGAAGTCCAAAAGTTATTTTACAGCTCTATACATCACTAGTGAGACCTCATTTGGATTATGCAGCTCAGTTTTGGTCTCCTTACTACAGGATGGATATAGATTCATTGGAGAACATACAAAGAAGAATGACTAAAATGATTTACAGTATAAGAAATCTCCCGTATGAAGATAGACTTAGAGCGTTGAATCTCCACTCTCTGGAGAGACGTAGAATGAGGGGAGATATCATCGAGGTGTACAAGTGGATGATGGGCATAAACAAAGGAGATATTAATAAAATACTGAGGATATCGAACCAAG
Organism: Cherax destructor; assembly: GCA_009830355.1. Taxonomy (NCBI): domain Eukaryota; kingdom Metazoa; phylum Arthropoda; class Malacostraca; order Decapoda; family Parastacidae; genus Cherax; species Cherax destructor. The sequence continues at coordinate 229,177 of WNWK01002037.1, forward strand.
TAAGAACGAGAAATAACGGATTTAAATTGGATAAATTTAGATTTAGAAAGGACATAGGCAAGTACTGGTTTTCGAACAGAGTTGTAGATGCGTGGAACAATCTTCCGAGTACTGTGATAGAGGCTAGGACCTTGGGTGGCTTTAAAAAGAGATTGGACAAATATATGAGTGGGAGGGGCTGGGTTTGATTTGTGTCGTGAGTACGGGAATAAATTTTTAGGTAGTGGTGGTTTTGATAAGGACCTGCCTTGTATGGGCCAGTAGGCCTTCTGCAGTGTTCCTCCATTCTTATGTTCTTATGTTCTTATTATTGCGGGTTCTCTCTTGGAGAGATATCCTCAAGACCTTATTTATATCCCCCTTATTAATACCCATCTTCCACTTATATACCTCGATCATGTCTCCCCTCATTCTTCGTCTTACAAGTGAATGTAATTTAAGGGTCTTCAATCTTTCTTCATACGGAAGATTTCTAATGCTATGAATTAACTTTGTCATTCGTCGCTGAATGTTTTCTAACGAATTTATATCCATTCTGTAAAATGGAGACCAGAACTGAGCTGCATAATCTAGGTGAGGCCTTACTAATGATGTATAAAGCTGTAATATAACCGCTGGACTTCTGTTGCTTACACTTCTTGATATAAATCCCAGTAATCTATTTGCTTTATTTCTTACGCTTAGGCATTGCTGACTTGGTTTGAGGTTGCTGCTTACCATAACCCCCAGATCCTTTTCGCATTCTGTACGGCTGAGTTCAACATTATTAAGCTGGTAGGTGCTAGGGTTATGAACATTCCCGAGCTTTAGAACTTTGCATTTATCTACATTGAACTGCATCTGCCATTTTTCTGACCAGGAATTGAGTTTGTCTAAATCCTCCTGAAGTTCCGTGACATCTACGTCTGAATCGATTATCCTACCTATCTTCGTGTCATCAGCGAATTTGCTCATATCACTAGTAATTCCCTCGTCAAGGTCATTTATATATATTATAAACAACAACGGGCCCAAAACCGATCCCTGTGGAACGCCACTTGTTACAGATCCCCACTCAGATTTAACCCCATTAATGCACACCCTCTGCTTCCTATTGGTGAGCCATGACTCGATCCATGAAAACACTTTTCCTCCAATGCCGTGAGCAGCCACTTTCTTTAACAGTCTCTGATGTGGTACTCTATCAAAAGCCTTACTAAAATCCAAATAAACAATATCGAATTCTTTATCATGATCAACTGCCTCAAAAGCCTTACTGAAAAAAGTTAATAAATTAGTTAGGCAGGAACGGCCCCTGGTGAATCCATGTTGAGTATCATTAATCAAATTATGCCTATCGAGATGGCTTCTTATGTTATCAGCTATAATCGACTCTAATAATTTGCCTACAATTGAAGTTAGACTTATTGGGCGGTAATTTGATGGTAACGACTTGTCCCCTGCTTTAAAAATAGGAATTACATTAGCCATCTTCCACGTATCAGACACTACACCTGTTTGAAGAGATAGGTTAAAAATGTTAGTTAAGGGTTCACAGAGTTCAATTTTGCATTCCTTAAGAACCCTTGAAAAAGCTCATCAGGGCCTGGCGATTTATTTTGCTTCAAACGGTCTATCTGTTTGATAACCATTTCGCTAGTGACTGTGATACTACATAATTTATCTTCTTCAGGCCCACTAAAATACCTAATTCTTGGGATATTATTAGTGTCTTCCTGAGTGAAAACCGAGAGAAAATAATTATTAAAAATAGAGCACATTTCATTCTCTTTGTCAGTAAGATACCCATAATTATTTTTAAGGGGACCTATCTTATCTCTAACTTTTGTTCTATACACCTGGAAAAAATTTTTGGGTTAGTTTTCGAATCCCTAGCAACTTTAATTTCGTAGTCCCGCTTAGCTTTTCTTATCCCCTTTTAACGTCCCTCTTAATGTCAATATACTGATTCGTAAGATGACCCTCACCTCTTTTGATACGCCTATAAATTCCTTTCTTCTGCCCTAAAAGATATTTGAGCCTATTATTCATCCATTTTGGGTCATTTCTATTCGATCTAATTTCTTTATATGGGATAAATGTTCTTTGGGCAGCATGTATAGTGTTCAGAAAACTGTCATATTGATAGCTCTCTTCATTACCCCAGTCCACAGATGATAAGTGTTCTCTAAGTCCATTGTAATCTGCTAAGCGAAAATCTGGGACCGTTACTGAGTTATTCCTACTATGAAACTTCCATTCAATGCCAAAGGTAATTGATTTGTGGTCGCTTGCGCCGAGTTCCTCTGTAATTTCTAAATTATTAACAAGGGTTTCCTTGTTTGCCAGAACTAAGTCAAGCAGATTATTTCCCTTGTAGGTTCTGTCACAAACTGCTTCAAAAACAATCTTGAACTACTTCTAAGAAATCGTTAGATTCTAAATTCCCAGTCAAAAATTCCAATCAATTTGACTAAAGTTGAAGTCACCCAGAATAACTACGTTATCGTGCATTGTGGCCTTAACAATTTCCTCCCATAGTAGTCTCCCTTGGTCCCTATCTAAGTTTGGGGGACGGTATATCACACCTAAAATCAATTTTTCATGCCCTCTGAAAATTCTATCCAGACAGACTCTGTATGTGTTAATTCAGACTTTATACCCATTTTTATACAACAATTTAAATGATCACGGACATAGAGTGCCACCCACCCCCTTCCCGATACTTCTGTCTACTTGGAACAATTTAAAACCCTGAATGTGACATTCGGCAGGCAAGTCCCGATTTTTCATATTAAACCATGTTTCAGTTAATGCAAAAACATCGATATTACCTGTACTTGCAACTACTCTCAACTCGTCCATCTTATTCCTAGCACTACGACTATTGGTGTAATATACACTTAAAGACCCTCCTTTCTCTTTACCCTTCCTGCTCATTTCTGTTTTTCCCTTATACCTATTACTGTCCTTGTCACCTAGTGCCACTGGCTTTCCAATATCCACCTTATTCTGCCTATTACTAGTTTCCTAGAATTTATAACATTACTACACTGGGACTTCACTGTTTTCCCCATAACCCATACCACTAACTTTTTCTAGTTTAAAGCCCTAACAGCTCCCTCCACTGCAGTTGCCAGTGCCCCCACCCCAGACCTAGATAAGTGAACCCCATCCCTGGCATACATGTCATTTCTGCCATAGAAGAGGTCCCAGTTGTCAATGAATGTTACTGCATTTTCCTTACAGTATTTGTCCAGCCAGCAATTGACACCAATTGCCCTGGACAACCATTCATTTCCAACTCCTCTCCTTGGCAAAATACCACATATGACAGGGTTCCCACCCTTCTTCCTAATTCTGTCTATTGCTGACCTATAGCTGCTAATCAGCTCCTCACTCCTACGTCTGCCAACATCGTTGCCTCCAGCACTGAGACAGATAATAGGATTGCTCCCATTACCTCTCATGATGTCGTCCAGACGGCTAACAATATCCTTCATCCCAGCCCCAGGATAACACACCCTCTGCCTCCTATTCCTATCCTTAAGACAAAATTCCCTATCCATAAACTTAATCTGACTATCCCCAACTAAAACAATGTTCTTACCTCGACTGGCGGTGTGCATGACGTTCTCGACGGTCTTTGTAGAGATGGTCTTCGCTGGGATGTCTTCACATTCGTCTGATAACAAGGAGAAAGAGTTGCTGGTTTTCACAGCAGTCTCCTGGACCTTCTTCAACTTCAGCTTCGTCCCTTCAGATTCGACTAGCATCCATTCGTTGGTCTGATCATCGGCGACATTGTTCCGGGGATAATCCTTGCATATACCCTTCAAACGTTGAATCTCTCTTCTAGCTTCCGTTAATTCCGCCTTCATTTGGAGATATAGCTGCTCGTAGTCGAGGGAAACCATCATCCAATCTCAGGTAGCTAATAACGGAAGCACAGCAAAGATGGTTCAGTCCACAGAGAGTACACAAGACACGTCTTCGACACAAGACACGTCTTCGACACAAGACACACACACACACACACAGGAGGTATGTCTTGACCCCTGCAACCACAACTAGGTGAGGTGAGTACACACACACATACATACACATACACACATACACACACACACACACCGCACACACACACATACACCTACCAAGCAGGGCCAAGGAGTGATGGGTGTGAGCAGCTGGGAGCAGGTGGAGAGGGGAATAGGGCAAACGCAGAGGCAAAAGCATGCCACCAAGAGCTACAGGAAAAACAAAGGGAGAAAATGGCCATGTACAGACAGGAACCAGAACTGCAGAGGGAAAGGCAATGGGAGGAGGAGAGGGCAAAGGCAGTGTTTATTCACGGGCTGAATGAGAGATAGGGAAGGACACACACTGAAAGACGGCAGGCAGAAAGAAAGGAGATTGAGAACATCCTCAAAGAATTAGGTGAAGAAGACATGTCCGAGATTGTAATTTTTCAGAGAATAGGGGGGTACTCGAAGGGGAGAAAACGACCGCTCAAGCTGATTCTCAGGACAGAAACAGTGCGGGACAGAATCCTCCAAGAGAAAACACGATTGAAGGAAACTGAAGAATACAGGAGGGTGTTCCTAGACCGGGACAGAACAAAAACATAACGACAGCAGCTGAGGGAGAGGACACAAAGGCGAAAGGAGGTAGGAGGAAAGACAAGGACAGAATCAGCAGAGGACAACCAGAGCAGGGTAGAGCAACAAGAGCGAGCACACACAGAACCACACCCAACACCCAACAACCAAGCACACTATCCCAACACAAACTACAACCCACACTCACACCCCCAACCCAACATCCCACTATAGAATCCCACAGTCCACTGCCAGGTCCCCCACCCTCACAGACCCCCCAAAACACAGTGGTAGAGAGGCAACTGAAGGTATGGTACACAAATGCTGATGGAATAACAAATAAGTGGGAGGAGTGGCATGAAAGAGTCAAAGAGGCATCACCGGACATAATAGCTCTCACAGAAACCAAGCTCACAGGCATGATAACAGATGCCATCTTTCCAACAGGATACCAGATCCTGAGGAAAGACAGAGGGGGGAACAGAGGGGGTAGAGGAGTGGCACTGCTGATCAAAAGCCAATGGGATTTTGATGAACTGGAGAGAGGAGACAGAGGAGAAGCAGGAGATTACATAATAGGAATGCTACAGCAGGAGGCCAA